>BSBK01008281.1:0-331577 GCA_027943335.1 Chamaecyparis obtusa | reverse complement strand
TTCTCTCTCCTTTCTCTCTCTGTCTCTCTCTTCCTCCCACTTTGAATATTTCTCATCACTATGTGAATCTCATAAATTTACATAGGGCGCATGCCCTATAGGGCGTGCGCGCTTTAGGGCATGAATGCTTTAGGGGCATGTGTGCTTTAGGGCGTGCATGCACACTTTGTAAAGGATTTGAATTTACCAATCGTAAGGCTTGGATTTGCCTTGGAGATCCAACCCAAAGGCTTGGACGATTGAAATAGGCCTGTGACGTGTTTTCCAATAGACATACAAAAATATGACATCTTTTTTTGTGTGCTCCTCATCAGGTTTACTCGTGGCTCAAGAACATAAAAATCAAATGACGTGATATTGTAGATCTCTCTGTTAGCTATCTAAGCATATAATTTATTTTGAATTTTGATTATGTTAAGTTTTTCAACTCTAATTTCTTTTGTGTGTGTCTTTTTTTTGTAAAAAACAACATGCAGTATTTTGGCCATAGATTTTGGCTCGTTCATCGAATTTTGCAATAAGTTACATTTTAGAAACTAGACTCCATTCTACACACTTTAAGAAAAAGAAAATTTAATTTTTGATTAGTTTTAAATGATTTCTAGGGGGAGCACATAGAAATTTCATGTTTTCAGGATGTGTGCACTCATAAATTCATAAAAAATTATACGTTCATAAAAAAATTACCAAAAAAATTTGGGATAAACTACATGGTGTTAGCTAACTTGTCAGTTGAGCGATTAAAAAAATTCAAAAAAAAAAGTTAACATTTTAGGGGGAGCACACCAGATGCTATGTTATATTTTTGGACAAAAAATAGGACCACTTTTTGTGCTCCCCCTTTTTGAGGGCCTTAATTTGCACCATTTTCAAAATAAGTTAGTAGTTTAGGAATTAGATTCAGATTATTACAACTCTTATTTTTGTCACATCTCAAAATTTTGAGTCTAACTATTTTCAATTTCTTGTTAAAGTTCAGAGTTTGCTGATTTTAAGAAAAAAGTGGCATCTTATACCCCCTTTTTGGTCCCCCATCTTTGTGCACTTACCCCACTATAAATTCTTAGATTTCTCTTCTTGTTACAACACCAATGATTTTGAAAATTCTGCCTTGATAGCCACAAAGCAACATGATCGATATTCCCGTTGAAATTAACTATTGCTAATGTAATCATAATGTACTTTTCACAAAAATCAATTGATATATCTTTCATCATGATTACTTCATCCTTCCTACCAAATTAATATAGTCACAACTGATAACCCTTCAGAGTAGGGGAGGTGTATGATTTAGCATGTTAATACTCCCCCTAAGCCAAACTATTGAGCTCAATTATCGGAATAGCTAGTACCAAAATTTGATACCACGAGGTTGTCTACACCAACAACATACTTCTTCCATGTCATATTAGTATTTTGAGATTCACTTGAAGGTGTAACATTATTACCATCTCCAACATTTTTCAGAGCACTGCCATATATTCATGTGTTAACATAATGACCAATCTACCCACATTTGAAATAACTAACATTCCTCTTACAAAATCTTTCCAAATGAACCTTAGATCTGAATTGATTAGCCATGTGACCATGCCTTCTCTAGTTCAAATCTTGTAATCCAAGAATCTTTCATTTTATACTTTGATTCAATCTTAGTGAGACCTTATTTTCCATTCTATGTATGATTTTTATTATGTCTGCCTAATATCCTTAATACAACTAGCTCTTATTATAGCTCCAATATTTTTTCCTTTGATTCTTTCAACTTCCTACTGACTTCTTTGTGTCCTGCTTTGAATTTTGTTATTTTCACTCTTAGTTTCACAATATAGGCATTTGCCTCCATCATAATTTATTTTAATTCTTTATTCTTAGATTCAGTGTCTTCCATATCACTCAGGATGATCTGCTAATCTTCCTCAGAGTAGAAAAACTCCTCACATTTGTTCAACCTTTAAGATCTCTCTCAGGTAGTTAAGCTCAGACTATAAGGTATGAAATTTTGATACCAATTGTTGAACAGGTTGAATAACTGAGAGGGGAGTGAATTAGTTATTCCCACACAAACAAATCAAATATTTTCTCTATCGGTAAATACTTAAATAGTAATTATGTAAGCTTAATATTTTTCACTAAGCACAACAAACATCCATAGTAAAAGATATGCATGAATAACATAGAAAAACAAAATAGAGAACACCAGATTTATACGTGGAAAACCCAACTATGAAAAACCACAGAGAAGATAATTCTCATGAATATAAAAATACCTATTAGGGTAAGACCAAAAGGTGATTTGTACAAAGGCTCAAATCTAAATATGAAAATGGATCACTATTGATACACAAGTTCACTACTAATACATGAAGGCTCACTACTAATAGATGAAGGCTCACTACTGATACATAAAAGATATCTATAGATATAGAATCCACCTCTAATATCTTCAAACTTTTTTGTAGGAACACATATCTCTTTTCACATGAATTCATAGTCACTTCATATATGTCTATACTTGTTATCTATTGTCACACATTCACTTATCCTTAGATACCAATATATGCATGTCAACATCCAATCTTACTAATGTAGGAGCATCCTGGGGAAGTTAGCCATCCTGCATGTTGGAGTATTTTTATCTTAGTGTTGCTCGGTTTCAGTGTTGGCCAAGGAGCTCGGTTGAAGAGGTGTGGCTCAGTTACAGTGTTGACCAAGGAATTCCATCACTAAAGGACTCGGTCACTTCTGGTGCTCGGTAATGCTTCTAGTGTTCGGTTGACATGTGCTCGGCTATGCCTGGCTTGCTTAGTTGTTTTGCTGACGCTTGGTAGTTTGGGATTTCCGACTAGTATTCTTGCAAATTTGTTGGGCTGACTTGATGTATTTAATTTGTGTAATGTATTTTGCATTCTCCTAGGTAGATCTTGAGGCTGACATGGAAAATTATTTAATTGTAAGGCTATTTGAGAGCCGACTAATGTTACATTTAATATTTGTTTGTTTGGAAGCCGACTGGGTTTTAGATTTATTTCTTTCTTCTAGCTGACTTGTGGCTGAAGTAGTATATAAGCATGGGCTTGGGTAGTTGTTGAAGCAGCGAAGAAAGTGAGGAGCATTGATTCAATTTAGGAATATGAAATTGTGACTTGGTGAGAAGAGCCAGTGGCTAAGGCTTAGGAACAAGAAGATTGCTTGGTGGTTTGTGAGCACAAGTTTAGATCTTGTTAGATGTTTCTACCAGATTGTTGTGGTTGTTATTACAAATCTAGCTAGCTAGGTTTAGAGTTGATTGGATCTTGAGGGATCTTACAAAACCATTACTTGCTTTGTAATTGGTCATAACTGGGAAGGCCTTACAGCCCGACACATTGCATGTAGTCAGTTATTTTATGAATAAATTTTTTTGATTGTTTCAGATCTTGCTTTGTTGTTGGATTCCATTGTGTGGTTATTTAGCTAGGGGCTTGGACATCTCCTCTAGAGATTCTCTCGGCCTTGCACTGTGTCAAGTGGTATCAGAGCTTTAATTTCTTGAGTGTATGGATAGATTGCCTAAGTTGAGGCAATTTGTACCTGGACCTTGGGTTGGGTTAATGTGGTGGTGATTTTTTGCCTTGGGTTTATGAATATCTTGGAAGGATGCCTCCAAGAAGATTGGACCCTAGGGTGATTGCAGATCTCTTTGATGTTGTGGAAGCAAGGATTTCTGAGAAGGTCAGATCGGATGTCAGATCGAGATGGAATTGATGAAGAATGACATGATCGATGAGATTATAAGGAGAATTTATATTATGTCGAGGAATCTTAGTACTAATGATGGCTATGAGGAAGTTGTTGATAACTTTGAGGCTTCTGGATCTAGTGGAGGAGGAAAAGATGGTTAGAGGGACAGATCTGGTGAAGACAGAACTGGATGATTGCAAAGATCTAGAGCTTGGTTAAGTACTAGTTACCAAATGGAAGTTTCTAACTTCTCTAGTACTTTAAGACCCAAGGGACTTGATTGATTGGATTGGTGAGTTAGAAGACTTCTCTGAGATTGAAGAAATTGAAGATCCTCTTAGAGTCGAGTTGGCACAAATAAAGTTGAAAGGACATGCTACTCTTTGGTGGAAAGAATTATAGAGAGAAAGAGAAGATGATGGTGAAATCAAGATCAATCGATGGAGGTTGATGGTGGCTAAATTTAAGGCTAAGTTCATACCTGTCGACTATGAACTTGACTTGTTTAAGAAGTTGCAACATTTGAAGAAGAAATAATTGACTATTGAAGACTATACCGAGGATTTCTATAAGTTTACTATTCGGTCTAGACACGGAGAACTCGGTAAGGAAAAGGTAGCTTGTTATGTTAATGGTTTGAGATTCAATATTCAAGATGAGATTGGTATTTTGAAGATTGATTTGGTTGAGGATCCTTATCAATATTCCTTGAAGGAAGAAGATAAGTTGAAGAGGAGACAACATGGTAATTCCCGAGGGAAGGAGAAACAAGATCACTCAGTCAAGGATAAGCCGATTGCTGAAGATGAACCAAAACCTATTGAGCCGAGGAAGAGGATAGGTAAGGTTTCCTTTAAGGTTACTTGTTTTTGTTGTGGTGAAGGACATAGAGCTTATGAATGTTCCCAAAAGGCTGGTGATTGAAGAGCTATTGTGGTGAATGAGAACATACTGAATGAACCTGAGGTAGAGTCAGAAAACTTGTTGGTTTAAAGAACATTGCTCGGTACTAAGGTGGAACCTTTTTAGAGGAGTAACTTGTTCAGAACTCAGTGCAATTCAGGAGGTAAACTTTGTAATGTGATTGTGGATGGTGGTAGTACTGATAAACTTGTAGCTGAGGAGATGGTTCAAAAAATTGGTTTGAAAAGAGTGATACATCATTGCCCTTATAGGATTGGTTAGTTGCAAGATGTTCATGCTTTGGAAGGGAGGAAAGAAATGTCTTGTTGATTTTAAGATTGGCTAGTATTGTGGACATGAGTAGTTATCACATATTTCTCGGTAGACCTTGGCAGTATGATTGCAGGGCTATGCATGATATGTCAAGAATATGTTTACTGTTGAGAAGGGTGGCATGAAGTTTTCCCTAATGCCTTTACTATATACAACACTCAGTAGGAGGAACCTTAGTTTTGGGAGCCGAGTTGAGTTAAAGGATCCTGGAAGGGTTAGAGATAAATATGGAGAACAGACCTATGGATTGTCAAGGAAAGACTTGAGAAGGAAAAGAAAGTAGAAGTAGATCTGGGGTAAGAGTGTTGAATACTTGGAGGACATGTATGTGAAGAACCAGTTCGGGGTTTATGTGTTGAATCATGTAACATGTTCTTCCAGCCTTTAAGAACATCTTTTCTCACCTAGTGTGTCTTATGCAGGAGTATCCTGGGGAAGTTATCCATCCTGCATGTTGGAGTGTTTTGATCTTAGTATTGCTCAGTTTCAATGTTGGCTGAGGAGCTCAGTCAAAGAGGTGTGGCTCGATTACATTATTTACTGAGGAGCTCGGTCACTAAAGGACTCAGTCACTTTTGGTGCTCAACAAAAAAGACGCTCGACAATGCTTTTGGTGCTTAGTCAACATGTGCTCAGCTATGCTTAGCTTGCTCAGTTGTTTTGTTGACACTCGATAGTTTGGGCTTCCTAACTAGTGTTCTTGCAGATTTGTTGGGTCAACTTGATGTATTTAATTTTTGTAGTGTGTGTTGCATTCTCCTAGGTAGATCTGGAGGCCAACATGGAGAATTATTTAATTTTAAGGCTATTTGAGAGCCGACTGATGTTTCATTTAATATTTGTTTGTTTGGAAGTTGATTGGGCTTAGGATTTATTTCTTTCTTCTAGCTGACTTGTGGCTAAAGTAGTATATAAGCATGGGCTTGGGTAGTTGTTGAACCAGTGAAGAAAGTGAGGAGAAGAGATTCAAGTTAGGAATCTAAAGTTGTGACTTGGTGAGAAGAGCTAGTGGTTGAGGCTTAGAAACAAGAATATTGCTTGGTGGCTTGCGAGCATAAGTTTAGATCTTGTTGGATGTTTCTACCAGATTGTTGTGGCATGTTGTTATAGATATGGCTAGCTAGGGTTAGAGTTGATTGGATCTTGAGGGATCTTGCATAACCATTAATTGCTTTGTAAATGGTCATAATTGGGAAGGCCTTACAGCCTAACACATTGCATGTAATCAGTTATTTTATGAATAAATAATTTTGATTGTTTCAGATCTTTCTTTGTTGTTGGATTCCATTGTGTGGTTGTTTAGTTGGGGGATTGGACATCTCCTCTGGAGATTCTCTTGTCCTTGCACTGCGTCCCTTATATATGTTAGCCTTATGCATTGTGTGTGTAATTACCAACGCTTTAGATATTACAATTATACTAGGAACTCAACATCCGTCCTAAATCTAGGACATACATAGGGAATGGTAACTA
Source organism: Chamaecyparis obtusa (assembly GCA_027943335.1). Classification (NCBI taxonomy): domain Eukaryota; kingdom Viridiplantae; phylum Streptophyta; class Pinopsida; order Cupressales; family Cupressaceae; genus Chamaecyparis; species Chamaecyparis obtusa. Next base: position 325,145 of record BSBK01008281.1, on the reverse strand, counting down.
TGTGTTACCATACACATGTCAGATGGGTCATACTTAAGATATTATAATACATGTAAATAATGAACCCATTTGAATGTGACAACCAAGACCAAAATATGGACACAAGAAGTAGTTTTTAACATTGATAAGATGTGGATAAGAAACATTCTATAGTCAATATACATCACATCTCAAACACCATGACGCACTAGAGACCTGGAATATTATCATAGAAAAACCTCCTCATGCATTCATGTTACCAAATAAGATACAACCAATACATACCAAAACATACTAGATACTCACTGAAACCACTAGATTATCGATATAAGGTTTTGACATCAATGAGAACCAATGTCATCACTTCATTGCATATTTTAATATAATCTTCAATAGTTATGCAAATGATTTTCATATCACAACAAACACCATCAACATGAACAATGCACGTTGAATGATAGAAGTTAAGCATACATAGAAATGGGTTCAGGCTAACTTTGCACAATGAATTACAATTAGAAAATCATCAAAAGTATGAACTAAGGAATTCATCAAAAGACCATCACATTCTCCATTGAAATCACAACACTTTATCTAAACAATATGATCTAAATGAGGGAATAATGAAACCAAGAAAGAACCAAAATATATCAAACAATTACCATGAAATCAATAATGAAAACTCTATTATCTTGGTAGCTCTTAGCAATAATCTCAAAATTTTCTCCAAACAAATGAGAAGTGAGGCATTTATATAGCTCATCGATTACAACAAATGGCCAATATCAAAATAATAAATGATGGTCTATATTATGCCATCTCAACCCTAATTAGGGTTATAGAAAATAAAAAATAATCTACATTAATGAATGGTTCCACATAGACCAATGAGGAGAAAACCACTCTCTTAGTGGGGTAATGAATTCCCACTATGCATTTCCATATAGTAGGAGAGTGTGATGGAATGAATACCCATAATACATGCCCACTATGCATTAAATGCATCTTTTTATTACCAAAAGAGTATATCTTTGACTTTGTCAATTGAATGCTTGGAATCTTCCCAACACTGTCTCCAACTCATCCACACTAATACTTGGCACTGATTCCTATTTGAATCCCAAGATCACCATCACTTGTTCATATTTTTTCAAGCTATCCTCCCAATCTGGCAATACTTGGGTTGTATGCATGTTATTTGAAAAATAAGAAAGGTTTTAAAAGTCATGCTTTGTGAAATAATTCAATTGAAAGGACTCCTCTAAATTTATTTTCAAGTTTTCTATAGTTATTTCATTTTCAGCCAACCTTTGTAATAACAGTGATGCAACTATGTTGGAGATCTCTCGTTGGATATTCTCACCTACCACTTTTAATCGAGTGGATTGCTTGGTGAAATTTTCAAACATTTCCTTGTCCTTGATCACCACATTATACCACTAGGTAAAGTCATATACTTCTCCTTCCCTGATGACTCCACCATTAATCAATATTTCTATGGGAGTTTCTATCAAATATTACAAGTCTGAGATCACCACTTCCTAATAAATGTGTCCATCTTCCCATGACTCCTCCATGCAATGTACCCTAGAAAGGATGGACAGTTCCCTTTCATGAACTCACACTAAGTCCTCAACATGTGTGTATGGTTCATTATGTACGCCCTTGATCCAAACCTCAATACCCTAGGTAATTTGTCTAATCCTGTCTATACTTGCCAATGACTCAGTCAAAATAACTAGAGGTGGAACAAAGGATGAGCCTTCTTCTCTCACTGGGTGAGGTAGGTTTTTTATGTAATTACACAAGGCCTTGATGTTGCATTTTTGTCTTTGATATTTTCCTTTGATTTTCTTCATCTTTTCTTTCACCGCCTATGTAGAATCATTAAACCCTTCCATAACCTACTCTCAAGAGCCACGACCTAGATCATTTTCTATTACATAGTACTCATCTATAGTGATTTGATCATTTGTCTTATCAACCATAGGTGTTGCAACTTGAAGAGTCCTAGATCTAGATTCTCCTCTGATGACTTTTACAAACTTCTTGGTTTTTCCTTTGTCCTCAGATAGGTTGAATCGGTTTATGATTTCTTACAATATGACTATTGTGTCAATCTCTTTTTTTGAATCCTTCATAGCCTTTGCCTTAACCATTCTAGAATAATAGCATTCTTATCATTCTAAACTATCAACTTCTCTTCCCCATGTACCACCCTTATATCAATTTCTTCCTTAGCTTTAGGACTTTCTATCATTATCTCAAGAAATTCTACCTCTACTATAGGAATCTGCACCTCTACTGTAAGAATTTTTTTTCTATTTCATGAACTTCTGCCATCATCTCTCTTTTTGAAAGGGTGTCAAGACTTTCCTTAGTGGTGATATCTTTCTCTCTGCTTCTTAATTGCACATATTCTTGATAGGCATTAATGCTCAACCTATCTTGCATTGGCCTAGTCATATGCTCTTCGTGTTCCATTCTTCTTCTACTTGTCTCTACTTCTCTAGTGAAAAGACCTATCTCTTGAAAACTCACAATACATACAGGTGACAATGGAGTATTTCCTAATCTTTACCTCTCCTGTTAACGTTCTTGTAATGCCCTATTAGGGAACCTAGGAGAAATTAATCTAAAATATGCTACTAAGTTTACAAAATATTTTTTTTCTTAAGAGTTTACAAACAATAATGAATAACAAAGTGGAAGCAAATAACATAAACCAATACATACTCATAAATGTAACTCATTTACAAATTACAAATCCCAACGGTTCCATGACGTATAATTACTCTTAATTAATTACTAAGAATAATTACAAGTATTAAATCTCACATATGCAAATAACAATATATACATGATCAAATAAATGTGAACATAAATACAACTAATGCCATAAGGTATACACAATAACCCCACATCTACTGCACAAGTCGTAGAGTATGTAATAACAACCAAGAACAAAGTATGTATGATAAATGACAGATAAGAGAACATCTCAAAAATGAAGAAAGAAGGTACAACTGCTACAAGGATCATCCAATATTGACATGCAAGGATGTTATAATATCAAATGGTAAAAGAATCACTACAACCCAACCTCGTGGAACCAAAGTTCCACTCTCACTATGTTGAGAAAATAACAAAAAACTCCACTTGGATATCATAAACCAAAACCAAAAAAAGATAAAACTAAGAAAAGGATTCTAAAAGCTCTCTATCTCAAGAGGTACAACTCAAAATAAAAAGGTAAATATGTTAATCCAAAAGGAAACCAACACATGTAGGAGACATAAGATGAAATCAAAGAAATGTCATCACATACATCAACTCTTTAAGACGATCTCACTAGATTCTATCTCCCAAGTGTGAACATATGTGGAACTATAAATCCTCTCATAAAAACAAGGATAACCAATCATGTCAGACCACAATATCACTACTAGATAGGAAAACATCATCTCCCACTCCTATTCTTAGCCTATACTAGCACTCAAGGCATGGATGAGGAACACATTATCTTATTAATTTATTTTAAAACCTCATTTAGTGTATTATTGATGTTGTCAAGGTTGGAGGATCCAATTAAGGACTGTCCAAACTTGCAGCCAAACACCAACAATGTGGAATAACACAACACAACACAATATAGAATCAAGATCTTCTTTATTCATTAGTAACCAAGCTTACAAGCAACATGTCGAGCTGTAAGGCCTTCTCAGTTACAACCAAATACATCAAAGATTACAAAAGTTCAACAAGATCACACAAGATCCAACAAACTTCTCAGCTAGCCCAGGTCTGTAACACAACAGGACACCGGTAGGTACTCCAAGAAAAATATCTAAACATGTGCTCACAAGCCACAAAGCAATCTTCTTGTTCCTAAGCTTGCAAGCTACTAACTCTGCTACACTTCTATCTTCCAAATCTACTCTGTCTCTCTAGATCTCTCTAATTTTCCCCTAAACAACTACCCAAGCACCCTCTTAAATACTAATCTTCAGCCAAAAGTCAACTTTACAAACAAATAAATCCCAAAACCCAGTCGGCTTCCAAAGACAAACAAATATTAAATGAAACATCAATCGACTCTCACATAGCCTTCCAATAATTAATTCATCCTGCCGGCATCGAGATCCGCATAGGAGAATGCAACACACTAGATCTAGGTCCCCACACGTCCAACGGTCAATCCACAACTCAAGGAGTGCGACCCAAATTAAATGCACCAGTCAGCCAAGATGATTCATCCAAACACACAAATCAATCAGCAAGAACACCAAGCACCAGTAATAAACACCAAGACCCCCTCGGTAACCAAGCACCGAGCACTGAAAACATCAAGTCACCGAGCACCAGACAAACCGAGTCAGCGAGTGACTTTCATCTATCGAGCTCCGTTGGTACTTCCAATTGAGAATCACTACCATGACCACCAAGCTCCATCAGTGAAACCAAAATGACTCTAACTGAAAAATATTACCAAAGACCAAGAAACTCCAGTCTTCTACCGAGATCACCAGCCAACTAACCGAACTCCACCAAATAGTTACTGAGACTGCCAAAATCTTCAAAAACTAAGGATGCCCCTGCATCAGACACCTGAGGTAAATAAGAAAGTGTGTCCCACACTTTGCTCCTTCAAGAAAATCTGCTATCCACTTCATCTTCACATAAGGCTTGTCAATCCATGAATCTAAGAAAATGCACAAGTTCATCAGCCAAGTCCTCCTTAATTGATCTGTCACCAACCAGTTAGCATGTTCAACATCCAGAATAAATTGAGCCTTCAACCCATCACCAAGTATCAAGTCAGAATCCCATCTTAGAATCTCATCACAAGACATATCACTTTCAACCAGCAACTCAAGTCTGCAACCAACAAACAGCATCTGCTCCTCAACACCGAACAAAAGCAATTCGGTAACACCATTATCACAATGGTGTTCAACAACAGGTAACTCCTCATCAACAACAACCTGATCAAGCACAACGAGATGCTCTACAATCTCCCTGTCAGGCACAACCGACTGAACATGAAAACCAATCTCCTCACCAGCCTTAAAAAGGTCAACAACATCAATGGTAATTACAAGTAACTCAACAACAGCCACAAGTTTCTCTACAAGTTTCATGTCAGACTCCACCAACTAAACATCAAAACCAATTTCGCATACTTCCACATGGTCACAAGTAACCTTGTCAAGATGTCTTCTCTCTTGGACCAGTCTTCTAAAAGGCTAAACAAATTTCTTCTGGATTGGCATGTCCCAACTCCGATAAGCTTCACAAAGCTCAACAAAACTTTCCTTCACAAGGTTATCCACCCGGTTCTCCATACGACTCAAAAAATTCATTTCCCACGAAGAAAACCTTTTAGAAATCTTTGCTTCCACCACATCACAGAGATCTGCAATCACACTAGGGGTCAATCTTCTCGGAGACATCTCCAAAGATCTTTGGAAACCCTCTGCAACAAACCCAACACCGACCACCTTGTGACAACCTCCAAGTTGTATGCCAGTCAGATCGCAACTTGCCACTTTACATGAACAATTAGGCCACAATTTCACAAGTTCAGTAACACGGATCTGCAACTTAGATTGCACACAATCTCTTTGCCAACCTTTCTCCAAACAAGATCAACTCACTCTGATACCATTTTGATGTAGTTAAGGTCAGAGGATCCAATTAAGGACTATCCAAACTTGCAGCCAAATACCAACAATCCAAAATAACATAACACAACACAATATAGAATCAAGATCTTTATTCATCAGTAACCAAACTTACAAGCAACATGCCGACCTGTAAGGCCTTCCCGGTTATGGCCAAATACATCAAAGATTACAATAGTTCAACAAGATCACGTAGGATGTAACGCCCCACTAGCGAACCCAAGAGTGATTAACCTAAAACATGCTACTATGTTTGGTGAATAATTTTAAAAAAAGAAGATAATAGACAAGATAAACAACAGTGTGGAAGCAATTACCATTTACTCACATTAAAACAACATCCAACACATATTACAAATCTCGAGGGTCCCATGATGTAGAATTACTTAAGATCAAAACACAACTAAAGAATGACAACAAAAGATTCCATAACATATAAATTACATTCCAAGATAACAATAAATACAATTCTCATAGACTTCCATGACATATAAATAAACTGACATCCACTGCACACGCCACAGGGTATGTAGTAATAAATCTATCTATAATAGTACAATGTCCAGATTAGGTATCACATGCGATACACCAATACATGATACAAATAATAAAGATATGAAAAGAATCATCAATGAAGCATCATAAGAAATCCAACTGCAGAATCACCGTTAAGCATCGGCACCAGGACGTCGAATCTCAAATGGTAAAGAATCACTACCACCTGTCTGTGTAGAACCACAAAGGCCTACCCCACCGTGCTGAGGAGATAACCACAAACCCCAATCAGGTAACCAACACAAAACAAGGATAAAATCCTAAGTAGAAGGATCTTGAAAGCACTCTAACTCAAGGTAAGCATAATAAAGTAATAGGTACAACTCATTAATCCAGAGGCAATCGACACATGTAGAATAACTAGACTATGCATAGGAAGGTGTCATCATGTACATCTAACCCTTGAGTTTTGTCCTGGTAATCTCTCTGGATCCTGGCACCCAAGTGACCATACACGACATCAATGACCTCTCATACTGACGAAGTCATCAACTATGTCAACTCATCCCTTAAAAGGGGGCTAGTCATCTTCTCAACACCATCTCAGTTTGTACTAGCACTCAAGCATGGATGAGGACTCTTGTCTTTTTAGGTTCATTTATTCCCCTTAATTATATTAGGTTATCACTTGATTACTGATACTTACAATAACCACAACAATCCTAAATTCCCAAAATTCAAAGCACACAAGCTCTCCCCAAAAAAAATCTTCTCCAAAATCTGTCTCTAATCTCCAAATGAATGCAATTTCCCTTATTAGGTATTCAATTCCCCATTTCATGCAAATCCCAGAGATGACTCAACAATTAACTCCTAATCAAACTCCAATTCCAATTTTGAAAGAAAATCCTAATTAATAAATTAAAATATCTTTATTTTGCACAACTCAACTTTGACTTATGAAAACAAGTTGATTATTTTTTGAAGACAATTCAATTTCCAATTATGCACATGATAATAATTAAAATCTATATTAAATAGATTAAATATTTAAAGCATCCTAGAATATGCAATTAAATATTTAATTGTTTAATAATACACTCAAGCATAATTAAATCTAATAACAATTAAATAATCAACTAATTCCAAATAATTAAATAATTGACTTTAGATTAATTTTCTCAATTAAACATAGGAACATAATTAATCGTTAAATTTCAACTATAACATTAAATTAATAATCACATAAATTCACTCACATAAGTAATAAATCAATAGAAATCAAACAACATAAAATCAAACAAACTCAAAAGAAGGGATCCACAAATTCATGCCAACCAAATGAATTCGGGTAAGATAGTCAAACTGACACTTGTCCAATCCTAGGATAGATTGGGCTTAGGTTAGGGTTTTGGGTCTGTATATTATCTCCCCTCTTTACCATTGAGATGAATGTTTATGGGCACACTCACTCTTGCCAATTCAGGGAAAACGATGCCATGTACCTGCAAACATGTCATCACAAGATGAAGCATGTACATACAATATATATAACAAACAATGGCAGGGATCAGTCGATCGTGTGAATCTTGCAAGCAAGTAACTACGACTCTGTCCCTCAACCACATCAAACACGTCAAACAGAAATATAAAATAAACACATCGACCATACACATGCAAGTATGGGGTTAGTAAAATCATAAGCATCAATGATTTCCTAATATATAATCTATCATCCTAAAATAATCATAACATTTATAAAATTGGACTACATAGGATCTAACACACTTCTCAGCTAGCCCAGTTCTGTAACATAACAGGACACTGATAGGTACTTCAAGAAAGATCTAAACTTGTGCTCGCAAGCCACCAAACAATCTTCTTGTTCCTAAGCTCGCAAGCTACTAACTCTGCTACACTTCTACCTTCCAAATCTACTATGTCTCTCTAAATCTCTCTAATTTGCACCTAAACAACTACCTAAGTACCCTCTTAAATACTAATCTTCAGCCACAAGTCAGCTTTACAAATAAATAAATCCCAAAACCTAGTCAATTTTCGAAGATAAATAAATATTAAATAAAACATTAGTCGGCTCTCACATAGCCTTCCTAAAATTAATTCATCCTGTCGGCATCCAGATCCACATAAGAGAATGCAACACGCCAGATCTAGGTCCCCATGCGTCCAATGGTCAATCCATAACTTGAGGATTGTAACCTAAATGAAATGCACCAGTCAGCCAAGCCGATTCATCCAAACACACAAGTCGGTCAGTAAGAACATCGAGAGCCAGTAATAAAGATTGAGACCTCGTTGATAACCAAGCAGCAGCACCAAAAATACCGAGTCACCGAGCACTAGACACACCGAGTCACCGAGTGACCTTCATCTACCGAGCTCCGTGGGTACTTCCAATCGAGAATCACTACCATGACCACCGAGCTCCATTGGTGAAGCCAAACAGACTCCGACCGAGAACTATTACCAAAGACCGAGAAACTTCAGTCTTCTACCGAGATCACCAGCCAACTAATCAAACTCCACCAGACAGTTACCAAGACTGCCAAAATTTTCAGGAACCGAGGATGCCCCTACATCAATCATGATATCACTTATTAAGTAACTTGCAAATGATATCTAGTTACTTCTGGGCTCCGACATCTCCAAAGCAAGTCACTATGCCTCTAACACATAGAAAACCTACCCTAACCTCATAAGTCTCCAATAAATCTCATAAATCTCATAGAAGTACAATGATCAAATATCAGTTCCATAAATGCTAATAGGAACGCATTGGTCCTTAAACCAAACATCACAAAATTCATACTGGTCCTCAAATCATAATATCATAAAAATATACTCTCTCAAAGAGTTCACAAACTAATGAGATTAAAATCGATAAACGTTGGATAAAAAGATCAAAACTATTATCACATTATAAGCATTGTAAATAGCTATGCCACAGTAAAAAGGTAAAACCCCACACCTCTTATAATAATTCTTAAAATCCAACTTAATGCTACCTATACTAATAATCAAACACAACCAAAAATTACAATAATAAATATATCAATATTAAATTATCATCAAATAATATTTAATTATATATCATTATTATTCTTACTTTTGTTTTCCTAAAAGAATTCTCATTTATGATTTTTTTTTTAATATTTTTTTCTAAATATAGAATATCACTACATGAAAGTTCCCAAAAAAAATTAATTTAATTTACTATTAATATTCTTTAAATATTTTTTTTCCTAAAAAATAGAACTTTTAAAAATAAAATACCACTACATACAAATAAATATATCTTTCTTAAATAAAATTCAAGTGAATATATCTTTCCTAAATAACATGCAACTAAATATATCTCCTTTAAATAACATCCAACCGAATATAATTTTTTTAAATAACATACAATAAAATATATCTTTCTTAAATAACATGCACCTAAATATATCTTTCCTAAATTAAATATATATTTTTTTCAAATAAAATGCAACTGAATATATATTTCTTAAATAACATACAACTAAATATAAATTTCTTAAATAACTTGTAATTGATTATATTTTTCCTAAGTAACATGAAACTAGATATATCTTTTCTAAATAGCATGCAATTGAATATATCTTCACTAAATAATATATAACTAAATATATCTTCCTTAAATAACATGTAACTGAATATGTCTCTATTACATAACATTCAACTAAATATACATTTTTTAAATAACATGCAAATAGATATATCTTTTTTAAATAACATGCAACTGAATATATCTTTCCTAAATAACATGCAACTAAAAATATCTTCCTTAACTAGCATGCAACTGAATATATAATAACATGCAACTAAATATATCTTTCCTAAATAACATGAAATTAAATATATCTTCTTTAAATATCATGCAACTATATATATCTTTCATAAATAACATACAATTGATTATATTTTATTTAAATAAAATGAAATTGAATATTTTTTTTTTAAATAACATGCAACTGAACATATCTTCCGTAAACAACATGCAACTAAATAAGTCTTTTCTCAATAATATGCAATTGAATATATATTTCCTAAATAATAAGCAGTTGAATATATCTTTCTTAACTAACACAACTGAATATATCTTTCTTAAATAACATGAAACTGAATATATCTTTCTTAAATAACATGAAACTGCATATATCTTTCATAAATAGCATGCAACTGAATATATCTTCCTAAAATAACATGTTTTTGAATTTATCTTTCCTAAATAACATGCAACTGCATATATCTTTCCTATATAATATATACAACTAAATATATTTTTCATAAATAACATGTAATTAAATATATCTTTCCTAAATAACATGCAACTAAATATATCTTTTTTAAATAACATGCAACTGAATATCTTTATTAAATAAAATGCAACTAAATATATATTCTTTAAATAACATGCAACTGAATATATCTTCGTTAAATAACATGCAACTAAATATATCTTTCTTAAATTGCATGCAACTGAATATATATTTTTTAAATAACATACATCTGAATATACATTTCTTAAATAATGTACATCTGAATATATTTTTCTTAAATAGCATGCAACAACTGAATATATCATCCTTAAATAACATGCAACTGAATACATTTTTCATAGATAACATATTAATAAATATTTTTTTTCTAAATAACATGCAACTGAATATATATCTTTCTTAACTAACATGCAACTAAATATATCTTCATTAAATAACATGGTACTAAATATATTTATTTTTCACACATTTAAATATATATTATTTATATTTACAGATCTATATTTCTACTTCAAAAGAACATATTTTCTCTAAAACTGAACTCATTCAAAACCCTCAAAACCATGGAAGACCATAATTTAAAATAAATCAAAGTAAAACTTTTAAAGAAAACTGTAATCAAATTTTTCTTTTTCTAAAAGAAACACATCTTTTTAATAAAAAAACACATCTTTTTAACAAACACCCATCTATACACAAGATCTAATCAAACATGAACATGACAGTTATTTCATTAGACAATTTTTAAGGATTTTAAAACCCTACGTCAATACATAGAGCAGAATAAAAAATTAATTCTAAATCTTGAAAACTCAAAACTTTAAAAAACTCTAAAATTTTAATTCTCCATAAATTTGTCAAGAGAGAATTATTCAAAATTTGATTGAATAATCTCTCTAAATGGTCTCTTAGTTCTCTTATATAGAAAATCTAGATCCCAGAGTTGAAAGAATACAACTCTAAAATAACAAATTAGAACTGAACTGTTAAAAATAATAAAGTTGTTAACTACAAATCATAGAAGATAGAACTTAACTCTAACCTCGTTTATATCAAACTTTTATGTATTAAAAGTATTATTTTAATTAATCACTCTCATTCATGCAAAACAATCAACTTATAACTTAAATTTATATTCCAATTTTATTAAACTGAAAGTGCAAATTTAATTACATGTTAATATTTAATTAACAATTAATATTTTTATCATATTAATAACATTCAAATTGATAATTAAATACTAATTTATTATTTGTCTTTAATTTCAATTTTAAGTTTAATAATTAATTAAATCTTATATTTTTATAATTAGACTATATAATTAAGTCTTTTTAATTAATAAATGTATATAATTAATTCTCATTAATTATTATTTGTCTTTAATTTCAATTTTAAGTTTAATAATTAATTAAATCCTATATTTTTATAATTAGACTATATAATTAAGTCTTTTAAATTAATAATTGTATATAATTAATTCTCATTAATTAAATACATTTATATTTAATATTTTCATAGTTAATAAGATTTAATTATTTAATTACATATTAATCTTATAAATCACTTAACTATTTTAACACAAAAATCACATCAAACCACATGACATGGCAATATGAAACAAACCAACTAAACCAAAATGCAACAATCAAACATAAACTAAGGGCTCATGAATTTACGTCACCGTAACGAATCTAGATGGGTAGAAAACCAGATACATATCCACTATTTTAGGACAATTAATAGCTTAGGTTAGAATTGGATCTATATGTTGTCTCCCCTCTCTTACCATTGAGATATTACGATAAGGCATGCTCATCCTGGCAATTCAAGGAAGTCTATGTCCGGTACTTGAAATTTTACATAAAAAATAAGCATGTACAAATATATAACAGACAATTGCAAATATCATCCGATCGTATGGATCTCGCAAGCAACTACGACTTCGTCCCTCAACCATAGCAGGAACATCAAATAAAAATATAAAACATATTCATCAACTATACACATGCAAGTATGAGGTCAATCAAACCATAAACATAAATAACATCAAATCTATCTAAGAATATAATATGTATGTTGGAATTATTTTTCACCAAAATCTCGAACTGTCAATGCTAGATTTAACTCGACCCACAAGAGGTAGTTAAGTTATGTCACAAATCTCCAAGGAGGTGCTAACCACCAAGTCAACAATTGCCCCATCAACACCAATTGAGCCTTTAGCACCCACTGAAAGGAAACTCGAACCCATGACCTAAGGCTTTGATACCAATTATTGAAATCATTTGTCGTTTCACCAAAAGTTTGAACTCTTAGTACTTGATATAAATGTCATATTTAACTTGACCTACATGAGGTCATTAAGCCATGTCATGAATCTTCAAAGAGGTGTTGATCACCAAATCAACAATACATCCAGCTCCCCTAGAATTAGGCTTATTGTAGGAACACTACAAAAAATTAATGATATGGTTCCCTCAATCACGAAGTGTCTTACTAAGATAAAAGACAAAAGGATATCTAAAAATAAGCCAAAAAAATAAGGACATGATATATAGCCATCAAGAGCAATATAATTCTAATTTAAGCATAAATTAAAAATCACATTGATCAATCATTCATTATTTAACAATTTAAATAGACCTAGATCTTTAGTCATTTATAATTATAGAAAATATCTAATAATCAATTATATAAAGAACACATTTGTATCTACATCAAATAATAAGTTGAGAAGTTCATACAAACTTAGTTAATGCAACACTCATATAAAATCAAATATGAACATACAAGTCTAATATCAAACCTTTAGGATAATAAACAATAGTCAAATACAAAAGAGTTATATGTCTGAGTTTTATTTCAAGTTTTCAACTACTGGATATCTAATTGGTATACAAATTCTCAAGATTCCCAGTGTAGAAACTTGGGTTCTAATACCAAGGGTAATACCCTGCTAGGGAACCCAAGAGAAATTAACCTAAAATATTCTACTAATAATTTTTTTCTTAAAAATTTACAAATAATAATGAATCAGAAAGTGGAATTAATATAACATAAGTTAATATATATACTCATAAATGTAACTCATTTACGGATTACAAATCTCAATGGTTCCATGACGTAGAATTACTTAAATGTTAATTAATTACTAAAAATAACTACAAGTACTAAATCTCACATATGCAAATAGCAATAAATATATGATCAAATAAATGCAAACATAAATACAACTAATACCACAAGGTACATACAATATCTTTGCATTCACTACACAATTCGTAGGATATGTAATAACAACTAAGAACAAAGTATGTGCAATAAATGAAAGATAAGAGTACATTTTCAAAATGATAGAAGAAGGTACAATTGCTACAAGAATCATCCAACATTGGCACAAAGACGTTAAAATTTCAAATCATAAAAGAATCACTACCACCTGATCTCATGGAACCAAAAGTACACTCCCACCATGGTCAGAAAAAAACAACAGACTCCACTTGGATATCATAAACCAAAATCAACATAAGGTTTAAAACTAAATAAAGGATCTTGGAAGCTCTCTATTTGAAGTGGTACAACTCAAAATATAAAGATAAATATACTAATCCTAGAGGCAACCAACACATGTAGGAGACCTAAGATGAAATCAAAAAAGTGGCGATCTCACTAAACTCCATCTCCTAAGTGTGAAAATATGTGGAACCAAAAATTCTTTCATATAGACAAGGTTAAACAATCATGTTCGACCTCAATGTCACTATTAGACGGGCAACCATCTTCTCCCACTCCCATCCTTAGCCTATATTAGCACTCAAAGAATGGGCGAGGAACACATTATCTTATTAATTCATTTTAAAACCTTGTTTAATTTATATTATCACTTACTAAGTAACTTGCAAAAGATACTCAAGTAGCGCCTAGATAACCTACCCTAAGTTCATAAATCTCATAGAAATATAATGATCAAATATCAGTTCCATAAATGCCAACAAGAACACATTGGTCCTCAAACCAAACATCACAAAATTCATATTAGTCCTCAAATCATAACATCACAAAAAATCTCTCAAAGAGTTCATAAACTAATGAAATTAAAATGGACAAAGTTTGGGTAAAAATATCGAAACCATTATCATATTACAAACATTGTAAATATCTATGTCATAATAAAAGGGTAAAACCACAAGCCTCTGATAGCAATTCCTAAAAGTCAACTTAATGCTACCCATATTGACAATCAAACACAACAACCAAAAACTATAATAATAAACACATCAATATTAAATTCTCATTAAATAATTTTTAATTATTTATCATTATTATTCTTATTTTTATTTTTCTAAAAAAATCATTTCTATGAGTTTTTTTTTTTACAAAAATAGAATTTCTAAATATAAAATATCGGTACATGCAAATTTTAAAAAGTTATTATTTTATTTTACTTTATTATTATTATTATTTAAATTTTTTATTTTTTTTCTAAAAATAAAATACCACTACATGCATATAAATATATCTTTCATAAATAACATGCAACTAAATATATCTTTATTAAATAATATGCAACTGAATATATCTTTCTTAAATCACATGCAACTGAATATATCTTTTCTAATATATATATATATATATATATTCTAAATAACATGCAATTGGATATATCTTCTTTAAATAACATGCAACTAATTTTTTTTTCATAAATAATATGCAACTAGATATATCTTCATCGAATAACATGCAATTGAATATATCTTTCCTAAATAATATGCAACTGAATATATTTTTCTAAAATAACGTGCAACTAAATATATTTTTCTTAAATAACATACAACTGAATATATCTTCCTTAAATAATCTGTAACTCAATATATATTTCCTAAATAGCATGCAACTAAATATAATATCTTTCCTAAATAATATGCAACTAGATATATCTCCCTTAAATAACATGCAATTGAATATATATTTTTTAAATAACATACAATTGAATATATCTTTTTTTAAATAACATACAACTGCATATATATTTCTTAAATAACATGCAATTGAATATAGCCTTCCTAAATAACATGCAACTGAATATATTTTTCTTAAATAACATGCAACTGAATATATCTTCATTAAATAACAAGCAACTGAATATATCTTTCTTAAATAACATGCAACTGAATATATCATTTTTAAATAACTTACAACTGAATATATCTTTCATAAATAACATGCAACTGAATATATGTACATTGAATATCATGTAACTGAATATATCTTCCTTAAGTAACATGCAACTAAATATATAACTATCTTTCACACATGTAAATCTATATCATTTACATAGACATATCTATATTTCTATCTCAAAAAGACATATTTAATTTAAAAACAAATTCTTTCAAAACCCTCAAAACCATGGAAGGTCATAATTGAAAATAAATCAAAAAAATTTTTTTAAAGAAAATTTTATTTAAATTTTATTTCCAAAAGATTCCCTAACATTCATGATTATCAAAGAAACACATATTTTTAACAAACACTCATCATTTACACGCAATATCTTATCAAACACAAAGAAGATAATGATTTCCATGGACAATTTTTAAAGATTTTAAACTCTACCTTAATACACAAAGCTGAATCAAAAATCAATTTCAAATCTTGAAAACTTAAAGCTTTTTGAAAATACCAAAATTTTAATCCTCCATAAATTTTTCAAGAGAGAATTCTTCAAAATGTGATTGAGTAATCTCTTAAGTGGTCTCCTAACTCTCTTATATAGAAAAGCCAAATAGTAGAGTTGAAAGAATGCAACTTTAAAATAACAAAATAGAACTCAACTGCTAAAAACAATAAAGTTGTTAACTCCAAATTATAGAAGTTAGAACTTAACTCCAACCTCATTTAGATTTGACCTTAATTTATTAAACGAATTATTTTAATTAATAATTTGCATTCATGCAAATCACTCAACTTTTAACTTAAGTTTATATTTCAATTTTATTAAACTAAAAGTACAAATTTAATTGCATATTAATATTTAATTAACAATTAATATTTTTAGCATATTAATAATATGCAAATTGATAATTAAATACTAATTCATTATTTATACTTTTAATTTCAATTTTAGATTTAATATTAATTAAATCATCTATTTTTATAATTACACTTTTTAATTAAGTATTTTTAATTAACAAATATATTTAATTAAATATCTTTATATTTAATATTTTCATATTTAATAAGATTTAATTATTTATTCCCATATTAATCTTATAGATCACTTAATTATTTTAACACAAAAATCGCATCAAACCACATGACATGCCAACATGAAGCAAGCCAACTAAACCAAAATGCAATAATCAAGCCTAAAGGAAGGGCTCATAAGCTTACGTCATCTTGACGAATCCGAATAGGTAGAAAATCATATACGTGTCCACTATTTCAGGACAATTAATGACTTAGGTTGGGATTGGACCTACATGTTATCTCATCTCTCTTACCATTGAAATATTGTGATAGGGCTCGCTCATCCTAGCAATTGAGGGAATTGGATGTCTAGTACCTAAAATCTTACATAATAGATAGACATGTACATACATGTATAAATATATAATAGATAATGGTAGGGATCAAGCAATTATGTGGATCTCACAAGTAAGTAATTATGACTCCGTCCCTCAACCATATCAAACACATCAAATAGAAAAATAAAATATACACGTCACCCATACACATGCAAGTATGGGGTAAGTAAAATCATAAACATAAATAACATCAAATCTATTTGAGGATCTAATACAAACATGAAAAAAGGTTTAAAAGGGTCAGACTAATTATAGTGAAAAGAAAACTATGAGAGGGGTATTAGAGTTCTTCAATGTGAATATCTGGCCTAGTCCTTGGTTGCACTTCCTAAGAAACACTCTTTCCTTTTCTTTTCTCTACACTTCCTGATGTGATTTCCTCTCCTTCCATTCTTCCTCTGGAGGGATGCTTTGGTCTCTCATTTCTCAACATCTGATGACCCATCAACTTATATGTCAAACATTCCTTTGTCATCCACCATTTTGTGAAATTAAAAATTGGTGCAAATATTGCATTAATGTCTGGATTCCTTCCTTGACCATTCATAAGGATGGATGGTCTATTCCTTCTCTAGGTTATATCCCTTTTGAATCATGTTTGGATCTTCTTCCATCTGGTCAAGTACCTGAAATATCTTGCACAATCTTATCATGCTCGTTGGTAGCCTGGAACACATTCTCTTTATAATCTCATTTTCATTGAATGCATTAGCCCAAAAATCTTCAAGCTGCATTTTGTGTTGATATTTTGCACCTACCATTGTCTTGATTTCGTTGTATGGGTCATAGTCTGACCTTCCTATATAAAGTAGCAAATGAAATAAATTTATCTCATCTAATGATCTCTTAGCTACTTTCAAACACTGACACATTTCAACCTTATCTTCACCTATGGAAATTAGAAATTTTAGCCCTAACTTTCTCTTCCCCTTCTAGATTTTATCATAGATTGTCAATTGCCAAGTGATCTCTAACAAGACCATTTTATCAGTGGGGTACCTAGGGAGTTTGTATAGTTGTGCAAAAAACTCTTATATTTTGATATAGGAGAAAGTAGGAAATTGAATGAACCCGACTCAATATTCTTCCACATTTCATTGCCCCGATTGATAGTCTTATGTGAAGTCTCTTCTTCAAAGTCCTAACAATGTACATTGCAAAAGCATCATTGACTCTGACATAATCATCTATGACATGAAAATGCAACTGAGGGTAACATTCATGTATATTTAAACATTGAGCACCACTTCCAATTGTTCCCTTGCACCTGAGTCCATCATACCTTGTATTTCAAGCAAGCATGTAGATGACATGGGAACTCATATAAAACTTCCTTGACTACTCAAAATTCACCAATTTCTCATTCAAGTTGTCATTGATTAGTCTAGCCCAATCCACAGTGTTGAATTCCATAGCTACCTGCTTGATGGAGTACTACATCCATGTTTCAAATTGATACAAATGTGGAGTCCCAAAAATTCTACTGAGCATCATGACCAAGTCACTATATTCCCATTGAAAGTTGATCCATACTAACTTCTTGGACCTCTTGGAATGGTGGGATCAATTCTTTCGCAACCATTTACTGTTTATGACACCTTCACAATGATGAACCCTAACTGTGTATACTCTAAGTGCTTTCTCTTTTGACTTTAGAACCATATTCAAGAGTGGAGGAGTTCCAAATGCTTCTAAGATAGCCAGTGGAGAGAGATCTACAATGAAATTTCTATCTAAATCATTAATTGTTATATCGTTAGGATTGTAATGTCTAGCACAGTCCATGATCAATTTTGCATGTTGAAAGGCCGGAAGAAAGTCAGTTGTAGCTACAATTACACTGTTTACAATTCAGGTAGCCAAATGTGTTGGTTGATGATCCTTGTATCGAAATATTCTTTTGTGGAACGTGTTCATATGTAAGCATCTAAGATTCGTGTCGCCAACATCTGTCATTTTGAAATAATTTTTTATTCTAGATAAAATCCTCTTTGCTCATTCTTCATCAATTATTTCCTGGTCACACTTGTTCCTCAGATTCTATCATTTTACCTTCTTGCAAAATTAAAAATAAACATACTTAAGAATGTGCAAAAAATGGAAAAAGAATATCAATTTTATCCATGAAGGAGAAAATTTTAGAAATTAATAAAAAATTCTCCAGTTTCTCTCCAGAATAGGATTTTCTCTCTCCTCCAAGTATTCATGTTTTTTTCAAGTTTTTCAACTTACTACGAAAAAATCTCCTTTCTCAAAATTTTGTAGTTTTCCTAAATTTTTCCTAAGCAATTTCATGCTTTCCAATAAACACTTTTTCTCTCTCTTCAAAATTCTTCTTCCTAAAAATTATTGTGCAAAATCTTCTTACAAATCCTTCAATCAACTCACTTCTTGAATTTTGTGTGATAATGAAACAGTGAAGGTTTCTTATATAGACTTAACCAAGGAAAAATGCTTTAATAACTGTGAAGGTTTCTCTACCACTTGTCTTAGTTTTTCTCCCGATTTTAGAAAGTTGCCAATTCGGATTTTTTTAACTTCGTGAAGAAGTTTTACCAATAGATTTGATTTTTTATTGAGGATTCACTAATTTTAATATTTTTTCTAAAAAAAAATTAATAATTAAATATTAAATATTAAATTTAATATTTAATCAATTTTTAAATTTAATACCAATAATTGATTGAATTTCCAATTTCGACTCTCACTTGAATTTCATTCCTCGATCCATTTTAAAGTTTTCAACAATCTCCCAAAATCCAATACCTTTGACCTCAAATTTCTCCATCTTTATTTCATTTGTGAATCAAATTTTATCTTCCCTTGCAATATTGTTTAGGCAAACTGAAGGACTCAAAATTTATTTGCTATAAAACACGCATGGATTATAATGGGGAAATTGTAACCCCTCCCTTCATTTGTGTATGTTTGCGTTAACTTCTAAATATTTGACTTGAAGCTCGTGGAGCATTCTTTCTTGAAACATTCCACAACTGAGTTGTATTTGCACTCAGGCACATTTCGGAAGATGATGTGGATTTTTTCAGACTTTGGTTCATCATTTGCATTTTATCCTTGACAACTCCTGTTTTGCAGTCGGGCGCGATTTTTGGGAGGTTGTGGATTTTTTATTTTATTTTCTCAAACATTTCATGATCGTTTGGCGGCTATTAGTGGGTTTTTTCCTTCTCCAAATATTGCTTAATTCTTCCCGAACTGCACATGATGCATAAGGGGTTTTAGCGGACAACTTTCCTCCAAACTTTCTTCATTGGGCCTGCTTCATAGCTTCCACCTTCGAGGTTCTTTTGTGTAATGTTTCCTTGACTCGCTGCTCATGTGAGTGTGGCTTGGTGGTTATTGGCTGATTTTATTTGCCACGATTAAGGGAAAACTGTGACCTAATGCATTTTGGTTTCGATGATGGACTTTTCACCCCTCTCCACTTTCTGCTGGACGCGTATTCTAATGTCTGTCGCTTCAAGACCAGTGATCGAGAGAACCCATTGAGCAGAGGATTTTTGTTGATTCAACTGTTATTTTTGTTTGATTTCTATGCAAATTCTTTCCTTACCAAGGGCTTGTTTTGATGAAGAGCTCCCAAATTCCATGTGTTTTGGGCATTTGACTAGCGAGACATATTCTTTCATGGTGCTAATAGAGGAGTTTGATGCTTGGACGGGATTTTTCTGGTGTGATACATCTCCATGACCACGTGAATTCTCTTTTCTATCAGTCATTGGAAATGATTTGTTCTATTTTGTGAAATCTAGCATTAATTCCATATCTTCAATTGTTCCTATCCCTTTTGCAACACAGACAGGTTCGAAATGTGAACTTTCACATTTCTCAAATTAGAGGAAATAGCGCATGTGAGACCTGATAGGGAATATTTACATTCCTGAGAATTCTGGGTCAAAATATCTCAGCAATCTTTTGGGAAGCCTAGTATAGATGCCAACTCTCAGGCTTGGGTAGGATTTTCAATTTCCAATATTTCGGCGTGTAGCTTCTTCAAAACAATTTTCCAAGCCACCGATGTATTTGTGCCCCTGTCGATGGAGGCTTTCGAGCACGCATTCGAAGGGCATGGTGGATTATAAACATCAAACATTTCCTGGCGTTGTTTAACCTCTTTCTCATTTTTCTCATCGTGATTGTGGATTCCACTTCTGGTCAGGATTTCTGGAGTGGTGTAGAATTGCGCTCAGAGGTGGTGTTGCGGATTCATGGAAATTTGACTGCTTCAAATTATTTAGTAGCCCATGTATAACTTTTTCTTCTGAGTACACTCTGTCATTGATGGGGAAGTTTCCCTGCTTCGAATCACTTCATCTATCAACCCCTTAATTTTTCCATGAATTTTCAGATTTGCAGAGACTTAGCATTTGGAGGTGTTCTTCTAACCCTCCAAGAGTTCACCAGTTTGGGCATGTTTGGTAAATGGGGGATAGATTTCCTTGATCTGGATTCCTTGCCATCTGTATTAATGTCACATTGGGAATTCGTGCCCTTCCCTCTTTGTGGAGAACTATCATTCTTGGATGCATTTTAATTTCACTTCGGAATCTCAACTTATATAAACTTCATGACGTTGCTTGTGTAGACCTCCAATGTTCATGGAAGAATTTTAGATGAATCACATTTGAGCATAAATTGTGGCCATAGACTTACTGGGACTCTCAAGTGCATGATGCACATGTAAGTAAGTTTCTTAGTTCTCAGTCATTTCACCTTTCAATACTTTAACCGGTATCTTTGATTGCTTTATATTTGTTTCCATTTAGATATATGGGGCCTCATGGGAGCATCGAAAAAATTATTTCTTATTTTAATTTGACTTATTCGGATTCACAACCCTGAACCGAGAAATATCCCGAAACTAAAATTTTAAAAAAGGAAAGGGAATAAGCCCAAACTCGAGACCTAATCCACCACTTCTCAAAGGAACACAAGGGAACCTCAAATGAATAGCACTAGAGATAGGTCTACTGGGAAGACCAAAACCAAAAAGGCCAAGCAGAGAAACAAATATAGGGGTCCCATTTTAATGGGCGATGTGTGATTATGTCACAATAGGACCCATGCCCTAAATCTGAATTCAAGCCCATAGGACAAAGCCGACTTGGATGGCCTAGTCCCCAAGGGATTTGGTGAATCCCGAGAGGTAGGTCATTGTCAATTCGATGGAGTGGATCCAAAATTGTAGTTAGTTCTGATAATGGGATTGAATTTCAAGGGCAAAAGAATGTGAAATAAGGCCTAGAAGAGAATGAATTTGTTATTGGAGGAAAATAGAGGATGCCTACAAATTAGATCCTACCTCAATTTTACACAAGTTAGAGGGATAAGAGGACTCAAATTTGAATTTGGTACGCATTAAGTGCAATTATGCTAATATAGTAAGGTAGATGCTAAACAATTGTTAAATTGTAGAGCACGCAAGTGCTTACAATTTAGCACGGTACAACTTGAAGATAAAGGGAAGTGCCACCATTTCAACTATGCCTAGAGGATTGTTCTTGTTTAAATTCATGACAGAAGAGGATCTCACCTTTGTCTCCTCAAGGTTGTTGGCATATGGTAATAAGATGGGTTCAGTTGTTGGGCCTCCCGCTTGAATTTTAGATGAGCAGATCTTTCATTGGGTCGGCAACTCTTTTGGGCATTATGTTACAAGAGATGTATTCACCTTGGCCAAGTCTAGGTTAGTCTATGTTCACTTTTGTGTTAATGTCGTAATAAACAAGTCCCTTCATAATTTCATTACTTTCAAATCCAAGTGGGGGAAATGGACACAAGCTATTGTCTATGAAAATGCGACCTTGTTTTGTAAACGATGTGCCAAACAAGGTCATGTTGTGGCCGATTACAAAGTGCTAGCCTCGAAGGCACCCAGGTTAACGAAAAGGTCTCATCCCCTGTTCGGATGAGGGAAGATGTATAGACAAACCCAAAACCCTCTGAGCAGGATGAATATCTTTTCATGTATGGTCTTTTGGACTTGATGAAATCATTGGACCCCAAAGTGTAGGAGGTCTCTCAGAGGCAAGATATAGTTGTTTCCCATGGGTCTCTTGGAGATGGTGAAATTCCCCTAGTTGGGGACCCTTTTTTGTCCCCTCCTAGTGTACAACTTATGGTTGTGGAAGATGTGAGTGAAGGCTTGTCTTTACCACTCAAGTCTATGGGAGGTTTTAGTAAGGAGGTTTCCAATGGAAATCCTTTGATTGGTGGTTGTCAGGGAGTTTCTTTTTAAAGGAAGCAACTACAGAAGGCGGCAGTGGTATTCACCCCTTTCAAAGCTAAAATGATCAACACCATTTTCTTTGTAACCTCCCCTTCACCCTCGATTGTAGATGATATTTCTTGTGAGGTTACTAAGTCGGTGATTCTTACCCCAGATCGTAAGCCAACCTCGTCGTCCCCCAATGGCTTAGAGAAGGTTGAATGGCAGTTCCAAAAGAAGAAAACTAGAATAAATAAAGCTGATGTGGGGACAAAAAGTAAGGTTGGCATACATTCTGAAATAATTTTATCTTACTTAGTATATAATCAAATTTAAAATTAATTTTTTGTTGCTTTAGGAGGTCAAGATGTCCTATCAAAAGTTTTCCAAAATAGTAGATAGATTGTGGTCAATCTCTTATTTTTATTATAGTGAGGCTCATGGAGCCTTAGGAGGTGTATGTGGTAACCTTGTGGAATCCTACCAAGCTTGATGGTGAGGCCTACGTGTTTTCTCAAAGCTACCTTGCGGTGAAATTTTGACTCAATAACTACACCTAACATTTATTCAATGTCTATGCCCCTAATACTAGGGCTAGCAGAGCACTGGTGTGGAGAGAGATTTCTTCCATCATCCTTGATAATCAGGAGGATTTTTATGAGGTTAATTGATTTCAGTGAGTATGAATGATCTTTAAGACTTCATCAGTAAAAGTGACCTCTTTGATTTGGAGCTACAAGGTAATGCTTTCACCTGGTCCAATAATAGGAAGGGTTCTCATTTGATTTAGGTTCGATTAGACAAATTTTTGGTTTCCTCCAAATGGGATTTGGGGTGTAATACCACCCTTAAGTCCCTTCCCAGAATTGGCTCAGATCATTCTCACATTCCCCTACAATGGGTGGATAAACCCTACTCAAGCCCACTCCCTTTTAGGTATGAAATAATGTGAAGCTCTCATCCAAATTTCAAAAATTGCATCCAAAGGTGGTGGGATACCCTTGTCCAAGGCTCTGCTATGGTTAAATTTCAAAAAATGCATCCAAAGGTGGTGGGATACCCTTGTCCAAGGCTCTGCTATGGTTAGGATCTTTCAAAAACTCAACCTTATTAGGAGGGAATTTAGGGGTTGGAATAAGTCTACATTTGGGGATATTTTCAAGGAGAAGAAGGAAATTGGCTCCAAACTCGACCATATTCAGAATTTGATTGTTGCAGGTAATGTTTCCCAATCCCTACATGAGGAGGAAGAAGGTTGGAGAAAGAAATGGAAAGAAAATCTCAGTAAGGAAGGAGTCTTTTGGAAGCAAAAACCAAGAATTCAATGGCTAAAAGAGGGGGATAGGAACACAGGCTTTTTCCATAGAGTAGCTAGTAGGCATGAAAAGAGAAATAATATCAAGTCCTTAGTGGATAAAAGGAATGTACAGGCTACTAATGAAGATAAGATTGGGGAACTTGCCTCCTGATTTTTCATTCAGTTTTATGTTGACAATAATGGAAATTAGTTTGGGGAACAGCAAGACGAACTTCTCTCTCGCCTCCCAAAAGTCATTGGGAAGGTTGACAACAAGTTGCTCATTTCCCCTATTACCGAGGAGGAAGTTAAAGTGGCATTGTTTGATATGGGTGTGTACAAGGCCCCAAGGCATGATGGCTTCCCACTTTCTTTTTTTAGGAATTGTGGGAGAATGTCCACTTTGGTGTGACAAAGGCTACAAGGGATTTTTTAAAGACTGGTAAGATTCTTAGGAAACTAAATAACACCTATATTGTGCTAGTTCCTAAGCTCTAAGACCCAAATTCTATGGGTGACTTTAGGCCTATAAGACTTTGTAATACAATATACAAAATGCTTTCAAAAGTATTAGCTAATCACCTCAAACCCTTGCTGGACAAATTTATTAGCCCTTGCTAGAAAGACTTTATTCCAGGGCATCAAATTTTGGATGCTACCATTGCCACCCATGTGATTATCCTTTCTATGGATAAAAGATGTCGGATCCTAGGTATGGCCTTTAAATTGGGCATTTCCAAGTATTTTGATAAATTTAAATAAAATGTTATGTATTTTATTTTGCTCAAGCTTGGCTTCAGTAATAGAGTGATTAGGCTCATTAGAGAATCTATTGATACTGTCCACTACTTAGTTTTGGTCAATGGGATTCCTTGAGCTTTCTTCAAGGCTAGTAAGGGGCTTAAGCAAGGTGACCCCTTGTCACCGTACCTTTTTACTATCATTTCTAAAGTTCTTGGTAGAAATTTTCTTAATTGGTAAGATCCAAGGAGTTAAAGCTACTACTTCGCTACTTGATTCAATTTTGCAGTAGTTTGTTGATGATACTTTCATTTTTGGTAAATCCCCAGTTATGGAAGCTCAAGAGTGGAAACGCCTCCTTCAGGATTATACTAATGCTTTGAGTCAGTATATCAACTATGAAAAAAGCAACATATGCTTCATCAACGCCAAGTAGGATCTACAAGCTAAGATCATAGAGATCCTTGGCTGCCAATGTGTTGACCTTCCTGGTACCTATCTAGGCCTACCTCTCACTGTTAAGGAGGTAACCTCCACCTTCTGGAATGCTATTCTAGAAAGAACTTAGAGAAAATTGGCTAGTTGGAAGGGAACATTGTTGAGTAGTGCAGGTAAGCTCCAGCTTCTTTCTGCTTCCTTACAAGGAATCCTGGTTCATTTCTTGTCTCTTAATAAAATCTCAACGGCTATGGCTAAGAAATTGGAAAGAATCCAATAGACCTTCCTCTGAACTAGGATGGAAGAAAAAAAGAGAATCATACTTGTTAGTTGACACAATCTGTAAATCCAAGTCAATGGGAGATCTTTGGATTAAGAAGCTGACAAACTTGAATTGAGCCTTAATTGCCAAGGTTAGCTGGAACTTGGCAGTCGGCTTGGCAAACCATGGAAAATCATAAAAGCAAAGTATTTAAATAATGATAGTTTTCATACGGCCCTAGACTCTCACAATCTGCCATCAGGATGAAAATTATGAACTAACATCCTTAAAAGTCGATCCATCATTAGAGAAGGATTAAAATGGGAAATTGGTGATGAGCGAACAATCAGGTTCTAAGATTACTTATGGCTTGGAGACAAACTTCTTGTAGCAAGCCCCTTCTATCATCTTATGAGAAGGATGAAGTCTTACTTTGGGATTTTTGTTGCGGACTACATCACCCATGGAGGTAAGTGGATTTCTCTCAAGCAAAGTGTCATGGATAGGCCAAACCTCTTTCCTAGGGTCAAGGAATTATAGTCTTTGTTAATGGAGGTTAGTCTTCCCTTGTTCCTTAGAGAAGACGAGTTCATTGGGACGAAGAATTTGACAAGAGATTTCTCTATCAAATCTGCTTACAATCTATTGATCAAGCATAATACTAACACTAATTGTTGGAAGAAGGTTTGGAACTCACAATTCATCCCTAAGATTAACTTCTTTTGGTTGGCTTCTATGCATGGTAAAATACTTACCCTGGACATATCAAAAGAGGGTTTCAGCTCCCTAATTGTTGCATTCTCTATAAGAGGGATGAAGAGACAATTCAAAACCTCTTTATTCATTTCCCTTTTGCACGCATATCTGGCATAATATCTTACATAGGTTCAACACCCAATAGGTATATAATGTGAATATCTAGGAATTTATCCTTAATTGGAAGTGTCCATCAAGCCATACCCTCATTGGGTAGCTATGGTGGACAGTTGCCTCACATGTTTGTTGGTATTTGTGAAAAGACAAGAATTATAGGAGTTTTAGGGACTCTCAAAACACTGTTGATAATGTGCTTACGATCCTCAACAAGCTCCAACTTGAAAATATTGTTGTTAATAGTTGGAAAATTCCTACGAAACCCCCTTTGGATTGGGATTGTAAGCTTGCAGAACGTTGGAATCTTTCAGAGACCTTTTATAAGTTTGAAACTTCCAAGAAGATTGCTAGACAAAATATAGTTTGGAAAGCTCCTAGCCCACTTTGGATCAAGTTAAATTTTTATGGTGCAGCCAGATTGGGCATTGTTGTTGGAGGCAAGGTGATTAGGGATCATAAGGAAGATTTTAGGGCCTCACACTGTAGAGACGACAAATATTTAAATTTGAATTACTAACCATTCTATCAAACTCCTTTAGTACCGTCATGTGATTTTTACTTGGGGGTACGCGTCACCTCATACCTATTTATGAGGTGTTGTGGTGGCGAGTTTTGGTTTGAGTAAATGGAAAGGCAAGTTTTTTTGGGAATGTGATATTAATTCAAAAGATGGCTTTTTAGATCTTTCTAGATTGTGCCCTTGGACTCTCCTTATTTGTTGCCATATTCCTTATTAGAGAAATGACTTTTCACATAAAATTTCTTCCCTCACTAAGAGGGCCTTAGACAGAGACACTAAATGTAATAATTGCACCATTTATCATCCTTTAATCGGGTTTTTTGTGCCTTTCTTTCTCATCGAGATAAACTTGAAGTCTCTACAGTTCTGCATTATTTCTTCCCAGCCTTTCATTGTTGTCTCTATCATTGGAAGTTTTTGAACTCTGGTGAATAGCAGCATGGGGGGATCAGTTTTGCATTGAACCCAACAAATACGATGATTATAGGTTACAATGAGAGTCTCTTCTAACAATTCATTTTCTCTTGGGCTGAAAGAAGAGTAACTATGGGAAGCATCTCATTTGAGTTTAATGAATTTGTCATTACACAAGCCATCAGTCTTTCCATAGAAGGATAGAAATCAAGGAAAATGAGAAGGGTGTCTGATGTCACCAGCCTTAATCAATTTTTTCGTAGTAAGGAACAACTAGTGAAGCTGAGTGGAGGCTTTCACAGAGAGATATTATCTAAACCATAGGACCAGGTGTGTACTATTATTATGAAATATTTTACATAGGAAGGAAGGTTTGGGGTTTACTATTATTATCATATGCCCTTCCTAAATCATTTTTGGAACCATGATGTGATTTCAATTCCATTTTTCCTTCTTTGATCGCTTGAAAGCCCTATTAAAGATGTCATAAACTCCAAGAAGTAGGGTAAAAAGTATACTATTTTACACCAAGGGCTCATGTTTAAGTTGTACCATTTTCATCTTTCCCTATGCCCATAGTTAGCCATTACTATTCAAGAAGCCCTCATTTCCTTGACCCCACCCTTGGCCAACCTGATGGATTCCCCAAGCCCTAGCAAAAAGAAGTGCATTAAGAGGCCTAAAACCTCCCAAGTTTCCTCGGACAATTCTCCCTCCACTGAGAAGCCATAAGTCAAGGAGAGAAGTAACCTCCCAGTCCACCTGAAGACTAAATCCACCAAGAAAGCCAATTTCAATAGTCAACATATTGACTTGGATGTGGAGATTACTGAAGAAACTAGTACACCCTTCCATTCTACTAGGCTTGTTGCCAAAACCCTAGGAAAAGGAAAACTTTTGAAAGAAGAATTTGACTCAGAGGAGGATAAATCTAGTGAAAGTAAAAGCTACAAGGAAAAAAAATCCCTAAAAAGAAGCCCATTCTATAATAGCTAGTAGCTCCTACCATGTCTCAGAGAGCTTAAAAATAGAATCTATTGATCTCACACACAAGGTAGAGATTGACAGCAAGGCCACTTCCCTTGTTAAAGAGAAGGAGAAAACCATAACTAAGGAGACTACTGGCAAGGAGTGTAGCAATTGTGGGGTTGTATGGGGGAGGTTGATAAAATTAAAAAAGAGCTTAAAAGTTTGGACAATAGGTTTTAGGAGGTGTCATGGTTTTCCCTCAAGGTGATGCACTCCTCTTAACTACTACTACCCTTTGCTTCTTGTAGAAGGATAGGATTGGAGAGAAAGACACTAAAAATGATGACTTTAAGGAACTTTTCAAGTTCCTTACAGAGGATTGGGCATAGATGATGCTATCAAAGATATGTGCACCAAAGGAGGCTTAGCTTGTTGGCTCCTATTCCTTTTTTGTTGTGATTTCAGTAATGGCTTTGAAAGCCCTTGTTTAGTTCTGCTATTTTCTACTGATAGGATTTTATGGTTTTTCAAAAACTTTGCTGGTATGGCCTTGCATGGCCTTTAAGTAAGTACTATTATACTGGGAAGACTTTAGATAGTATGGTTATGTTAGTTATAGTGTGTTTATCTTTAACTAGCATTTTTTCAATGTTTTTGATGTGTGGAAGCTGATAGCTCTCTAATTTTGTTCTTGTGTTGTTAAAGTGTTGACAATGTAATTTTGCTTACTATCGTCCCTTGGGTATTGTATCAAGGGACAACACCCTGGTTTTTTGCTGATTTCAATATCAAAAACATTTGCTTCCACTACTAAAATTAAGAGCATTAGAATGATATTTGTTTTAGCTACCCAATTTGGTTGGAAACTATACCAAATGGATGTAAAAAGTGTATTTCTAAATGGAGATCTTAAGGTAGAAGTCTATATGACCCAACCAGAGGCATATGTTGCACCTGAAAAAGCAAAACAAGTATGCAAACTTGTCAAGTCCCTATATGGTATATAAAAATTGATGAACATTTGTTACAACATGGTTTCACTAGGCATCCATTCCCAATCTCTACCTCAAGGATCAAGGAGTTGATAGTGTGATCATTAATGTATATGTTGATGACTTGGTTATTATAAGAAATTCAAAAGAAAAGGTTGAAATGACCAAAAATGATCTCAATAAGGCTTGTGATATGACATATCTTAGGATATTACACTATTGTCTAGGCTTATAAGTATGGAAAACAAATCACCATATCCTTGTATCACAAATAAAATATTCCAAGACATTGCTCGAGAAGTTCAGAACAATGGATTCCAAACCTATGCCTACTCCAATGGAATCAGGTTTATAGATCTCCTCTGGTGAATGCAACTCTCTATCGAAAGATGATTAGAGGTTTGGTTTACTTGACTTACACCAGACCAGATATTAGTTTTGTTGTTAATTATCTATCAAGATTCATGCAAGAACCAAAAATGTCTCATTGGAAAGTAGCAAAATAGGTACTAAGGTATATCTAGGGTACTATGAATCATGGTTTGGATATAATCCGAATGACCAATCATCCCTGACAAGGTATACAGATGAAGACTATGCAGGTTCAGTTGATGATAGAAAATGCACATCTAGATTTGTTTTCTTCTTGGGTTTTGGTCCAATTTCTTGGGGAAGTATGAAGCAAGCCATAGTTGTTTGTTCCTCAATAGAAGCAGAATATCGTGCAGCAAGTGCAACAATGTTAAAGCATTTTGGTTGCATTGCATATTAGAAGGAATGGGGGTACCAAAAAATCAGCCTACAATCCTCTATTGTGACAAACAGAGTGTTCTCAAGCTTGTTCGTAATCTAGTGTTTCACAAATGGACTAAGCATATTAAAGTTGACTGTCACTTCATAGAATAACATGTTCAACAAAACAACATCCAACTTCAATTTTGCTCCACTCAGGAACAACATGCTGATATCTTTACAAAGCCTCTTGCCCGCATGAAGTTTGAAACATTTTAAGGTTCTCTTATTAGTAATTTAAAACAATAATGTAATAAGGGGGGAATGTTGGAATATTCTATCATTGCCACCCATAATTGGTTTGTTATTGTTTGTTTCTAAGTCATTGTTGTTTGATATTAAATATAAGAATATTGTTGAACCCGTCGCTACCATCATATACATGGGTTTACTATTCTTCATTGTATAAATAATTCACATAATGCAAAGTAATGTACTTGATTGCTCTACCAAATTCAATATGCTAATCTATAGTTAAGAGTAGAACATAAACTCGACAAAGTTTATCAGTTCAATTCATATGTGATTGTTTGTGGACTAAATAAATGAATTTAAGATTATATTAATGTTGTCCTATCTGGTTAGCTTATTTTCTTCCAAATTACATGTTTTTTTAGCAGTAGGCCTATTGGGTGTAAATTGATTGAGCAACTTGAGTGTTATTTCTTTTGTGCACACATGAATACCTAACTGACCGCACGCTACAACTGTCACTAAGCTTCTTGATGCCTCTGAATTCAGTTACATTTTTGCAAGGATTCAAGCTCTTTCTTTTATCATCTAAAGATGACAAGTGACAGTGGAATCAGAGATAATAGGTTCACAGCCAAATGATATCAGGTAAATTCCCCCAATTGTGAATTTCCCCTTTTAAAAACATGGAAAAAAACAAGACAACTAGTAAAAAGTAGTCCATCCAAATTTTCTTGTATTTAGCAATTTAAACTATTATATGTCATGCAAAATTTGGCTCTGTATCAGGACGGGAGTTTATCTCTGTATCTTGCAAATGATTTGGCTCTTCTCATTCATAACTGCACTCTAATCATTTGTAACTGAAAAAGATGATCCCATAATGCTTGCAACAACTTTGTATTTAAACACACGGGGTTGTTAATTTACAACATGTGAATAGCATGCCTAGGGAAGAATTGTATTACATGGGGTTTCATGTCATGTCAACATACATAACATTGTAGTTCATAATCCTAGTTATATGCCTACTAGATATAATTCTTGACTTGCTTTAGCAATGAACTAAAATATCATTTCTTATTATTCTTACTAAGAATCATATTCGACTATTAGTATCTTTTGGCCCACTTTGGCACTATAGCAGATTCTAGTATAGTCTCTAAAAGGAATGGCATACACAAGAAACACTCAAAATAAAGGAAGTAAGTAACACAAAATGGCGGTGAAAACAATCTAAAATGTTAGGCACTTTCATTAATGTCAACTCATCAAGCATTTCAACTTCAACTTCAAGAATCCTGGCACTTTTTTACTGAGTAAAACAATAGCACCCACCCAATAAATTTTTAAAACATTCACAACATCTCAATACTATAAATAGGGATTTCATTCTTTATTCTATGAAACATACTAACTTGAAACAAAGGAAAATTGTATCCCTCTACTCCATTTGAAATATAAAAGAAACTGAATAAAACCAACAAAACTGCCAGAGTTCCCAAAACAAGGAATCCAAAATAATGTTACACCCTGAAGCAAAATTACTGAATTTCATATGATAAACAAACTTCACTACTTGGTAAAATGCATAAACAATAAAGATCAGTTAGTTGATACTTTGGCCTTACTATCGTAGATGATTTGCAAGTTTCGTAAAATATTTGAAAGCCAACAAACAATACAATGCTACAACCAAAAAATGTAGAGCGAGGCATCTATAGACATACCAGATGTTCAATGGAGCATTGCAGATGTATGTCCTATGAGGTCAGTGAACTGCTGAACTGCACCTAGTAAAGGCAAACCTGCAAAGAAGTAAAAGTCCAGCGAACCCCCAATTAAACTTGTATGTCAGCTTACTACTAGTACAAAAAAACATCCATTACACTCATGTTTATCAATAGAACTCCATAATTAACATTTAATCAAACTATATGTATAATAAATATTAAGGCTTTCTAAATACATGACATGAAATGAATATTTTTTATCATAGAATAATTTTAAGCAGTGACTTTTGGGACATTAATTTGTGATTCATGTTTCTAAATACACAATATTTTGATGGACAAGAAAGTATAGAACATGGAGGAATCTATACTCATTCTATTTATCTTAGAAAAATCTTCTTCTATTAAGAAATATTTGATCTTAACATAGGAAGATAAAAAAAAGATAGAATGGCTAAAGGTTTTATCTCCTATATCAAAATATACACATTGAATTTTCTTAATTCAAAAGTAGAACTTAAATAACAATGACTAAGTACCTGGTGCAATGTACACGCTGTAGCACATTGTGTCTTTCTCTTGCATGAGTTTGGCTAACCAAAATCAGCCATCTGAGTGTCCATGTGATTTTGGCTAACAAAAATATCCATGCACAACCACAGGATCAGCCATTCTCTCAACAATTTCATATCTGCTCACCCAGCCAAAATCACTCTTCCTATTATTAATAAATTCATACAGAAGTAATAGTGAAGCTGATGTGGGAAGGCTTGTGCTGATTATCAGTTACTGAAAGCCAAACTGCGATATGAGGAGTTGAACAAAACATCTCCATTGCATCTGTGCTTGATTGCAAATCCAAATGGTTTAGCTGTACTTGACAAGATCAACTCATTTCCTGAGAACACAGAGAATTCAAACACTGGGTCAGCTTTTTTGAAAATATGATCTCCTTCTAGAGCAGCTACTTGTGATCTAGGAAGCAGGTTATAAGGAACCTTTTATTTTTTCTCTACATTGGTTATATGAACTCTTGGCAGGTCCTGCATCTCATGTCTGCATTTGAATCTCACTTCATCAGCGCTTAACTGAAGTTGACTCGGGCCAAAAGGGTTAAGAACGAGCACGAGTGAAAATAAACCATAACATTCATTCCAAAGAAAATCAAAACATGGTGTGGAAGCCATAAAATGAAGAGGAAAATGGCCATCCAATCTTAAGTGTTTTATCTACATATCTACATCCCGAAGGAGCAAAAATAACTAATGGGTATTAGATCAAATTGTATCAATTACATTAATGATTAAAGCATTAAATTATCTCTAAAATCAAACATGTCATGCCCACCACTATCATTGTAATGCAAGCGGCAATAAAAGATTCAAGGGTAATAATACTAGGGGGTAAAGGCTTCAAAATCGACGGTAATAATACTAAGGGTATATTCAATTTAAGGTTGCAAGTGAATAGTGTCTTTGATGGATAAGTAAGAAATTGGAAATGCTCTGGCAGATTTGTATACAGTGGAATGCGGAATAACAATAGACACAGCGTGAACTCTGACAGAATTCCTCTAAAGGAATGTGGAACAATAGACACAGCGTGTGAACTGTTTGACAGAACTCCTCAAAGAAATATGGCCTCTAAATGCCATGATCTCTAATGCACAAAATGGACGTATGAAAAGACCAATTGAAGGTGATCTATATTACCCTTGTTATCGTGATTGTTTCACCATTTCCTCCTGATATTGGGACTGAGTCCATTCAAATAAGGGTACAAATTTAGTAACGTTGAAGGAAATGAATGTGTTGGCTTTCCATACAAACAATAATAATGAAGAGTCTATGAAGAATTACCTAGAAGAAGCTTTTGCCTTCCATTCCTCTGCTTTTTCCAAAAAACAAAATAGACAAACAGACCAGCGTGCACACGGTACACAAGAACAATGAAAAATCAAAACAAAGCAAGTACTTGAAAAAACAAATTGAACAAAACTGAGAGGAAGAACAGAACATTGACAGAAAGAATAAAACTGAGAGAGGAAGAACAGAAAATTGACAGAAAAAACAGATAAAAAAAAAAGAACAGAAAGGGGCAAGCAGAGAAAGACGGAATTTGGGCCATCTGCCTCATAGATGCCTGGTAATCCCCCTTGTAGATGGGATCCATAAACCTGCAGGGAATGAGAAGGCAGGCAATTTATATCAAGTTTTCTTATTAACTGTGTATGCTTCTCAATTGATATTTCAGATCACTTCCTTCTTTTTGATGATAGATCATTAAGAGCGATCTAAAAAATTGATTGAAAAATATACTTATTTAAAACCAAAAACTATCATATACTACTTCATAGATTGTGAAAAACTAATTCCCAGAATTATTTTAAAGAAAATTATCAGTCCTTTTTCTTTGAATGTGTTTACCATCCAAGTTCAAAATCTAGTGATTTCTAAGCAATATCTTGATCTTCATGATAATCAGACGTTGGTTCAAACCACTTGGCATCCAGAAGCAATGCACCCTCTTTGTTTCTCCGGCATGCAAAAAATGTCACTTAGTAAGTTAGTAACATGGTCTAAAGTTCATAATTCATTTTCCATTTTCTAGCCAATTTATGAAAAAATCGTCACTTGGTAAAATGTCACTTTGTAGAGGTCTCATGGAAGAAGTCGTAACTGCCACTATCAAGTTTATTGAAAGGTCAGAAACTGTTTGTGAGATACTTGAGATATCCTTCTTCCATGAGACTGAGATATCCTTCTTCCATGAGACCATTGTCGAAATATTATAATTCATCAACAGATATTTGAAAAAGTAAATTCAGGCCTTGAAATGTTTCCTGTAGATATTAAGTGCAACAGAATATGACAAAATTATGTTGTGAGCATTTAAGACTCTGTCGATGAGTTCCTTACATTACTGAGAATTTGAGAAAGTATGGACCATCTTGCTGGAGCTTGCAAGCCAAGTTGATAGAAAATCCTGCAGGCTCATTAAATGTGATCCAATGATTCACTCCGTCTCCAAGAGTTCCGACGTAAGCCTTTGCATACTTAGAAAAGTCATCACTACAAAATGTATTATATAGCTATAATGAAATGGCTGCATGAATGAGTTATCATGAGGGAGATCATATGCAATAATTATAAATTGAAGTCTGGTTCTTACACAATCTGAGGACTCAACCACCCATCATAACTATCTTGAGGAACTTGAGGAAGGTCCTAATAGAATAATGTAACATAAGGTTCAATTCCTATAAGTAAAAAAGAACCCAAGATCAACTTTCATTTCAGCTGGCTTAAAACATTAGTATTACTGACTAGGAACCATATGTTAGAATTCACCTTTTTCAACAAGAGCATCTATAAAAGTGTTGTAATAATCCAACCCTGCTTTTTTGACTTCTCCACTTCCATCTGTTTAATTAACCACAAAATAACTAAGAGCTCTATAAAACATAAGAAAACCAATCCTGAAATTCCAACACGAGATTTTTGAGTCCTTACTGGATACAATCGTGACCAAGATATTGAAAATCTATAGGCATCCATACCCAAATCAACCATAAGATCAATGTCCTCCTGTATATCAAACTTGAATACTTAGTCTTTTTCCAAGCTAAAATTGACATTTCACCTTCTATGAATGTGTTTTTGGAACTTGGAACCGTATGTCAGGTAGTTGAGTTGATCATCATACCTTGGAACGATGGTACTGACCAACTACTACATCCACATTGCTAAAGTCCATCACTCGCCCTACCAAAAAGGAAATGTCTGCTTAACATTATAGATTCTCAATCCATATTGTTGACTGTTATTGTTTTTGGATTCAATTGCGTAATAGCTTTTTTCATCAACATTTCAGATTACATTTTGTGATCTACCATTTTTCTTCTCCTTATGCCCTCTTGTATCCTAATAATAGATCACAGAGTGTATCTGGAATATCAAAAAAAAATATCACATAATCGAATTCAAATACAATAACAGGCAAGAATAAGTCTGCTTAATCATCAAATCAGAACCCACTACTTCAAAATGTACACATTGAATTTTCATAATTCAAATGTAGAACTTGAATGACAATGACAAGTAAATAACTGGTGCAATGTGCGAGCTGAGCACATTGTGGTTTTCCTCTTCATGAGTCTGGGAAACCAAAATCAGCCATCTGAGCCTCCATGACTGTCCATTAGTACATTGGTGCACATCTCCATGCACAACCACATGATTGCAGTCATGGTGCAGATAGCACAGCCATTCCCTCAACAATTTCATATGTGCTAGCCCATCCAAAATCATTCTTTGTATTATTAATCAATTTTTACAGAAGTAAGAGTGAAGCTGATGTGGGAAGTCTTGTGCTGATTACTAGATGCTGAAAACCAAATTGTCACACGACTATACGAGGAGTTGAACAGAACATCTACATGGGATCTGTGCTTGGTAGAAAATCCAAATGGATTAACTGTGCAGGAGAAGATCAACTCAAAGACCATTCAAACCCTGCGTTATCTGTTTTGAAAGTATGGTTTCCTTCTAGATCAGCTCCTAGTGAAGCAGGTCATAAGGAACCTCCCATCTTTTTATCTCTGCATTGGTTATATGAACTCATACCGATCTTGCATCTCATGCCTGCATTGGAATCTCACTTCATCAGTCTTTACTCAAGCCAGGAGGACTAAAAATAAACATGAGTGTAAATAAACCAAAACATTCGTTCCAAAGAAAATCAAAACAGTGTGAAAACCGAAAGATTATGAGACAAATAGCCATCCAAATCTGAAGTGTTTTATCTACAGATTTACATTCCTAAGAGGTAAAAGTAACTAATGGGTATTCGATGAAATTGCATTTAAGCATGAAATTATCTCCAAAAAGAAAACATGTCATGCCCACTACTGTTATCGTAATGTAAGCAACAGTAAAAGCTTCAAGGATAATAATACTAAGGGTAAATAACCAGGGCTTACAGCTCCAAGGGTAGACGGTAATAATACTAAGGGTGCATAAAACTTATTGAATTGTTTTAAGTGAATATTATTGTCTCAAATGGTATAGTTCAAAATGCTCCGGCAGATATGTATGCAAAGGATTGTGAAACCATAGGGTTGGCGCGTAAATTGTTTGACGGAATTCCTCTGAAGTAATGTGAAACCATAGACACTGCGTGTCAATTATTTGATCAAATTCCTCAAAGATTTGTGGTCTCATGGCGAGCCATGATCTATACATGCACAAAAATGAAAAAAACTAATCAAAGGAGATCTGAATTACTCTGGCATGGCGGTTGTTTCACCATTCCTCCAACTTACATGTGGATTGTATCCATTCAAAGGGAGGGTGAAAATGTAGAAACGATGAAGGAAACGAATATTTGTTTGGTTTAAATGGAGTCTATGAAGAATTAACGGTTCTTTCACCATTTTATTTACCTGGCATTGGGATTGAATCCATTCAAATGGAGGGTGAAAATATAGTTAAGTTGAAGGAAATGAATTAAATGGAGTCTATGAAGAATTACCTCTGCTTTGCCTCGGTTGTCCTGCCTATTCCTCTGCTCTGCCTCTACCAAACAGACCAGCGTGCACGCTCTATGAAAAATCAAATAAAGCAAGCACTCGAAGGTAAATGAACAAAACAAAGAGCCGGAACAGAACATTGACGAAAGAGCACCACCAAAACAAAGAGCAAGAACATAACAGAAAATAGACGGAAAAGGGCAATCAGAGAAAGAAAGAATGTTGTAACCGAATGAAACCAAATCGTTTATATTTATCCAAATTTCAAGTGCTTTTCGCCGCTCTCAATCAACAGTTTTTTGAATTTTCTTTCCCGTTATCATTCTCTGAACGGCTACTCTTTGATTTTGATTTATTATTTTTTATGCTTTTTATTTCGTTTCATCCTTCCTTTGTTTGTTTTTTTTATTTTTATTTTTTTAATCTGTATTCAATTTTTTTCATTTGTTCTTAGTATTTTTTATTTTATTTTTCCTCCTCCTCCCAATAGTTCTTCCTTTTGTTTATTTTTTTTCCTCCTCCTCCGTTCTTCCTTTTGTTTTATTTCTTATTTTCTGTTGTCTATTATTTTTTTAGTTTTTTTTTTTTTCCTTTCTTTCTCTATCAAACTTGCATTATTATGTCCTTTCATTAGTATTTTGCTTAACTTTTTTTAACCTTCTAGTCCTTTTTTTCTTATTTTATTTTTGATTTTTTCTTTGTTTTTGTGTTCTTAGTATTTCTTTGCCTCTTTTGTCATATTATTATTTTAAGTTATTCATCGTGCTTAGTTTCACTTGTTATTTTCTTCCAATCTATTTTTATGGTACTTGTTCATTAATTGACCTTTCCCTTTTCTTCATTTTATTATTCCTTTTCTCATTTAAGGCTTTTTATTTTTTGTTAGATTAGTAATTTATTTATTTTTCTTCTCTTTATTTAACTTTTTTCTTTATTTTGAGTACAACTTCTCCCCTCACCTCTCCCTTTCTCTCATCTTTCTAGTCCTTTAAAACTACAATCATTTTTCTACTTGTTGAGCCCTTGCCATCCTCATGATGGATCACACAATGTGATTTGAAACATTAATAAAAATAAATAAACACAATCTAATCTATAAAAGATAAAATAAAATGTTTATATTATATTTTTCTAAACTATATATTACTATAACCATTTATTTTAGACTATATAAAAATGATATCTATTCAAATCAAAAGATTCAAAAAGCCCACTTGATCCAAAGGGGGAAAAGGATAACATCTAGATGATTGTAAAGTCAACTAATAGTCTCTGCCAAACAAATTGGTACATTATATATCCTAGTATTAATCAACCTTGATATTACTTAACATAGAATCTCACAATCTTATGAGTTGTGGCATGGATGATAGACATACAGTAGGAACGTTTATCATCTTTGACTATTATTCATGCTTGTATGTGTACCATGTTAATCATGGATTTCTCAACCACACAAACATTAATGTCTCATTGACTATTTGATAGTGTATATAGCAAGTTTACCTTGATGTCTGTCGACCTCACCTTGCTTAATGTTATTGGTGCTAACAAGCCCCTATCAACTCATATAATCACTAATGGCTAATGTTCATACCATCTACCTTAGTGCTCAACAATACTGACCTCACTTTTCTCAATACAATTGGTGTTAGGGAGCCCCATCAACTTGTATAATTAACTAATAACCAATATAGCCTCCTCCACTTATCAAGAAAAGTGTGATCTAAGCCCTTCCAATAAGAAACTAATCCATACAACTTAGTCTATTCCTCATAAAAAAAAGAAGTAAAAACAAAAATTGAATAAATATATTAGCTATATAACAACACATAAAAATTGTAACACTAATTCCCTAAACTTGAAAAATTAAAATAAAGGTCCATATAAAAAAATATTAAACAATTTACTCAAACTTTGAGAGAATAATTAGACGGAGAAGGGAATTGTCCTCTAGCTTCTTGGTGGTTTACTAATCTATATTTTGAACCTATTAAAATCTATTCATCATATGCATCATGTAAATCTCTAAAATCCTTATCTGACAAAAACAAGATTTTTAGACATATTTGTAAGATGCATAGAAACATAGGAAGTTGTTGAGCTAAAATGCATATTGTTTATCACTAAAAAAATACTCTCACGTACTACAAACAAACATGAATCCATGATTTGAATAACCCCACTATGTAAATAACCTTAAACATTTCTTGGTTTTCATCTTAGAAACTATAGGTACAAAAATACATTTAAAATCCCAATTTATTACTACACTTTTAACACATTCTTTCTCAAAACAATATATGATATTGATTTGGATTCTTATTCTCCATAATGAAGACCTCTATAAGCCTCTTTCCTTCAATAACTTTGATATAACCAACTCATTTGCTACTCAATTGTAGTTATTTTTCAAACATTCTATATATTTATTTTGACTTTTTAAAAATAACAAAGAGATCTTACCACATAAACATACACACATAATACACTAGATCTTTTTTGTTCTTGTTACCAAAAAAGTTTGCAACCATGCTCTGGGTATGACCCCCAAGTAACCTTGTGAAACATTGAATCGACCTCCAAGTGTGGGACTTGCACATGTGATGTTGAATCTCCATAAAAGGTGACTTCCTTCCAATCAAGCTGCACCTAAGACCAATAACTTGGGGGAAAAGGGAGTAGGAATTGCATAAAGGGAAATGAGGTGATGCACCAAATCTAGTTTGGTGTCTCCTTTCTTATAAATGCACATAATATTGATAAAAATCCCTACAATACATAGCTCCTAGTGTCAATCCTATTTCAAAGACATACATGAAGGTTACATCTTACTAGATGTTTCAAAGAAAGATGATTTTCACAATACAACAACCAACAAGAAGTTTTAACACAATATATAAGAGGAAACAAGAAAGAAGCATTCAAACAAGATAAAAGATATGCACATGTTTATGAATGTATGAGAAGGTAACAATAAATATTTCATTAATATGTGGAAAAAGAAAATTTATAGTTGCAAAGCCTAAGTTATTGCAAAAGAATAAGGGAGAACAACCCAAGAAATAGATACAAGGATGCCTTTTGAAGAGATTATCCATAACTCATATACACAATTGAGTGTAAACTCTAACCAAGTTAGAACTAAATTACAGAAGAAGCGGGTCAAAAAGACCAGATCAAAAAATCTGATATTTTTCCATGGAAGTGATAGAAAGGAAGCCAAGAGTTCACTTGTAGCAACAAAGATAGCCCATACCCTGTAAAAGTTCTGCAACAAGATATATAATTGATTTTTACCTCTGTTAGAAGGAAAGACATTTGTAGACCATAAAAAGGCATGGTGTAGAAGTTGGATGGTGTCTTCAGGGACAAGAAGTGGTTCAACAATGAATTTAGTCATCCTCGACCATGCCATAGTTTCAAAATATCAAATCATGTCGCTAGCATGAAAGTGCGTTGGGTGCAAAAAATACACAACATTTTCACATTAGAGAGACAAAAATTGTCACTCTAATAAGAGAAAGATGGAATGTTGGAGAGACTTGAGCATAAATCCTTCTAATAGATGAGTATCTTATCGACTAAGAAATTAGATCTCGCATCCTTTGGAAAGCCCATCAAAGAGACAAGAAAGGTCTCTCCCTAATGGCTTTCATATGTTCTATTAAAGAGAGCCAAACAAAACTCATGTCAATCATTGCAATTCACCTCAATGTAGAAAACACACCAAATTACTATACCTCCTCCATTAGAGAGACAATATAAATATGTCACCCCAAAGCATGTAATTTCATCAGAGAGACCTTGCAAAGTCTCATCTTGATATTGGCCTATCTCACCGACCCTAAATGTCAATATGGAAAAAACACATTATTTTCTACCATGCTCCATTAGAGAGACACTAAAATAACTCTTCCTAACAAAATATTGCCTCATTGATGGAAACACTAGTATTGTATTATATCTAACTTGGTGCAGAAAATACACAGTGTTATCAATAGAGTGTAACTAAAACCACAACATTTTCCAAGCCTCTTGAAACTAGTGCAGAAAACATGGTGTTGCCACGTGTGTTGAAAGCATACTATAATTAGCCCATGAAAAGTGTCTCAGATCGATTATTTGTGATGATCTAATAGCAGCAAAAAAAGCCAACAGTTCATTTATTTCATAGTTTATGAAACTCATTGTAATGTAATTCTTTACAATTTGAATTAACCCAAATATAAAGTGGATCTCATTTCTTTTCAGATTTCTTTTACTAATTTTCAAATAACACCCTTTTTTAATGCCTATGTTCTATACAAAATTTTCACTAAGAATTATATTTGTTGCATGTACTCCAACTCACATGAAAACCATTTTAAAAAAATATGTTTTGATACACAAAATTAATAATTGGAACTAGTTTCTCACAACTTTTTTCAATATAACTTATTTCAAATGTCATTTAATATTACTTGTTCCCATCACACACATTTGTAGTTTTTGACATCACTCAACATGGGATGACCTATTATGTCATATGAAACAAAAATAAATTGGAAGCACATGGGATTTATAAATTAAATGAGAAGCTTCTATTGCTATGATGAATAATCATCAACCTAAAAGAAATAACTATAGGTTAAACTTATTCTCTTTAATGGTTAAACATGTTAGAGATATAATTTAGAGACTTTACACAAAATTATCCATTTGAATTTTACTTGAGTGAATAAATTATTTTTATAACTTATTATTGTGTCATCTTAAAATGGAAGCACTTCCATGATAAGAGTGTTTAGCCCTCCGAGTAAGTGGTTTGGGGTCATGTTAAGCACCTTGATCGGGTCATTGCATGTATCTAGCTTTTCCCCCTGTTCTGCTTTCCTCTGCACCTGATTTTCACTTCATATATGCATTTCCTAGCATTCTGGGTCAAGATCCTGAGGTTTTTTACTACAAGGTCAAAGTCAACCTTATGGGTCAAAGTCATCCTCGACCCTGACCCAAGTCAGAGTCGAGCTCGTCCTTGACCCCCTGTCTAGATTTCAAATCTCCATGATTTTTGAGTGTCGGGTTTCGGAGATATTTGTTTTCCCGCCTCCGGGTCAGCCATTTCGGGTTTCGAAATGGTAAATCCTTAAATTGCATTTAATCTAGGTATATTTTCTAAAGGTTAGGACCTAATTGGGATTTAATTCTCCAAGATGGCCCCTCTAGAGGATTGTGCCCTAGTTCACTATAAAAGGAGGGCTTCCTCTCTCATTTTCTCCATCAAGTTTTGCCATCCACATCTCAAGCAATTTCATGAGCGAGCTCTCAAGTGCAAGAAAGTGAATTCAAGTATTCAAGCAAGCCTTCAAGCATTCAAGCATTCAAGCATTCATCCATCAAGGAGATCCATTGTTAGCCATTGAAGGATTCAATCTCTTTGGAGCCCCCTTGAAGATCCATCCTTCTACATTCATCCAAGCCTCCTCATATGCAAAGATCAATTCAAGATTGGTGTTGAAGATCAAATGCCATTGATTGGAGACATCCTACATTCATTCTACATCCATTGAAGCATTCCTACTTGTGGATTTGAGGATTTGAATCCTCTACAAGGACTTCAACATAAGCGAGGTGAATTGTTTCATTTACTTTGTTTATGCACACTACATTTCAATTCAATTTCAAGGTTAATTCGTAAATTGGGGTTTGACCAAGGCAAACCCCCCATACAAACAAAAACCCCCTTTTTCTTATAGGTACAGATGTAAAATTTTAGATCTGAGATCATATTTGGATACCCTTTTCGGCGAACTTCCAAGATTTGCAAACAAAGTCAGAATCAACCTTCAAATAAAGAATGTAGCCTTTGACCTTTTATCAGGGTCAAAGAGTACCTGCTGTCAGAAAGACAAAAGATTTTTGAGTTTTCTTCATCTTGGCATTTCCAGTTCGAAACAAGATGCAGAATTGCTTGAAAGTACACATAGACATCAGAAATTGGCATTTTCCATATTTGCCCTATTTTGAGGTTAGTACTTGTATTTCAATTATTTTAGATTTCAAGCATAATTCTCCATAGGGAAATATAAGATTTTTTCTCCATAGATTGATTCGATTGTGTATTAACCTTTTGGTTGATCAAATTGGATCTCTCCTTTGGGAATTTAGATTTAGGAGTGGATCTCATATTTCCCCCATACATTACATTAAATAGAGGTGATTCCATTTTAAAACTATTCAATTATTTCTAAATGGTTCAACATTTACCTAAATTAATATAAAATACTAACAAAAAATAATAAGGGTGCAATGACCCAACAAAAAATTGATAATACCTTAACGGTAAGGATTACACGGGAGCTTCACGTAGTGAACCTTTTGATCTTTTTTTCTCACCATCAGATCCTTAGAGTATCATATTCACAAGGTTCCATTCACTGTAGTTGATTAGAAATGTAAATAATCGAAAAAGGGTCCTAAAAGCCTTCAAAAAATCTTTAAGTCATAAAATCTTCATAAACCCTTAGGGTTTCATAAGACAACGTCCACTTTAACTATGTTTTGAAGTTGACCAATTGACCTAATCATAGCCACTTAAAGTGACCCCTTGATGTCCTTTATATCATAAATTAACCAACCCCCTTATCCTTTTTTACTAGATCTGAAGAAAAGTAAATGGCCCTTCGCCCTTTTGTAGATATTCATTTCAATTGATATTCAATCTTTTGCAAAATGGCGATGCCTTCACTATTTTGCAAAAGATTCATCTTGGTCAATTCCCATTGACCGCATAAAATAGCAATGATAATAGAGAAAGGGACGCATTGAAAATATGTATGAGCGATAAAAGAAAAGGAAAGAGTGGTGGGCCCCACTCATTAAGTAAAGGAAATAAATGCGTAGCAGGTCCATCATAAAGTTAAAAAA
This sequence comes from Chamaecyparis obtusa, assembly GCA_027943335.1. NCBI lineage: Eukaryota > Viridiplantae > Streptophyta > Pinopsida > Cupressales > Cupressaceae > Chamaecyparis > Chamaecyparis obtusa. The sequence goes on along the minus strand of BSBK01008281.1, from coordinate 280,190 downwards.
CTTCAATGATTCACAAAGCTTCTCTTCGGTCAAACTCATTTGACCACGAAAAAATAATGAAGGAAAAAAAAAAAATTATGTTGGGCCTGGGTGACGAAGGAAGGTCCTTCGTGTTGGGACATGAAAGATAAAGTACTAAGAGGGGAGGGGTGAATCAATACCCTCAAAAAATTGTATTGAATCAACAATCTGCAATAGTAGTGTCTATCTAGCCAATTGATTCCATTGTTTGCACCATACATTCAAATAACTTGTAAATGTAAAGTGCATGAAAAAAAACAATAAATCATTCATGAAATATAACACGACACAAGTATTTTGGTTACACAGAAACCCTTGTTAGAAGGTAAAAATTGAGGTGGTGATGACACCCACAAATTCTTCACTATTGCAGTAAATAAAGTATGTCGATTAAGGCTACAATCGTGATCACTTTTGGTGATCTTACCCTTTTAGGAGTAACTTAAGATTGCTTAGATCTACCTTGCGAAAGGATTTTAGAAACACTAAATAAGTGTGCACTCGGTTAGGAGATTTACAACAAATGGTTAAGTCTACTCTGTTAAGAGATTTATAATCCCGCTATGATGGTTAAAAGATAACAGAAAATATCTGCAATTGACAACTTCAACTTTTCTGAATCAGATCTATGAAATACTAAATAGATTTCACCTTGATGTGTAGTATATTACTCTCTGTCCTACTCAGTAGCCTTGTATGTTTTTGATAAAATTGAATATTGTTTCTAATAACTGCTCAATCATGTAAACCCATGTCTGAATTCAGATGTTTAGTAGGTGGCTACTCCTTCATGAACTCCTTCTCATGTTCTTCTCCTTACTTATGTCAAAATGATATCAATTACAATTATATAGAAAGTTTCTTTGATCTAATTAGGTTTACATGATCTTAGAAAACCTAAGATCTATGGTGTACAAAAATAACCTAGATCTAACTATTACATAGGAATCATCACAACAATTAATGATTACATCCAAAATAAATGTGCCTCAATCTTGGTAAAATTTTTGTAGATCCATGTAAACAGTTTGCATACAGATATGTGTCATTATTGATTTCTATGTCTTCTTGTTCAACTCGATAAACACTGCATTCTCTGTTTGGTGACTAACCTGATGCTCAGTGTGTAGAATGCTTGGTGTTCACTAAATCGGTGCTCGATATACTCTGATGCTCGATAAACATACTCGGTTAAACCTATATCCATTTAACTTTTGGTTCTACTTTTTGATTTCTTGTTATGAAGGCTTTGTAAGTTCAATCGACTAGCTTCTATAGATTCTATAGCTAATAACTCCACTATCTATTATGTTTCCAGAAACCTCATCAATTGAATGATCCTTATTCATAAAAACCTTAAATTGATCTATGTCATCTTCTTCATCATCAATGCCATCTTTTCCTCTTATCAACTTCCTTCTTTTCTTCAGTGCCTCGGAGGTAGCTTTAGTACCTCACTTCTTCTGATAAGTTTTGGTCGGTGTAGGCCTAGAAATTTTGACAACTCCTTTCTTTAGTGGTGGTGAAGCTGCAGTGGTTGACCTTGTTCGTGCCCTAGTTTGCACTTATGTCTACTTCTTGTTTGGAGTGGGCTTAACTTATGTATATTATGCATCTTTGTTAGACTCGATTGCCTCATCATCATGTGCTTTATCAGTAAGAAGTAACTGACCCTTGGTTGCTACTTCAACCGAAATGTCCTCGGATTCTTCTGTGTCATCATCTCCAAGCTTTTGGATCAATTTATTTATCATTTTTCTAGATTTATTGGTTGCCTTCCCAATGACTAGATCCATTTTAATTCTTTTTTTAGCTTCCTCATAGGTTCCAAACCTAGTAGCTTTTGGATCCTTAGGCTCTACCAGGTAAAGCCTTGATTGATCTAGAGGCTTGGTCAATATCAATTTTGTATCCCATTGGGGCTAACCACTTTGTTCTTGGTTCTACTGCCTTACTCAATGTGTAATTTGTATCTACTAGAAAATAGATGTCATGTTCATATTTTTCTACTAGTTGTATCGGTATTCTACTCCTTGTGTTCATCCTATCCTTGAATTTCTCAAAGAAAATATCCACCATGCTCACAAACTTATCAACCAAACTCTTTATCAAATCAATAATTTGAAGTGTCACAGGCTTGTCGGTAGACCAGTCAACATTACCAATTAAAGGGAAAAAGTTTTGAACAAAGAAGAATATGCAAAGAAATAGAGATCCAAACTTACATGTGTTGGATTTTTCTGACTGAATAGTCTTCATATTCTCCCCAACTTGTCTCAACAACAACTCGGCAAGATCCAATTGAAATCCCTTTTTCACCATTTTGTATGCAATGTTAACTACTCCACATGGTACACTGTTGGGTCTGCTTGATTAAAAAAAATTATACCCAATTACATAAGGTCCAAACCTTGTTCTAGGATCCTTGATTGTGTTAACTTTCAATCCTCTGCCATCCCATTCTAGTCCAATTACTTTCTCTAGCTTGGTTCTTGATGCACTCCTCAGTGCTTTGACTTTGTCAATGGTAGGATAGCCTATTACCATATGTATAGTATCCTTTGTGATCTTCATGAGCTCATCCAGCCAAAGTTTCCCATCATGGTAACAACTCAAAAAAATTCGTATCCACTCATTCCTGAAAACATTCAAAAAATGCAGGGGATTAGTCAAACCCTTGAATCTTAAATGCTTGTGGTCATCTTTCAATTTTTCGTCAAAACAACTTTTGATATGTAGCAACAAGCTCAAAATCACCAATCTCTCTGATTTTGTAGTGAATGTAGGAGTGTATGTCTTCAACTAGAAAAACTCAAGTGGTATGCTTGAAAAAGCTCTAATTTTGTCAATTTATGAAGCAACTTCGGGGTGAAGTTTGTACTTTGGCTCATCACATGTAGCATAAACAATCAATCTTACTTCCTCTTCATCTACATTCTTGGATTGGTTAACCTTAGATGCGGACTCCATGTTCTTCGTTAAGGGTTTCGGGAAATATCAAATAAACATCTTGGTGAAGATAACACTTACTCGTAACAATGATGAAAACACTTAGAATCCTTCAAATCTTTTCTCAAATGCTCTAAAAATATTTTTCTCAAATTCTCTCTGTAGACTCTTAGCTCTTCGTGATCACAGTGTGAAAAATAAGCTAATTCCACCATGTATTTATAGCATTTGCAACTTCCCGCTCAAACCTTTTTACAATAAATGCTTGACCTAAAATAGCTTGGTGATAACTATCACTCTCAGTGTATACCATGAAATAACATAAGCTCGGTTAACACATGAAATTCCACTTGATTAATACTGATGCTTGGTTAACCTTGCTCATAGTTACCGACTAGTAACATCTCACTCAGTCTAGCATATACCGACTGTAAACACTTAAATATCAAAACATGTAAAACCATAATGCATCTTAATTCATGTAGATTTGGTATGTGAACACTTGATATAAGGAACTATATGATAGATATAGCTAATTTGAATTATTAGTTCCATACATACCTTTTCAACTTAGGTGGAGGTGATGATGTCACCCAATCTAATGGATGAGGTGTCACCGACTGCATTACTTGACTCAGCATTATCACCTGATGCTTTTCTCCACATAGTATTTCTTATCCTCATGATATCTTTAATTGTATTACCATTCTCATAGATTTGTGTTTCCAGTGCTTGGTCTTTGCAATCTTTACTTAAGTGACCGGCTTTGTGACAGTGTAAACATGCCATACCAGTACTTGTCTAGCTATGAGATCTACCTCTCTAGTTATTTCTCATGCAGTTAGCTGCAATATGTCCATATCTTCCACATGTTGTACAATTAACCCATGTGTTATAATCCCAATTATAAGCATTACCTTGTCTTTTCGGTTGATAGATCTTGTTTTGTCCTTTTGGTATTCAGACTTACTTCATCTTTGTTTTGCATTCTTGTGAGGTATGTCCATGCATGATATGAGTGTGACAGTGTTTCTCTATGTAGGTTTGTTAGGAGTCCTATTCAACTTAGATCTACACTCATGTGCTTGATGTCCATACTTGTTACAACTATAACAATGACCATTAAACTTAGGAGTGGTCTTAGGATTACCTTTTGCTTTACTCCTGCAAAAATTTGATGTGTGGCCTGATTTACCACAGTGATAGCATGATAATTTCTTAGGTCTTTGACTCTTGTAGGTATTCACATGTTCATCTTTCTTAGATGATTCTCCTTTCTCGATATAGCCTAATATAGTAGTGCTTCCAAGTCCTATTTGACTGATAAAAAATTCATCAATTTTCTTGGAACTATCTTCAACTTTCTTCATCATTTCATTATGATGTTGATGCATCTTCACTTCATGTTTCAATCTTTCATTTTCTTCTCTGAGTTCACCAATATCTTCAAATTTTCTTGTTAAATCACTATTTACTCAGTTTATTTCCTGAATTACAACAACCATATGATTATATATCTCAAAGTGATGCTCAGTAAGTCTCAGTATCTCAAATCCCTTCTCTTGTAGTTTCTCAGTCATTTGTCTTCTGTCTTCAACAACCAGGTATGTGTAGGATCATGGTATGCCAAAAAGTGGCGATGTGAAAAAAACTTATTTTCACTCGTCCAAAAGCACACAAATAGATTTGTTGAATTTTTGGTAGGCCTAGGTGTCAGTACACCTAGCCAAACCAAAAGCCAAACCTGAAGGCATTATCGGATATCCAATATTTGCCTGTGAATATAAATCATTGTACCCAGCCGCGTTCAATGTTTTTTCATTGCAAAAATGTTGAATGCAGCTAGGTTTCGGATATCCGGTCTCATATCCCCTATCTGATTTTTGCCAAATTGCCCAAGTAAGTTCAGCTTCTATTTTTTATTATTTTAATTGTTTTTTGTTATTTTTAAATATAAATACATAGTTTTTTATATAAAAATTAGGGTAGCAATGAGTTTTTGTATTGTTTTTTAAAATTAATTGTAATTATCTATTTTTTTTCATTGCTATCAAACATGGAATTAGAAAACCCTTGTAATGATCCCACAAACAATCCAGACCCACCTCCCAACAATCCCCCACCTCCAGAAGATGTACCTGTCACAAATCTTTGTCGTTTAGAAGATCTAATAGGAGATAATCTAAATGAACTTAGAGGATTGGAAACCGAATATGCCAATATCCCCACATTGCACCCCATGTTTATGACATTGAACACAATAATTGAAAACATGGAGAAACTGATAGAGCAACATAATACTGCACTTCTTTGGCGTGATTCCATGCATGCCCAGTTTGACGATGGGCTTGATTATGATGAAGTCATGAACCTAAATATAACAAAACATGACATAGCTAATCTTTTTGTGGATCCTAAACTGGTCTAAAAGTAGACCCTAAAAAAACCAAGTTGTCAATTAAATGGTGCACAAATATGCAATACGTGACAACTTTTGAGACTGTTGGTGGATGGTTTTTGATAGACCACCTCACAACAATTTGGATGTCCCATTTTATTTTCTTCGAAAATTGTATGCTAAATTTGTGCTCGGTCACAAGGTGGATTATTGGAGTATGAGACAGAACCAAGGTGTAGGTTTAGGTGCTCTACAAGATAGGCCATCGTCACAATGGGTGAAATCCCACACATATGTCCCCCCTCCTGAGATTTCACCACCTGCCACAGTGCAACATCCAGACATTATTATTGAGGCCAGCTCACAGACTATTTGAGCCATTCATGCGTTGAGTGATCTGCTGGTTACGTAGAGCACAACATTATTTCCTCCTCATCCTGATGCTTCTAGTGCTTCCACGAGCTCACATGTTTGTGTGGCCCACACTTGCATTATATGCAAGAATATTTGTCTTGGTCCCCTGACTGATAGTGATACATATAGTTTTAGCTTCGATGGGGATGACTCTACACAACGCAATACAAGCACTAAAGTAGCTCATGGAGATGTGCATCAGGAGCCTATAGTGCCATGGACTACCATTGTTACGGTAAGGTAACCGTTCACTTTTTACATTATTTTTAAATTTTATTGTTCATATTTTTAGTAGAATTTCCTTATAATAATTTCCCACTTATGTCTTTTTATATGTTACATTTATGTTCAGTTGATGACAAAGGAGGAGATGGCACAGGTGGAGGGGTCCACATTTTTGGCCATATCATTTCATCTTGAATCTTCCATGGTACATATGTTTTAATGTACTCATTGGTTTCCTTTTAAATTATGATAATAGTATATGTACATTATTTTCTAATTTTTATGATCATCTTTTACATATTGATGCAGGTGTTACTAGTTTCCACCATGGGGCAATGTGAGGGGGTGCAGGTCTCAGTGGTTGATAAAGGAAAGGTAATTAAGTAATTTAGTTTGTTTATGCATACATGTATACTTGTCAATTGTGCGTACTCATTTTTAATTTACATGGTTTATTTGATAGAGAGTGGCATGTGATGATGTCGTGAGACCCTATCATCATGATAGATTCATAGGGATATCCATTCGGAGTGATAGCCCCATGGTACGTACATTTCTAAAGTTATTTATGTGCATTTTTCTATCAAGTATATATAATATGGTCAAGGTATGATAATATGAAGTATCTGTTTGACTTTTGTAGGTCACTCCTAGTTTGAGGGAGCTAGAATGACAAGGGTTTGTATTGCTAATGACTCAGCCAACAATCCCTGAAGAAAGGTCAATAGAGGTAAGTTTTAATGTTAATTTAGTTATTTTGTAAACATATATTTGCTACCAAGTTTTTAACATTAAATAGTATAACTCGTAGATCAATCTCATGTTCGTAAATATATACAAGTGTGAGTTGTCATTGGTGGCACTATTACTGTGCTATCTATAAGGACATATATTAGGTCTCCTGCCCGTGGGAGGAGACAGAGAGGCGAGGTATATGAGAGTTCAATTTTAGTTTAAATTTTATTTATTATTGTTGACTATGATTCTGAATTTTCATCTAACTTGGGGTTTCACTTTTGTGTTTGAATGCAGGATCCATTAGAGCCGAAGAGTACTTCAAAGAGGCTCCATTTTGATGATCCACCAGTAGAATAGGATGTCCTAGAAATATTTGTAGTTGAACTTCTTGTTTTGAGATGTCATATGACATATTTTGAGATGGCGTATGCCACATTGTATCTAGTTATGTTGACATATAATCATGAGGACATAATTATAGTTCATTTTGATATATATATATATATGAAACTTGATATTCGATCCAATTTGTTAATTGTGTGTTCATTTATTCATTGTTAGTATGTAAATATGCTTGTGTGTATGTACTCTTGTGTACAATTTATGCCTTAAGTGTATTCATGTATATTCAAGTACAATATTCATAACCTAAATTCATGTGTATGGGCTACATGCATGACTTAAGTGAATTCATGTTGTATGCTTTATAACTATGTGCTACATGTATGCTTCACGACTTAAGAAAATTTATGTGTACGCTTTATGTGCTACGTGTGTTCACACGTGTAATTCATCATTTGAGGTATATAAGGATATCTATTAAAGTGGTTTCAAGGTTTGTAGACTTACCTTTTACTCCCAATGGCTAAAAGACTTCAAACTGGCCTAATTACATAATCAAACACCCTTTTGGCCATATCAAAACATATTGGTCTTTTGGACAAAATATCAGTACTCTATCTGTACCCCTACAAATACACTAGGAATGCCTAAGAGACAAAGTGTTGTAGGATCACCGATACCTCTCACGAGGTCTGAGTTATGAGGCTTGATAGTTTTCTGAACAATCGTGCTTAGTGCAACTTTCAACTGACCCTCACTGCAAGTTTAGGCATCGAGCGAGACTGGTGTGCCAAATTCAAACAAATTTGAATCTCCCAGAATAGAGAGAGGTTATTGTAGGCCTCATAAATGCCATCTTGTAGCATCTCATGAATCTCTGATATCTCTCACAGGGTCTGAGTTACGAGCCTTGAAAGTTCACTGCCCAATCGTGCTTAGTGCATCTTGGGGACACTTTGGTCTGGCGTGGTTTGGAACGTTCTACTGACTCAGTGGTCAAAATGGAGTTGTGCCTAGCATTTACCTACCCAACCAGAGCTAATGGCGTAGTCCATTCAGTGCCAGGATGAATGGTTTGGAAGTAATCCATTGGTGCAACTTTCAATTGACCCTCACTGCAAGTTTTGGCATCGAGCGAGACTCGCGTGCCAAATTCAAACAAATTTGAATCTCCAAGAATGGAGAGAGGTTATTGTAGGCCTTGGAAACATCATCTTGTAGCATCTCATGAATCTTTGATACCTCTCACAGGGTTTGATTTACGAGGCTCAAAAGTTTGCTGCCCAATCATGCTTAGTGCACCTTGGGGACACTTTGGTTCGGTGTGGTCTGGAATGTTTTGCTGACTCAGTGGTCAAAATGGGGTTGTTCTTACCATTTACCTACCCAACTGGAGCTAATGGCATAGTCCATTCAGTGCTGGGATGAACAATTTGGAAGTAATCCATTGGTGCAACTTTCAACTGACCCTTACTGCAAGTTTTGGCATCGAGTGAGACTCACATGCCAAATTAAAACAAATTTGAATATCCTAGAATGGAGATAGGTTATTATAGGCCTCAAAAATGTCATCCTATAGCATCTCATGGATCTTTGATACCTCTCATGGGGTTTGAGTTACGAGGCTCGAAAGTTTTCTGCCCAATCATTCTTAGTGCACCTTGGGGACACTTTGGTCTGGCGTGGTTCGGAATGTTTTGCTGACTCAATGGTCAAAATAGGGTTGTGCCTAGCATTTACCCACCCAACCGGAGCTAATGGTGCAGTCCATTTAGTGCTAGGATGAATGGTTTGGAAGTAATCCATTGGTGCAACTTTCAACTGATCCTCATTGCAAGTTTTGGCATCGAGCGAGACTCGCGTGCCAAATTCAAACAAATTTGAATCTCCCAGAATAGAGAGAGGTTATTGTAGGCCTCAAAAAAATCATCTTGTAGCATCTCACAAATCTCTAATACCTCTCATGGGGTCTAAGTTATGAGGCTCAAAAGTTCATTGCCTAATCGTGCTTAGTGCACCTTGGGGACACTTTGGTCCGGCGTGGTCTGGAACATTCTGTTGACTCAATGGTCAAAAAAAGGTTGTGCCTAGCATTTACCTACCCAACTAGAGCTAATGGTGTAGTCCATTTAGTGCCAAGATGAATGGTTTGGAAGTAATCCATTGGTGAAACTTTCAATTGACCCTCACTGCAAGTTTTGGCATTGAGCGAGACTCACGTGTCCAATTCAAACAAATTTGAATCTCATAGAACAAAGAGAGGTTATTGTAGGATTCAAAAAAATCATCTTGTAGCATCTCATGAATCCTCAATACCTATCATGGGGTCTGAGTTATGAGGCTTGAAAGTTCATTGCCCAATCGTGCTTAGTGCACCTTGGGGACACTTTGGTCCAGCGTGGTCCAGAACGTTTTTCTGACTCAATGGTCAAAATGGGGTTGTGCCTAGTGTTTACTTGCCCAACCAGAGCTAATGGTGCAATCCATTCAGTGCTAGGATGAATGGTTTGGAAGTAATCCATTGGTGCAACTTTCAATTGACCCTCACTGCAAGTTTTGGCATCGAGCGAGACTCGCATGCCAAATTCAAAAAAATTGAATCTCCCAGAATGGAGAGAGGTTATTGTAGGCCTCAAAAATTCAATCTTGTAGCATCTCATGGATCTTTGATACCTCTCACAGTGTCTGAGTTACGAGGCTTGAAAGTTTGTTGTCCAATCGTGCTTAGTGCATCTTGGGGACACTTTGGTTCGACGTGGTCTGGAATGTTCTACTGACTTAGTAGTCAAAATGGGGTTGTGCCTAGCATTTACCCACCCAACTGGAGCTAATGGTGTAGTCCATTTGATGCCAAGATGAATGGTTTGGAAGTAACCCATTCGTGCAACTTTCAACTGACCCTCACTGCAAGTTTTGGCATCGAGCGAGACTCACGTGCCAAATTCAAAAAAATTTGAATCTCCCAGAACAAAGAGAGGTTATTGTAGGCCTCAAAAACATCATCCTATATCATCTCACAGATCTTCAATACCTCTCACAGAGTTTGAGTTATGAGCCTTGAAAGTTCACTGCCCAATCGTGCTTAGTGCACCTTAGGGACACTTTGGTCCGGCATGGTCTGGAATGTTCTGCTGACTCAATGGTCGAAACGGGGCTATGCCTAGTGTTTACCCGCCCAACCAAAGCTAATGGAATAGTCCATTTGGTGCCGAAACAAATGGTTTGGAAGTAATCTATTGGTGCAACTTTCAACTGACCCTCACTGTAAGTTTTGGCATCGAGCGAGACTCATGTGCCAAATTCAAAAAAATTTGAATCTCCTAGAATGGAGAGAGGTTATTGTAGGCCTCAGAAATGTCATCTTGTAGCATCTCATGGATCTCCAATACCTCTCATAAGGTTTGAGTTATGAGCCTCAAAAGTTCACTGCCCAATCGTGCTTAGTGCACCTTAAGGACACTTTAGTTCGGTGTGGTCTGGAACGTTCTGCTGACTCAATGGTCAAAATGGGGTTGTGCCTTGCATTTACCTACCCAACCAGAGCTAATGGTGTAGTCCATTTGGTGCCAGGATGCAATCCTTGAACACTATCCCTTCACCAGGGAATCATCATTTTACTTTGGACACATTTGACCAATTTTGACTCAATGACTCCAACTATTACATCATTTGACAATACAAATGTAATGGAATTAAGACAATAGAAATGTAGGGATACAAAATTAAGACAATACAAATTATATAAGGATACAACATTCATAGTAAGGAAACACATTTTTTGCACTTTACATGGCATTAAGATGATACAAATGTGAGCTTTTAATATTTGCAAATCAACCCCATGGGCTCTTTTATATTTCCAATTTTGCATCTAATTTTGCATCAAATTTTTTATATACAAAATTTGGCATCTAAATATGCACATTACATTTGATTGTTGTTTTTATATACAAAATTTGGCATTTAAATATGCACAATACATTCAATTGTTGTTTTTATATACAAAATTTGGCATCTAGCTATGCACATTACATTCGATTGTTGGTTGTATATACAAAATTTGACATCTAAATATGTAAATTACACAACTATATATTAAAAATAAGTTTCCTTTCTGCTCCAATCCCTGCATTCAAAAGGCAGAAGAAAATTTAATAGAGAACATAAGAAGTGCCCTTTTGACATCTAAGTATGCAAATTACAGAACTATATTTTAACTTGAGTTGAACTTACCTATTGAAGTGTGCCTAAAGGGTCATCTCTTTGCTTGAGAGTATTCAGTATTGCTTCATGATTAGTAGTACTAATAGTCCAAAGTTCCTTTGTCTTTGGTTTTCCTTGATGTTTCAACAACTTAACATTGGCTGCTATAAAAAGGTGTGAATACATGAGAATGGTTTTTTGCTTCTCATAGTCTTCAAACGTAGGAATGCCATTATTTCTAATCATATATGTGCACAACCATGTTCTCACAACAACATGTGATCCTATTGGATATGTGAACATATCATCATCTATCATCGGTTGTGCAAGTTTCTGCTTTCCTCGTACACAACGTGCTAACTAGTAATCCGATCTCTCATCATTCCCTTCTGGTGCAACCAATGCAAAAACATGTTCTGGTTGTAGAAGATCTAAAAGATGGTCGTAGTCAAGTGAACAATCCATGTCATCATTTATTATAGAGACTGTGAGAGATAAAGGAGTAAGATAATGTGGAACCCATGTATCAACCCACTCACTTGACTCACACTGATCCCAATCACACTGAAGACAACTCGGACAATAACAAGCCAACTCTCATGTCCAAATGGTCCATGTACCAGCATCTGAGCTTTGAAATGAATGCATTTTTTAAGAATCTTTCACAGTTTGAAAATCCAACCTATCTCCTATTGTGCCCAACTCAACCAACCAAAAGAATCTGCACACCACTGAATGAAGAGTCCCCCCCTGTGACAATGCTGAAGTACACCAATCAACAATAGAATCGGCATCAATGAGTTCTGCACCTAAAATCCTCAGTTGCTCCTTAATTAGAGCTCTCTTTACGCATGCACCTACTCCATCATGCTCCCATTTTCCACGACCAGCCTCAAAAAAGCTCCAAATATGAGGTACACCTATAGTGCCTCCCTCATTTGACTCTTGTTGCAAGCATCCCAATAGTGTTGTTTTGACCTTCACACTCGTTGAGTAAGATCATATTGGTCCCATGTAAGGATGTACCTCTAGAAGGATCTAATTTTAGAACATATTTATGATGCCTTGAGTGACTTGGGGTCATTAGATGTGTTATTGAATTGTTCAATGATGTTCCATAGTAATTAAAATGAGTTGATCTTGTGATGTACTCTTTATCTTGTTGCTTTTGTGCACGTGTTTACGATTCTAGGATGCACTATGTTTTCAATAGGGTTAATTGTATTCATCTAATTTTTATGTTAGCGCGATGGAGAACTAGTTTTGAGGTAATTGTATTGGAACAAGGCACAATAAATAATAATAAGGAAAAATGTAGTCATTAAAGAAGCTAAATGTTGTTTCCTTATGTATGTAATTTCTTGAACACAAATGCAGTAGGAAGGGTGTGCAGAGTCATGAATTGTGTAGGTAGAAATGCACACTTTAGAATGTTGTGATGTCACAATTGGATATATATGCTCGCATAAATGACCATTTAAGTTTATATCAAGTTGAGATGTGAACTTGTTGTAAGTCAAATTGTTAGGTCTCGATGTTCCACCATTCATATACATTAGACTTACTCTTTTAGTGGTTTCATATCTTTGGCTTTATGTGATGATTTTTATATGATTATGCAGATGATGATGTTAGATATATCTTTATATGTGGATCCTGATTATATGATATAGAAGGATAATTGAATTCTGAATCTTACATTTTGATGTACATTGACTTATGAAATAGAAATAGAAACAAGTAGGATACTGATTGTCTTACAAATTGAGACTGCAAATGAATTAGGGTTAATTGTGAAGGTGGAAATTAAGTTAAAGATACATATGTTGTATATGGAAAAGGATTACATATGTTGTTTGATATTGTGATGAAATCATGAAACACAGTTTGCTAGTACGTATGTGTTTGTATGTTATCATGGATCCTGCACCGCTTTATTTATATATGTTTTTATTGTGTATAAATTCATGAGATATTGATAATTTGAGTGAGTGTGCAGGGATATGGCCATGGATGTAAGTCAAGGAAATAGGAATGGATCTAAGTGCAATCAGTTTGAAACCAAGGTCAGCTATAAGAAGAACATGACCTCATTGTAACATGTTTTGATTCATCAAAGTGATGCATGTGTGTATGTGGTTGATAATATCATAAATGTATGTTTAATTCTCTTTGTGAAACTATTAATTTAATCAACCCACTAAGCATGTCAAGTGTGTTTGTGATGTGTAATTAAGTGAGGTGTCACTTGACACCATTGTGACAATATGGCATGCTTGAGTGGATTATGGACCCCACCCTCTCCTTAGTTGGCCTTGAGTATTCCTAAGCTAGGTAGTTGGTGGGTTGAGGAACCAAGTTTTATGTTTTCAATAACCCATTTTCGGATGCAAGTCTAACTGGGGTTTTTGAGGGGTTCTGTGGAGACCCTGGGTGTAGTTTAGGTTGGATTTTGGTGCCCCAAGGCTAGCACATGGGTTAGGGGGCTTATTCATTCTATTTCCACTTTTCTAGGCCACCATTTTGTCTCTCAAAATGGGCCATTTTTTATATGAACGAAAATGGGAAATGCAATCTAGGATGTCTCACCTTTCCATGTGTGGAAATTCATCCCATTCCTTGAGTAAGGGCAAGTGTCATTCTTTGTCTTGGATCTAGAAACTTATTTGGATTTGGGATGAGAGAAGTATGTGGGAATGTCTTTTAGGGGAGAGACTTAGGAAAGACACACACTTGTTCATTTTTTGGTCTATGCTAGTTTTGAAGAGAGTGAGAGGAGGACTAGAGGATTTTTGGACTTGCAGATTTGAGAAGGATAGGAAGCTTGGAGTCAAGAGGAGCTCTTCTTCAACTTTTCAATCTTTCCTTTTCTTAGGAGAAGGTTGGTGGTTTCAATCTTGTAATTGCCTTGTATATGCATGGAAAGGAAGCACTTGTGTGAAATCTGTAAATTGTGGAACCTTGTGTTGAATCCTATATTATTGGTTTCATTGTGTGATTTGTTTTCAATCTTGTTGCCATCTTGTTTTATTTCATATTTTGGGTGTGCAAGTTCACTCCTCATCCTTGGGAGGATTTGAGGAAGACTTGGGGTGAAGGGCCTAGTTGGGAATTCTCTATGTATGAGAACATGGTTGTATGGGCAGCCATGAGAGCCTTCTTATGTTGTTTGGAGGCCATAAGGGATTCTTCTTATGTTTGTTTGGGGGCCATAAAGGAATTATTGATGCTCATGGATTTGAGCTGTTTGGTTGGAAGTGCCTTGTGAAGGCTTGTAATATATGTTGAAATAATGTTTTTTTATAAGGTAGGTGTCTCCATAAGAGAAGATTCCACCTTCACCCATCTATGGATTCAGTCTTTGGAATCCTTTGTGCAAGCTTGGGAAGGGAGTAAATTTTTCTTTATCTTGTGTTCAATTTGTGGTTAAATGTTTATGTATGTGGAGTATATCTGTAACCCATCCATTCTTTTTTTCCCCAAGCTTGGGGGTGGCCATGTAATGGCCTAGGCTGGGAGGTGAGCCTCCATGGCTATGTGGAAGAAGTCTTTTGTGTTGTAGGTCTAGTTGCATGTTGAAGAAGAAGTTCAAGTTTGAAGAAAAATTAAAGTTGGAATATTCAAAGGATTGTATGCAGGTGTAACAGCTTGAAAGACCTTGTTCTATCCATTTTTCATCCTAAGAAAGTGTAGTTGTAAATTATATAAGTGCTAGAGCTAAGACTAGATATATTAGAAAAAAATTTCAGAATTAGCTTTGGAGAACTTATTTGCTCTCTTAAAAGTCCTAGTTTTCTGCAACTATTCAGTGAGTTTTTAAACCAGATCTCTGCAAATGTGTTATGTGGATTTTTTATGGTCTAGAAATGTCAATTTATTTTTAATTTCCTAGAAAAGGTTGGATCCCTGCTATTGTATAAAGCATATTGAATCAGTTTTCCAGCACAAATGTAATAAGCAATAGTTATGAACTAGAAGGTTAAAATAATTTCATTTAGTTCTTTGAAAGTTAAATCTTTTCTAAATCTATGAAGTATATTTTAATGCTGCTAAATGGCTATTATAGTTGCTACTATATCTCAGCTTTTACATTAGATTATATCTCATGTGTATGTAGAAATCTAACATGTTGTTGTAAAAGGAATTACATATGGAATATACATTTGAACTTAATAATCAGATTAGTTATGAATCTACTTTGAAAAAATAGCATGTTCATACAGTTGTTTAAATGAATTACATAACTGAATATATGTTTATATCCCTTATCAAGATGTAAAACAGGTACCTAGCAGCTTAAATGTTTATGTCACATTGACAAAATTTGTTAACCAGTCCTTGTTTGAATAAATGCTATAATACTATTTGTACAGAATCAACATTTAGACTAAAGAATGAATATGAGTTTAAAAATGTATGATCATAATACAAATCAAGAACTGAAACTTGTGTGAGAAAATAATATGTGCTAAGTATATTAAATCTGAATTTGTGGTTAGTCTATACAAATCTAACTGAGTTATATAGTCATAATAGTAAAATATATTATAAACAATGTATTATGATTTTTGTCTCTTTTCTATGCTAATAAACTTGTATTAATATTTTCAAATATATATATATATATATATATATATATATGAACTACATAATATATTATACATAAGACTATGTATAATATATAATATATAATCATATATTATATATTTCTCATAAAAAAAAAAGGAAAACATATTGCTAAATCAACTATGCCATCTTTTTGTTTATAATTTGTAATATTATATATTATAATAATACATATTATATATTATACATTAAACAATGTATAATATATAGTATAAATTATTATAAAATTCATATATTGAAAGATTAAATAAAATATAATATTACATATTATATATAATACATTAAATAATGTATCATATATAGTATATAATATTATATAATATGTATCGGGTAATATTATATAATATAATAATATATATTATATATTATACATAAACGATGTATAATATATAAATACATTATCATATTATAATATTATATTAGTCATGCTTTATTTTTATTTTTAAAAAAATTATATGGCAAATCGGGGGGGTGAAGCTTCCCTCCCCTCTTTTCTTTTTCCCTAGCCACGAGCTGGCGCTGCCGTGACTGCATTCACGACAGCGACTACAGTCACTGTCATGATTGCAGTCATGGCAGTGATTGTGGTCACTACCATGACCCAATCACACAGCCTTAGGGTTTTTAACCCATTCAAATGCCCATCAGTTAATACAATAATGGTATGTAATTTTATTCATTGCTAACAATTAAAAAGGCTATGCCATTTGCTAAACAAAATGTACAAAAATATATAAAGTTTCCCATAATTTCCTTGAGGCAATGCAACATAATTTTGGTTCTATCCAAGAATGGATAGAACCGCTTATAATGCCTCTTCTTTCAATCTGAAAAAAAAAAAGAATACATTTAAACTCTGCACAATACAAAACGACACTTGAAAAGAAAGAAATAAACATTTACTTCTGATCTGTGAACAGATCTGGTAAAAGAAAATAAAAGAGATCATTGTGAAACTAATGAAATGCTTATGAAAAAGAAAACCCTTTAGCAAGTGTACCCAGATTTGCAAAGCAAATGGGAATGATTTTGGGTTTGGATAAGAAAGGATCTCTCATGAGTGAAGAGACCTCTTGCTAGTTCAAACCCTTAAGATCTCTAGAGAGCATCCATGTTCTCTCAAAATGAAGTATTCCATCTTTGCATCTTCAACCCCTGCATAAGAAAATGTAAAAATGGGAGCTTTCATGGTTTCATGAAGTTTTAATAAGGCCCCAAACCCTAATTTTGAATTAGGGTTTGGAGGGCCCATTTCATTATACATTATTTTATTTAAATGTTTATGTGCCATCTTTTGAACTTTATTTATTGAAATAGATTTGGTATTTTATATTTTATTGTGCAAGAGGGAAATGTTTTTGATTATGGTAAAAATAGGTTTTGAAGGGGCCCCAAAACCCTTTACAATACTAGAACTAAGGATAAGAATTTTGAAGTTCCATAAATACAATAGTCCAGCCAAAAACTAGACCTAGACACCTCTAAAAATTAGTCCATCCATGGAATGGAAGGACACCCAAACCACTGCATAAGAATATTCAACGAGAACCGTAGTCCAAAGAGGAAAGAGACAAGGCTAGGTCCCTTTTTTATGAGAATCGAGAGTCATATCAAATGAAGAGGAGGAATTCTTTAAATGTTTCCCTTTTACAGTTATCCATCCATCTTCAACTTTTGCTGCCTCCTTCTGCCAACACACCGAATTCAGGGAGACAGCCCCCAACATCGGATCTGAAGAACCCCCAACAAGAGTAACAACATCATTTCCAACTACTATCAACAAACTAGTAGAGTTGGAAGGAAAAGCAATCTTAGAAATAGGGCTTTCAATACTTCCAACATGATCATAAGCACCAGAACCCACAACATTAAGCTTATCAGCAGGCTGGCAGAAAAAACATCCATTAAACCACCAACAGAAATACTAGGAACCGTCAGCAATGAAGAGGTAGGTCCTTGCGAAGAAAAGATGGCAGGAACCACAACAAAGATAGGGATAGAAATACTCCCAGCAAGAGAGCCAGAAACATAATTTTCCACAACCACCTGAGCAGGGCTGGTAGGAACACCAGTCAAAGAACTACCAGCAAAAGAACTAGGAATAGATGATTCCTTTGAAGGCTTGGGAGAGCTTTTGAGAACTATATAATGTTTGGTGGAGGCATCCATCCACCAAGTATGAGGGACTTTCTTCGATTTGAAGTCAGAACCACATTTTGAAGCATGATGACCTATTTTGAGGCATTTTCTGCATCTAAAGGGGATTCCCTCATAATCCAATTGTTGCAACCAAGAACCTTTAGAAGACTCAATTTTAATCTCAACTGGAAGACCCTGAGAGATATCAATATCTACCAAGATGCGGGCATAGGTAGAGTGGAACATGTTAGTATAATCATCATCAATATTTAGGAAATCCCCCAGAGCCTCCCCCACCTCCTCCAGGACAACACCTTGCCAAAGATGAAGAGGAAGATTGGGAAGCCTCACCCAAATAGGCATGTTGTTGAAAACTTCAGTTGAGGGATTAAAATTAGGGTGCCATGGTTTTACCATGAGCATGAATTTATCCTCCACCCAGCTAAAGTAGTTCTCACATAAAATTTTTGATCTATCCTTAGTATTATCAAATTTTGCTACAAAAAAACCTTTAGCTAAAGGGAAGATATGAACATTATCTGATAGTATTGGCTCCCATTTTTGAGAGATCCAATCGTGAAGTTGAGACAAATTCAGCCAAAACCCTTGAAATCAGAAAATAAGAGTGAGACTTGAAAAGATCTTAGAGTAGGTCTCTAGCTCCCCTTCAGCGACGTCAGAAAGCTTGATGGCAAGAGTTCCAGAGGCTGAAGAAGGCACCCCACAGGAGGGGCCCCAAACCCTAGACTGAGCCAAAGAAGAAGCTTTAGCATAAGATCCCACCATGCCATGAAGCAGAGCATCAGTCTCTGGCCTGGAAGAATCTTTGACAATAGAAGCATTCACAAAAGAGAGGGGCAGAGAGCCAGGAGGACCTGAAGCCACACCCACAGAGGCTTTACCCAAACCACCATTGAGCACCAGATTTTGAAAAGTGTTTGGGAGGAAGGAAGAGACCCCTTCAAACTCATGCCCATACCCACCGTAGTAGACCCATCTGAAGCAACAATAACGGTAGTAGAGGCAGGATGCAAACCCGAAATCGGGAAAGTGTCTCTAGTCTGGGTAGCAGATCCCACTGCACCAGGCACAACAGAAAGGGGAAGATGTGGGCACCCAAACTTTGATGTCCTAGACTCAGCATCCATTGGCAGAGCACGAGAATCAACATCCTTGGGAGTGCAAGAGGGAAATGTTATTAGAAAGAACCTTATATTTATGCTTCTCTTATTGATATATTTTATTTATTAATGTTTATCAATAAGATAGTTTTAGCATTTTAATTTGTTTCATGTAATGCATAAGGTGAGGCATTTATCGAATCATAACTATTACTCCTTTTATTCTTTATAAAGTTAGTTGGATGTTGATTTAGAGTTATTTTAAATATTTAATAGTCGGATAAATTTTAATATGTTAATATAATAAGATTTTTATAATCTGGGTTAATTTTCCTTCTTGAATGTTTTAACGGTCGTCAATAATATTAGGTTATGACTTTTATTTTTTTAAACTTTGATGGAGTACTAAGTTGTAAAAGAAAAAGTATAAATTGGGAAGGGTGATAAGGTTTTAACTTTAAACTTATATATATATATATATATATATATATATATATATATATATATATATATATATATATATATATTGTAAGGATAATTTAATAATTAATGTATTATTATTTTGAGGATTAATTATCATGGTAACCCTAACCTCTGTTGAACCTAAATTTATTAAGGGTAAAATTATAGGAATTATTTTAATGAATTAATTAATATTATAATTAACCATAGATTTAATGATATAATTAACCTTAGTTTTATTGAAATGGGTAATCTTTAAGATTATTTTATCCAGAGAAGATTCTTAGTATTTTGAGTTATCGACATAGGTTAAATATCTGGTTGTGTTATTCTCAAACATTTTCTTTAGTAGATTAAAACTGTTCCTCCAAATTCATAGAGTCATACCCTTATTATCCTTGGAATCATCATGATTATTAGGGAGTTGATATCTCCTTAACTTATCTTCCCCTTGTCACCTAATGTCTTTCATTGAGTAGGGGATGAAGGCACGCTAGCGCATGCCTCATGTTCCCTTATATGACATAAGGTGACTTTGCCCATGCGAACATATGCACCCTAAGCTTCGCATCATCGGCTTCTTGAGTAACCTAGTTTTGTATTGTGTCCGTTTTAGTGTTTCAAAAAAAAAATTGTTGTTGTGTTTTTGCCCTTAGATTTTGGGCATCACAACCCCTCTCTCTACATGCATTCTACATAACCAATAAAACATATGAGCATTTTTTAATTGACTTGTGCAATTATCTGACCAAATGAGATGTCTATCCATAGCAATATTATTTTCCCGCACCCACTCAAAATAATTCTCAAAGCAATGTTGGACAAACTCAGATGAGTGTGATCTATCATCACTCATATAAAAATGGTAGTCTTTGATTATCTTCTGGTCATCTTCTATACTATCAAGGGAATGTCTATATGTTATGTGCACAAAAATAGAAACCTGAATAGACTTGTAATATTGAGCTTGCAACTCATTTTGGGGCTGCAATGTATAGTTCTCTGCAAAGTCAACAACTGATATAATAGTGCCAATTGAGAAAGTGTCCTTACACATCTTGAATTGTTGATCCAACCACTGAGACTTGTGACTATGCCTTGCATACTTGTAAAAAAGATTCTTCCTAAAATCTGAAATAAAATTAGCTACCTTGCATTCTTTAGTAACCAACTCACATCTAGAGCCTTCACCTCCACTTTTTAATGTATATTTAATATTTTCATATACCTTTTTGTGGACAATTGTCTTTCCAAAATCATGTTCGCAACCCTCATGAAAACATTCAAAAAATTTCACTAGCCCACCACACTCTGAGCACTTGTCATTTAAGAAATCTTTTCTATAAAAGAAACATCCATCATCTCTAGGACATAAAAAATGATCTAGCAAGTCTCTTGATGGTTTTGGAAGAGCACTTGCACCACACTCCTCCAACATTTCACTACTATGCAAAGTAGAATGAATGGATTGTAACAATTCATGGCGCATTGAAAACTTCGCATGATATTTGCAACAAGTATTTCAAATCTTAAGAGGCACACACAAAAAAGGCTTCAGGGCTTCAAAAGCTCTTTGTGATATTTGCAATGTTGGATGTGTCTCACAAAATTTTTTGAACAACATTGTTTGACTCACCTCCAAATAATGTTTGGGATGCGGGGTGTGGTCTGGAATGCCAATTCTCAACTTCAAGACATCCTTCACATTTGGTGACACTCTTGAGTT
Organism: Chamaecyparis obtusa; assembly: GCA_027943335.1. Taxonomy (NCBI): domain Eukaryota; kingdom Viridiplantae; phylum Streptophyta; class Pinopsida; order Cupressales; family Cupressaceae; genus Chamaecyparis; species Chamaecyparis obtusa. Next base: position 258,826 of record BSBK01008281.1, on the reverse strand, counting down.
AGATTGCCAAAATAGTTAAATTTGATCCTTCACAGCATTGGTAAGCTTCTTATCACAACGTGAAAGTCTCCCACCATAAGCCCATGTATCATTTTGAAGAGGATCATCAAGTCTTTCTCTTCTTGCAAGTGCTCTATCCAAAGTTTTACGATTTAGATTCAAGTCAACAGAAGTTTGTCTCATCAAATGAGCCTTTCTCAAATGATGACTTACCAAAGAGGTTGTAATAACCCTCCTAGTTGCTCTCTTATCTTTTTCCTTGATAGTCTTCCCAATGGAATTGAGAGCACTAAAAAGATTTCTCACAATAATAGCATTTTGCTCCTTTTTCTCGTTCACACTAATCTTCAATTTGACTAGTATACGTCTCATCTTCTACATCTTTAACAATTGCACAAACATTTGACATTTCTCAACCAACATCTTGTGCCTAAAAAATTGATCAAAAATTTTTGAAACCCACAACCGAACGGTTCTTTCTGATCTCTTACCATCAAAATTGCTCATTATGTTCTCATCAATTTCAAGTAACCATTTAGTTCTTCTTGAAGGTCTCAATTTTGAAGTTTGTCTTTCTTCCTCCGAAGGGGCTTCATTTCTCATATAATTTGGAGATGTGTAATGTTGATTTGGTTCTTCTACACCATTATCATTGTCGATTCCTTCATATTCAATCGGTGGATTATCATTGGCAATGTCCACACTTCCATTGGCCATATCTACATGTTCATTTTCAAAACCTACATTTTCATCTTCGAAACCTAAATTCTCATTTTGAAAACCTACATTTTCATCTTCAAATTCATGTTCTTCACTTGAAACCATATTCAAAGGTGGGTCTATGCCGACATCTTCATTCATATTTAAAATTCCTTGTCTCTTATTCCAATGGGCAACCCTATCCATTTCTCTATACACTTCAACATCTTCATTTGTGAGTCTCCTCTTCCATTTATGCTTTCGATGACTACTACTCCCCATAGTTAGACCAAAAAGTAGATGAAAATACCTTTGGTAATAGAGAAAATCTCCCCCCAAAAAGATGAAATACCTTTGGTAATTGAGAAAATCACCCCACAAAAAGATGAAATACCTTTGCTAATATAGAAAATCACTCCAACAAAGATGAAATACCCTTGGTAATCAAGAAAATCACCCCCAAAAAAGATGAAATACCTTTGGTAATATAGAAAATCACCCCAAAACGTGGTTTTTTATCTTCTTGTTGCAACTTGAATCTCGTAATTCAGGCAAAACATGTGACTCTTTGGAGGGACACAAAGAATCTTGTTTTCTTTTAACACCAGTGAAAAGAATCAGATATCTGATACTATCAGATATATGATATTATCGAATATCTGATATCTTACTCTTTCTCTTTCTCACTCTCACTCTCCTCTCTCCTCTCTTTCTCTCCTCTCTCCTCTCTCTCTCACCTAGAGAGAGAGAGAGATCTCACTCACCTTTCTCTCTCCTCTCTTTCTATCCTCTCTCCTCTATTTCTCTTTCTCACCTAGAGAGAGAGAAAGGAGAGAGAGAGGAGAGAGAGGGAGAGAGGAGAGAGGAGAGAAAGAGATAGAGAGAGAGAGGAGAGAAAGAGATGAGAGAGATGAGAGAGAGAGAGAGAGAGGAGAGAGGAGAGAAAGAGAGAGAGAGATGAGAGAAAGAGATGAGAGAGATGAGAGGGTTCTAATGTGTCGAAAGGGGTCATGAGGACTTCCTAGGGGTCCTAGTATGCTTTATAATGTGTTAGAACCCCTAGGAAGTCCCCATGACCCCTTTTGACACATTAGAATGCTCAAGTGACCCCTTAGGACACACTTGAGCATTCAAATGTGTTGAAAGGGGTCATGAGGACTTCCTAGGGGTCCTAACGTGTGATAAGGCATACTAGGACCCCTAGGAAGTGTGTCCTAAGGGGTCCTACAACCCCTTAGGACACACTTGAGCATTCCAATGTGTCGAAAGTGGTCATGAGGACTTCCTAGGGGTCTTAACACATGATAAGGCATACTAGGACCCCTAGGAAGTCCTCATGACCCCTTTTAACACAATGGAATGCTCAAGTGTGTCCTAAGGGGTTGTAGGACCACTTAGGACACACTTGAGTGTTCTAATGTGTCAAAAGGGGTCATGGGGACTGCCTAGGGGTCCTAATGCATGATAAGGCATACTAGGACCCCTAGGAAGTCCTCATGACCCCTTTCAACACATTTGAATTCTCAAGTGTGTCCTAAGGGGTCATAGGACCCCTTAGGAGACACTTGAGGGTTCTAATGTGTTGAAAGGGGTCACAAGGACTTCCTAGGGGTCCTAATACATGATAAGGCATACTAGGACCCCTAGGAAGTCTTCATGACCCCTTTTGACAAATTTGAATGCTCAAGTGTGTCCTAAGGGATCGTAGGACCCCTTAGGACACACTTGAGCATTCTAATGTGTTGAAAGAGGTCATGGGGACTTCTTAGGGGTCCTAACATGTGATAAGGCACATTAGGACCCCTAGGAAGTCCTCATGACCCCTTTCAACACATTTGAATGCTAAAGTGTGTCTTAAGGTGTTGTAGGACTCCTTAGGACACACTTGAGCATTCTAATATGTTGAAAGGGGTCATGAGGACTTCCTAGGGGTCCTAATGCATGATAAGGCATACTAGGACCCCTAGGAAGTCCTCATGACCCCTTTCAACACATTGGAATGCTCAAGTGTGTCCTAAGGGGTTGTAGGACCCCTTAGGACACACTTGAGTGTTCGAATGTGTCGAAAGGGGTCATGGGGACTTCATAGGGGTCCTAACGTGTGATAAAGCATACTAGGACCCCTAGGAAGTTCTCATGACCCCTTTCAACACATTTGAATGCTCAAGTGTTTCCTAAGGGGTCATAGGACCCCTTAGGATACACTTGAGCATTCTAATGTGTTGAAAGGGGTCATGAGGACTTCCTAGGGGTCCTAACATGTGATAAGGCATACTAGGACCCCTAGGAAGTCCTCACAACCCCTTTTGACACATTTAAATGATTAAGTGTGTCCTAAGGGGTCGTAGGACCCCTTAGGACACACTTGAGTGTTTTAATGTGTCGAATGGGGTCATGAGGACTTCCTACTAGTCCTAACATGTGATAAGGCATACTAGGACCCCTAGGAAGTCCTCATGACCCATTTCAATAAATTTGAATGCTCAAGTGTGTCCTAAGGGGTCGTAGGACCCCTTAGGACACACTTGAGAATTCAAATGTGTCAAAATGGGTCATGAGGACTTCCTTGGGGTCCTAGTATCATGTGTTAGGACCCCTAGGAAGTCCCCATGACCCCTTTCAACACATTGGAATGCTCAAGTGTATCCTAAGGGGTCGTAGGACCCCTTAGGACACACTTGAGTATTCCAATGTGTTGAAAGGGGTCATGGGGACTTCCTAGGGGTCCTAACATGTGATAAGGTGTACTAGGACCCCTAGGAAGTCTTCATGACCCCTTTCGACACATTTGAATGCTCAAGTGTGTCTTAAGGTGTCGTAGGACCCCTTAGGACACACTTGAGGGATCTAATGTGTCGAAAGGGGTCATGAGGACTTCCTAGGGATTGTAACACATGATAAGGCATACTAGGACCCCTAGGAAGTCCTCATGACCCCTTTCGACACATTAGAATGCTTAAGTGTGTCCTAAGGGGTCGTAGGACCCCTTAGGACACACTTGAGTGGTCAAATGTGTCAAAAGGGGTCATGGGGACTTCCTAGGGTTCTTAATGCATGATAAGGCATACTAGGACCCCTAGGAAGTCCTCATGACCCCTTTCGACACATTGGAATGCTCAAGTGTGCCCTAAGGGGTCCTAGGACCCCTTAGGACACACTTGAGCATTCCAATGTGTCAAAAGGGGTCATGGGGACTTCATAGGGGTCCTAATGCATGATAAGGCATACTAGGACCCCTAGGAAGTCCTCATGACCCCTTTCAACACATTGGAATGCTCAAGTGTGTCCTAAGGGGTCGTAGGACCCCTTAGGACACACTTGAGCATTCTAATGTGTTGAATGGGATCATGGGGACTTCCTAGGGGTTCTAACACATGATAAGGCATTCTAGGACCCCTAGGAAGTCCTCATGACCCCTTTCGACACATTTGAATGCTCAAGTGTGTCCTAAGGGGTCGTAGGACCCCGTAGAACACACTTGATGGTTCTAATGTGTTGAAAGGGGTCCTAACATGTGATAAGGCATACTAGGACCCCTAGGAAGTCCTCATGAGCCCTTTCGACACATTGGAATGCTCAAGTGTGTCTTAAAGAGTCATAGGACCCCTTAGGACACACTTGAGCATTCAAATGTGTTGAAAGGGATCATGGGGACTTCCTAGGTGTCTTAGCACCCCTTATTATGCATTAGGACCCCTAGGAAGTCCTCATGATCTCTCTCTCTTTCTCTCTCTCTCTCACACACACACACACACATCTAGAGCCTTCAGCTCCACTTTTTAATGTATATTTAAAGGTTTCATATACCTTTTTGTGGACAATGTACCTTAAATGTTCTTACATCAATTTTTATGCCACTGTTAGTTTCTAGAATGGATGATGAGCGTACGATGGTTCTTCAACTGTGTGAAATTTCTTTTTGAGAGTTAAAAAATTAATTGTTTGTATTCAATCGAGGGGAAGTCCATTGAAATCTACTTATTTAGTATAGTCAGACCGCCAAAATTACAAGGAGTCTGTAGAAAAAACTTGTGCTAGATATTTTCAAGAGGATTTGGGCTGAAACTATCTGTCCTCAAATCAATTGTTCAGGTATTTTTTTGAAATCATTTTGTATATCAAATAATATAATACATACTAATATAAATATTTATATTACAATATTTATGCTATGCTATTATTATTTAATATTAATATTTAAAATGAAATTAATATTAACATAACAAAAATATAATTTAATATGAAACTTGAATTAATATTAATATAAAAATAATACAACTTAATTTATAACACAATTAATATTACTATTAAAAAATAACATTTATTATGAAACTTGAATTTGGGAAAAGTGGGGTATTTGAAATTTCAAAATAGGCGGGCTTTTATCGGATATCCGATTAGGCTTGGTATTTTCTTTGGCATTACCCAACGTGGGTGGTCAACCCTTTAGGCATGTTTCAGGAGATGGTTCTTGATACCGAGACTTCAACCATGTAGCTGATGACTATTTTTTGACCTAAAATTGATGAAACAAAAAGGGTTTCTTAAAGACATTATCAGCTTTCTATCAATATAATTGCTGTCAAATTTCAAGTTCTATAAGTAATTATTACTTATTTTTCAATTGAGTTATCTTTAAAGTCGTAACTAACATACTGATTGAAAAATAACTATAACATTCAAACCATTTAACCTTTTTGAAATCTGAAACATGTGTCACATTCTATGCTTCAGCTACTATAAGAAAAAAAAAGTTTTGAATTTGGTAAAATTTTGAATTAGTTAAGGTGGTCAGACACGAGAGTTTTTTTATTCTGAAAAAGTTGTAGCAAAAAATTCATAATTAATTATTTATTTGACCAAAAATTACAAAAAAATATGTATCACATCCGGGCATGAGTCTACTACTTATATCTAGAATATTGGGAAAATATATTAACATTTGATTGTGATTAAGGTGGTCAGACATACACGTACTTTTTATCTTTTCCCTAAAATTTTTGTAGTACTGCATTGAAATATAAAATTTTGAACAATTTGACAAAAAAAATTCAAACAAGGGCTAGTAGTTTAGAAACTACATTCAGTTTCCTACAGATTCTATTATTACAACTTTTTCACATAAGGTTCATAAGATGTTCAACCTTTTACGTCAAGTTGACTAACCCTAATTTTCTAATTTTTCATTGCCACTTAAGGCCATAGTTTGGTATACCATGATCCTGCACATACCTAGCCAAATTTCTCTCTTACTCAGCTTGTCTAGCATTATTCATTAGATCAATCATTCTTACCATTTGTGCTTCTTGCTTGATCTACAGGGCTTTAAATTGTTCAGTCATATGAAGATTTTTCTCAGATAAATCAGAAATTGCTCCTCCAGATATGTCAGATATACTGCTTGAACTGGATCTAAAAATATCAAATGGATCATCAATGCCTTCTTCATTATAATCAGTCTCAAAGTGTCGAATAGACATATCTTTTCTCTGAACCATTAACTTCTTGAATTCATCCTTTTCTTGCTTGTATTATTCAATGAAGAGTTGCATCTAAATCTTTTGATTCACAATAGTCTTGTCCAACTTGTATCTTTCCATCCTGAAATCTTTCCTCTTCAGTGATTAAACTTCCAAATAAGAGATCTAGCTCTGATACCAATTGTTGGGATAGGAAATATAAAGTACTGAGAGGGGTGGGGTGAATCAGTACCCTCAAAAACTTTTACTAAATTAACAATATGCAATAGTAGTGTCTATCTAGCCAACTGATTCCATTATTTACAACATACATTCAAATAACTTGTAAATGTAAAGTGCATCAAAATAAACAATAAACCATTCATGAAATATAACACATGACACAAGTATTTTGGTTACGTAGAAACCCTTGTTAGAAGGTAAAAACTATGGTGGGGATGACACCCACAAATTACTCACTACTACAGTAAATAAAGTATGTCAGTTAAGGCTACAATTGTGATCACTCTTGGTGATCTTACCCTATTAGGAGTAACTTAAGATCAATTAGATCTATCTTGTGAAATTATTTTAGAAACACTAAATAAGTGTGCACTCAGTTAGGAGATTTACAACAAATGGTTAGTCTACTCTGTTACAAGATTTATAATCCTGCTATGAACGTTAAAAGATAATAGAAAATGTCTGAAATTGACAACTTCAACTTGTCTGAATCAGATCTATGAAATACTAAATATATTTCACCTTCATGTGTAGTATATTACTCTCTGTCTTTCTCGGTAGCCATGTATGTTTCTGATAAAACTAAATACCATTTTTGATAACTGCTCAATCATGTAAACTTTTGTCTAAATTCTGATCTCCTGTAGGTGGCTACTCCTTCATGAACTCCTTGTCATGTTCTTCTCCTTATGTCAAAGTAACATCAATTATAATTATATAGAAAATTGATTTGAACTAATTAGGTTTACATCATCTTAGAAAACCTAAGATCTATGATGTACAAAAATAACCTAGATCTAACTATTACATAGAAATCGTCACAATAATTAATGAAATAAATGTGCCTCGATCTTGGTAAAACATTTGTAGATTTGTGTCAACCATTTTCATAAAGATATGTCTCATTACTGATTACTATGTTGTTTCCTGTTCAACTCGATAAACACTGCATTCTTTGTTGGGTGACTAACCTAATGTTTGGTGTGTAGAATTCTCGGTGTTCACTGACTCGGTGCTCGATATACTCTAGCGCTAGGTAAACATACTCAGCTAAACCTGTATCCATTTAACTTTTGATTCTACCTTGTGATTGCTCATTATGAAGGCTTTCTAAGTACAACTGACTAGCTTCTATAGCTTCTTATTTCATCTTTTACCAACTGATCTTACTTGATACTAATGACAACACTTAATGCACAAATAGAGATAACACTTCATTGTTTTGCATGAGTTCATTTTGGCCAAGGCCCATGCCTTTGTGTAGTGATTGTGTGGGTTTTATTGTGTACCTATGCAAATATGCATTCACACACTCAATAAACCATTAACTTCATTAGTTCATAATCAAATAATCTAATTCAACATATAGAACTAATGAAAACTGGCTTATTGCTTCATAGTCATAGAGAGTATGATCTAAATGTTAGTATTTCTCTCAGAATTGTGCATAGATTAGTGACTTGCAATGATGAAATTGAGGATTCAAATGAAATTTCATCTAAATGAGTGCAAATTAGAAGAATGGATTGATAAGAACTAGATGAAGAAGTGATCTAGATGAGAAAGAAAATTGACAAAATTTCTATGTAAATTGAATCTAGATGATAAATGACTTGATTAGGCTTGGTTTTATAGATTCCCTCTTAGGGGGAAGTTGATTTGAATTCAAATTCAATGGTTGAGATTGATTCACAATGAGTGGTTGAGATTAGGACCTTGAGTAATCCACATAATTGAAGCTCATTGGTTGAAATCAACTTGTTTGTCCTTTTATGAATTGGGTAGATAATAGAACAATTAATTAAATCAAACTAATTAATTTACTTATCCATGGGATTTTTTATTTTGAATTTGATTAACTGTCTTAGGAGAATCAATTAATGAATTATCCTCAATGATTGATGAATTATGTAATTAATGATATCTAATTTAGTTACACAAATAAGATTGATATTGATGTGGTTTGATCACCTGATTCAAATTTAGGGCAATTAGGTTTCTTGATAAGACTAGACCAATTTTTATGTGATTACATTTTCCCCTCTTTGAATTGATGTGTGATCAACACATTGATTCAAAGATCATCTTGTTGGAAAGTAATGTTCTAAGAGCACTATGGATCACTTCAGGTTTGTGATTTATGTCAACACTTATGTTATAGTGATCGCATGTAGTAAGTATAAGTGTTGGAGACACAGTCATGAAAATGACTAAGTATAGAATTGGATTTACAGTATACTGCAACATTGGTTTGATTAGAGAAGTCAGTATATGTTATGTTATGGCTTGCTAACTTAAAGGAAGAAATTTTGGGATATGTATGACCTTCAGTTAAGGTCATGTGTGTTTTGGTATTGAAATTGGCAAGTTATAGTGATAAGAAGGTATTCGAAGATAGAGGAACGGTGAAATAGGGCATATGAATAGTCGTGATGATTAAGAGAAGGCTAGATGGAATGGTAACATGCTAAGTCAGATAAATATTGTATATTCTCGACACTTTGGTAATAAAAGATCACCAACTTAGTATTTATCATTTGTATAAGTAATTATTATAATTTCTATTTTATTTGAGAGCCAACCGGATGACAAAATAGATACAAGTAAAGAGTGTTTTATGGAAGCAATAAGTGTTTAAGTAATGTATGAAATGTGGATGCGAATTTGGGATATCATTAATGGTTGACGGAAGATGTGAGATTAGAGATTGACAGAGCTATAATTGGAACTATCAAAGCATAGCAGATGCTTGTATTATTCACTCTTGAAGAACACTTTTTTTACTGAATTATTGATTGTAAGAGCTGTAAGTTCATTATACCTTTAACAGGGTTTTGTATACCCCTAACAGGGTCTCTATTCCTCTAACAAGGAAATGTACTATGTAATACTTAGCTCCTAATAGGGCTATATCTCCTAATAGGGATACAATATTTTAGTGCATAGTTGTGGGTACCATCCCTATAGGGGTTTTCCCTTGCCCAAGGTTTCCTCGAAAACAAAATTTTGGTGTTATGAGTTAAATTTTTTATGTGTTTATATTCTTTTCATTTTATTATCCATATAGTTTATTTGAAATTGGTTTAAATTCACATTGAAGTGTTGTAATATTGATTCACCCCCCCTCTCAGTATTACGTAATCCTAACAATTTGTATCAAAGCTATTGGCCCTTGGAGAGAAAGCCTAACAGCTTGAGGGAGATCAGAATGGATTAAGAAATTTTGCAAGAGAACTTTGAAGCAACACTTGATGACCTAGACAAAGAAAAAGCTGAGAATGGCGATTTGAAATTCAAGTTAAGAAGAGTAGAAGGTTTTATCAAGAAACTAAAGGAACAACTTGAACTTTCAAGAAGTCAGAGACAAGACCTTATGGAAAAGATCAAGGAGGCTTCAACCAATGATACATTAGACCAAGTAAAGAAGATGGAGTAAGAAAAAGAACAAATTAATCTTCTGATGATTAAAGAGATTCAACATGAAAATGATGCAAGATACAAAGTTGAAGAGACTCTAAAAGAAGCGAACATGTAGATATGAGAGATGCAAATAGAGCTTGATCACTACAAGAACAAATGCTTGGAATTGGAGAAATACAATCAGATTATAAAAGGTGAACTCACGCAATCCAAGTTAAACATTGAAAAGTTACACATGAGAAGTGATAAAATTGATGAACAAAGAGAAAGATAGAAACCTAAAGGAGACATGATAGGAATTGGAAACAATGAAGGATAATGATCTAAGACTCATGAAGAATCACATGAAGTGAATACTTAAGATAGATCCACTCTTGAAGAACCTAAATATCAGATCAGACCTTTCAGAGGTAGATGCTTTGGATGCAACAAAATTGGACACATGAAAAGAGATTACAGAGGTAAAGGTCCTTTCAAACCCTTTACTGGTTATTGTTATAACTGTTATGCATATGGACATAAGAAAGAAGAATGTAGAAAACTTGATCAGTCAACAAGAAGGCAAGATTACATCAAAGAAGAATCAATAGTGAAGATCACATGCTATAAATGTAATAACTTTGGGCATACTGCAAGCTATTGTAAGTTGTAGGTTAATTAGGACAAAAGACCACCTACATGTTTCAAATGTCACAAATTAGGACACATAGCAAAGTTTTTTAGGTATAATGGAATGGACAATAGATGAGGACCACCACCTATGGTTATAAAGAATAATATTGGTGACAGTGGTAAAAGTCTTAATGAATACATAGACAAATTCAAGAATTATTTCAAGAAACCAATAGATGAAGATGATGGAAAGATATGGAAGGTAAAATATTTCAATAAGGCATTGGTTCAAGGAGAGACAATAGATTCTACCATGTCTTTGCAAGATGTTAATATTGCTACATCGACCTAAAAGGTCGAGCATAGCCCTAGGAGGAGCATTGGATGCAAATAACAGATTATATCCATCCCCTGATTATGAGGATTGAGATCATGGGAGCTTAGATATGGTGTATATAGACATTATGGAGTCCACATTTGTGATCATAGTATTTTTAGATTCATATTCAATGAGTGTGAGAGTTGTGTTCGACTGGAAAGTGTGAGAAGTTGAGCTAATTGTGATAAATGCATTTGCTTAACCAGTGATGGATAAAAGACCTTGAATCATATCATTTCTTCACAATTTGATAAGTAATGATCAAGGAGAGCAGAGTTAAGAAGAACATAAGCCACCTAGCAACCACATTGTGTGATCGATTGAAGTAGAAGTTTTGGAATTCAACATATTAAAGGTATTTAGATCATACACTCTATCAAGAAGCTATGGATGCACCTATCATATATGATGTTATTGATATACCAAGCTATAAGTTTAAGAGACACCCTTTCAAGTCTTTTGAGGATGATCCTGAAGAAGAATTTTCACAAACCCCTTAGTATGTCCTTCACATAGAAGACATTAGGGCTTACATTCATTGTAAGTATGATACCATAGGGGATGCATAAATATATAGAAAGATGGATGAGATGATAGAGTTTGATGGGAAAATGAAGGAATAATTCAAACACTTAAAAGATCAACCAATCATAAAGCTAACCCTCCTGAATGAGTTATGCAGGACTGAATGGTTTAAAATTATACTAGGTATAATCCATGATCAGTTCATCTAGATAGGAGAACAACCTATAAAGATATGTAGCCAACTAATTCATGAGATAACTAGATTAGACAACACTAGAGCCCTCCCTATGGTAGAGAAAAACATCAAGAAACAAGTAGAAAACCTAACACATTCCAAATGGGACAAGCAAGTGATGACTGTTAATGATATATTTTAGCAAGATGTGAGACTGGTAGAAATGCTACTAGGATACAAGTTATATTACAGTAGTAGACCTAACTTTGTATCACTAGGGATAATCATGATGGCTTATAGAATGGTAAAGGAAAACACTAGATACAAACTATGCGAGATCCTAGCACAACAATTCTTGGAGAATGTGAGGATTTTCAAGAAGGATAAATCAAAATCATTCAGATTTAGTTCAATCTTGGTTCATATGTACATTCATATTGAGCACAAATTTCCTAGAATGTACCCTAGAGCATGGAAGGATAGTGTACCTACTGGTATACAAATATCAGAGAGCTACCAGAGATAGAACAAAGAGTAGATAGATGGTGAGTTGTTTGCAATGACTAAGATTCTTCAAAGGAAAATGAAGGAAAGATACAGAATTCCTCAGGAGTTAGTTGAGAAATACAAGGACATAATCTATTTCATAGTTGAAACTGATTGTGTACTCTTTGAAGCAGTTGAGCCTAGAAAGAAATAGTGCTAGCCTATGGGGTATGAGGTTAGTTCTTAGGTTATTATAATGCAGATTGAACATGTGCTAGCATCTAAGAAAGATACATCTGAAGAAAGATGGGGAACTTACTTGGAAAAGTTAGCAAAGGTTAGAGAGGAAGAGGATAAATGAACAAGAAAGAGGAAAATAGAAAAGATGGTTGATGACATAGCAGTGAAGGAAGGAATAAAAAAGGAACAACTGAAATAAGTAAGGACTAAGATGACAGAAGGGTCTTCTAGCATTGAAATTGAAGCACCTCCTCCCTCTGAAGTAGAAAAGATAGTAAGTACAACTTCTGATGTAATTGATTTATCAATCACTCCTAGGAAGATAGTAAAAGAGGATGCACCTGTGAGCACTCCTAGGAGATCTACAAGATCAAATAGGCCTATTATCCCTAAGAAACAAAAGGTCGAGGTAGAGACAAAGACAAAAGAAGACAAGGTAATAGAAAAGAAAGAAGAAATAGTAGAACAAAAGAAGGTAGAAAACCTATGGAAACTGGATATCAAAATACTGTAGAAAAGAATAATAAAGGATGGAAATTTGAAGACACTTAATAGATATTATGAGAGATATGATTCTACCAATCAATCAATGATTGAAGATATAGTGATTGAGCACTTGTTATCTTATAAGTATAATTTGTTAGAGATTGAAGGAAGTATTCCTAAAGACTTGTATAGCAAGTTAGAAATTAGAAAAAAATTGGCTCATACTGAAGATAAAATAATAAGAAATAAAGAAATTGAAGACATGTTGCATGTAGTTTCCATATAGGAAAGGGAGAGAATAATTGAGGAACTCAAACCTCTATTAAGAACTAATGCCAGACTTGTAAAGATAATGGTAAGAAAATATGATGAGGTAATTGAAGACACACAAAAGGCATTAGATCAAATTCTTATGAGAAACATGACTAAGAAGACTTAACCCCCCAAAGCCACCAAGCCTACACCTTTGGGAATGAGAGAAAGTTCAAAGACAATTGAGAAGAGCATATAAGGAAGCAAAGTTGAAAAGCAACCCAACTTCTTTGTTATTGGTGTGCCTATATCACTTGACACGTCACTTGAGATAAATGATCCTTTTCAAGGAAATATGGATAGTGCGATGATAGTAGAAGAGGAAGGACAATAATAGGAATAACAAATAGAAGAAAAATAGGAAGAGAAAGAACAAGAGAAGGAAAAATAGAAAGAGGAAGAATGGGAAGAAGAGATAAGAGCAGAAAAGAAGAGGTAAGAGTTGAGCTCAAACAAGAACCTTACACCTCCTTCACCCTATTATTGGCAAGTATGGCCAAACTAGTGAGCACTGATGTGGAAATTATGGATGAGGATGAACTCATGAGATTATCCTTGATGGAATTTTCTAAGGAAAAAGATAGGTCAAAATATAAACGGGATAAGAAGGTTAAGGTGATCGCTAGGGCAGTAGAAACTATAAATAAAATACTCCCTACACCTCTTACATTTCAAGGAAAGGATGATGCAGAGAACTTGAACATGGCACTAGAAAACTTTGACAACCATTTTGAGTCACTATTGAAAATCATAGAGGAAAAGTGTTGAGCGTCATTTTTACATGAAAACAATGACTAGGAATTTGCGTGAACAAATTCCCCTCTTGGAAGATTGATGGAATCAATCTCAAGGTTCCTTTTGGCTGGGTCTCAACCGCTTGGATAGCTCAACATAAGAAAAATGTGTATTTGTTAACAAGGAGGCCTTTTCTGGTTCTTCTCTCAAGGGAAATTGCAAAACAAACTTTAGAAAACCAAGATATCTTTTTTTTGCTACAATTTTCAGATTTAAGGATGAAAGAAATGCTAATTTAATTGATCTACTAAAAGTAACTTTGTAAAGAGGGTTAAAAAATGTAGGGTAATAAGAGATTCAAATGGAAATATTGAAAGAAATCTAATGAACATATGCTAACATCACACCACCATGTGAACTAAATAACAAAGAAGATAAAGAAACCCACAAAATAGAGATCAAATCATGTCACAATCTTCAGCTGAATGGATGCAATCATCAATGAAATCGAATAGATGCACATGTATGATAAGTCAAAACTCATTAGATCATGAAGTCACTCTAGATGTGTGCACACATGAGACAAGTTAATCTTCAAGCACCAAAGAATGATCTTCTTAGAGATTCGTCACAACACAACAATGTAATATCAGCAAACACCAAACTAAAAGATCGCATACTTAAAATCATTAATCAACCAATTGGCTCTTTGAAATAAAGAATGAGCAAATCATACATTCAAAAATTTAGCATAGGTAGTAGATAAATCACACCATGAATGAAGCACCAATTGTATTTGTTGTATTAATCATCAAGTTGACCCTCATTACATCATTTTATTACAATTTATAGAGCTCTGCTCTTATTTTTGCAACTAGGGTATCGCTACAACTAAAACTTGAAAGTAAATATAAACTAAAGCTTGCATTAAAGAAAATACTTCTAAAGCTTAACCAAGCTATCATAGCATGGATTTAATCCATGTGCTTTACAAAGATTTGAACAAATTAAGCATCAGACATCTCAAAAATAGAGTCGAAACTTGTGCATGCACTCAATAATCTTCATGTTTCTACCCTTGATCTTTGACTCAGACTTCTCCATGTAGACCCAACTAGAAGAGATCCAAAAATCATACATAAATGATCCCAAAAAGGAAGCCCAGGTGACTGGAAAGTGATCTTTGAGATAACTCGAGTTTACTTTCGGACGTGCCAAAAAATGCCCAAATCCCGACAGTTGGTTCGAAAGACTCATGACCCAAAATTGACTAAGTGCTAAGTCCTTTATCTCTACTATTTTAGACTTGTCAGACCTGTTGGACTTGTAGGTGGCCAAAAATTCCTTATGGCCGAAATGGCTGAAAATCCTTAACTGCAAAAATGACTAAGTGTCAAAACTGAATTTTTCATACACAAAATTGGCAGATCTTGGACTGGAGGTCCACTAGCTGGGAGGCACTTTTGGGTGTGCCTTCTTGAACCTATCCAATATCTCTAGCACCTCATCAAAGTCTAGCATCTTAATCCCTTGGAGAATCTCCTTCTACCTATCTCTAAAATCCATCAATTCTTTTGCAAAATCCTTTATTTCTTCCTCTTCGGACAACATTTTCTGGATTTCCTCCTTTTGGTGGAACATCTGTTGGAGGTCCTCTTTTGACTTTACCCCTTGGAATATGCCCAGGTATTGATCGATGATGTCATTTACTGAATACATGGTTTTATCATCATCTTCATCAAATAGATCCAAGTCCAATCCCTTAAAGAACCCCTGCAACTCCTTTTCATAGAGTGTGTTGTTATCTCTCCTCTTGTTCAGTCTCTTGAGAACCTTCTCGAATATGGATAATGATGTAGTTATCTCTTGGATCCATTCTTCAAAACTATCCAATCCCTCCCCTTCATAGATTTTCATCATAACCTAGAAGTGTTGCTTTCTTATCATTGTTAACTCATCCAACACTTTTTTCCAGCTAAGGATGGTCTCTTCTACACCATTTTCTTCACTCATGATCTCCACTAAAGAAGTTATTCCTGCCAAAATGCCTTGAAAGGGCTTTAGAATCCTCCTAAGAGATAAGCTAGTGAACTGCTCAAAATCTAGCTTCCCTTCAGCACAAGCCTATACAAAAGAATGTGGAACATCTAGGTCTATATCCCCCTTCTTCTCCAAAATTGTTTGTAATGAGGCTTCAGGGTTATTAGGGTCAATTGGACCCATAGTCTTCAGAATGAATTTATTCATAGCTTTTTTTTTCTCTTCTAGAGCTTTTATCCTTTCTTCATCCTTATTCATGAAGCCTAGAGCGTGCTTCAAGCCCAAAGTAGCCAAGGTTTTGCTGCCTTACCTAGTTGGTTCTCCCAAGTCTACCTCCTCCAGCACATAATCATCCGAAGTGATCTCATTTATACCAACATCCATTATGGGAACAACCACCTGTGCTTTCCACCTTCTTGTCTGGTCTTGTGTTACATAGGACATTCTCCTTGCCTAGGGAATTGGTGCCATTTTGTGAAAAGCATGCCCAAGTGTGGTCACGTCTACCTCATCATCAGTGTATACTCTGACCCTTGGCTGCACTTCTTTTGTAAACCATGTGGGCTTTGAGAATGCATTCAATGGCTCATAGGGAGCAGCCAATGAAAAAGAGGTTGCTACATGTTTTTCACTTGTTTCCTCTTGAGTTTCTTCTTGTTCTTCCATCTCCTACTCCTTCCCAGCATCTTGTTCATGTTCCCCCTCATCAACAATTTTTTGCTCATCTGCTGTTTGTTCCTCATTATCTGTTTGTGGCTTATCTTCTTCAATATGTGGTTCCTCTTCTACCTATGACCCTCCCTTGTCATCTTGCTCCTCGGGTCCTATATGAATTTCTTCCATTGTCTCTCTGCCAGTGACTTCCGCTTCTTTCTCCAGCTCCTGCAAACTCTGGGGCACTGATTCAATGTGAACTTGAGGAGGAATATTAAGTGGGGGAGGCATATGAGATAAAAGGGGAGTGGTAGAATGGGTTGGTGGAAGCAGAGTCATAAGGGGAACATGGGATGAGGAAGGTTACTAAGACAATGGAGTATTCTATACGGGAGTAGAAAGTGGAATAGTGGGAGGCTCTTGAAGTGGAATGGTAGGAGGTGTGGAATGACAAGGTGGAGGTGGAGGTGGAATAGATGAAACCAATGATACCTATGTACTTACTCCTTCCTCAGAGGTGATCCCAATAGAAGAGTCCTTTTCTATTTCTGTAGTTTCTCCTCGGTCCTCTGTTATCTCAACATCATTTTTCCCTAGAGGTCCCTATTGTAGATCCTCTCCTTTGCCACTAAAAAGACTAGTGAACTACATAGGAGCTTGTTGCTCAGACTCTTTAAACCCATGCAACCCTGCAAAATCTATGATGTTGAATTCATCAGCACCAAGGGCATCCAAATTAATTATCTCTACCTGAGTAGCCCCTTTAGCATCCTTAGGATCATCATCCATTATCCTTCTTTTCTTTAAGAATCCTGCAGACTAGGTCCTCCTACTGAGGGGAACTTCATCCATTTGATCTTCATTATCCTCCACCAGGGTATCCATTTGTGTAGGCATCGAGCCTCTCTTCCACTTATACACATGACCCTTGACTACTCCAAATGGCTTGGGCCCCATGATTTTGAATTTTGTTTTCTTTTATGAGCTTGGAGAATCATGGTCGCTAGGTGAAGGTGCTTCTGGTGGAGCAATACTTCCAGTCATCCTAGTTTTTGACCTTCTTAGAGTGCATGGCAAGACCATATGCAATGTGACACTCATGTCGATACACATTTTCTAGCTTCAGTGGGGTAGCCTCTTTGAACTATGGTTTTAGTATCTTTTCTCCCTTCTTCTTTTCTCGAGATGGTTTCTCAGGGAGTTGCTTCATGGGGAGCGGTTGCATAGGAAATGGATGAGCAACCCAAGACTTCATCAGTTTAATCACATGTCAGGATTTGAGATCCATGTTGTCATTCTCATTTCAATCCACCTCCACATTCAAGATGGACCTTGTGCACACCTTGTTTGTATTATATATAGAATCCAAAACTTTATTTGAATCAACATCTACCACCTTCTGTGAAATCCTTAATAATAGTGCACCCTGTGCCAGCTCTAGACTCATCCAGCAATAGTCATGGACTCTCACCTCATAATCATCTACATAGTTGGCCCAATGGTCTTCAATATGCAGCTCATGAACATAGTGTCTTCCCATTATATGGCTATAGGTACCAATGGGGTCAAAGTGCAGCCTCACCAGATTATAGGTTGCCAATGGGAATTCATCCCATTCTCCAGTCAATGACTTGCAGAATTTCATGTCAAGTACATAGTGGGGGCCGATGGAAATAGGAAAGTCCTAGCAATGTTTCTTCTTATGCTTGATATGCTCGTGGGCATCAGACAACTGCCTTGCTATCTCTAGTAGAACTACCCTATCAGAAGGGTACCTTGGGAGCTCCTTGGGTGCCAAAGTGCTTCCTGCCACCTGAATGTATGTGAATGTTTGAAATTGAATATAAAATGTGCCAATGACCTTCACTTTAGCCACTGCTTCTGTTGATAACCTTTTAGCATAGTCACCCTTAATGGAGCAGATGATTGCAAAGACAAAGGCATAGTCGACTATTCTGAACTCTGGGCTATTGTGTGTAAAGAAATCTTTCCTCACTAATTGAGGGTACAAAGTGAATGGCCATGTGTTTGGTTCTCCATTGTTTCCAACTTTGGTTAATCCCAGATATACTACCCTGGCAGCTAGTAAGTACATGACATAGGATGTCATATAGAAATGGGGGTTTGTCTTCACCCGAATCAGTTGTTCATCTAGCTAGTCACTTAGAATAGCTACCTAATCAAACCTTGCCTGCCTTTCTTTTATTTTTTGGATCATAAAAATCATCCAAGGTTCCAATTGATGGGACTTAGGCAGGATATATACCCTTCTTATCATTGTTATGGCTACCTATATATCCTCTTTCATGTAGTCTCTCCTCATGTCAATGCTATCCAACCTATTCTTGGGCAATGGTTGCATTAGGTACTCATTGTTGATGATGTTATGAGCCCTCTATATGTTTTTGTTGTAGAAATCCATCCCCTTGTTGACATTGAAATTGAAAAACTTGTCTACCCCTTTGGGAAGATGGAAAACATCTTCAATACTCTCAGGTATCAGGTCCAGGACCACTTCTCCAAGGCCATTCTTGACCATGCACTCATCTAGCACATAGTTATTGGCCAGTGTGCTCATCAGCTCCGCCGAATGGATGGAGATTGGGTGTGTTGCCACATTCACTAGAGAGCAATGGACTAATGAAGTACAGTCCTTTGAATGGCCCACTTGCTGAGCACACTTGTTCAGGTATTCATTCCAACTCACATTCCCTATATCTATATGAGTTATTTCTGCATGCAGGTTGGTTACTTTGGATGATGGATGATAACCCTTGAACTGGTACTTCATTGCCGATGATGCTAGTACCTTCTCAACCATATCTATAAAGAGGATAAGACATGAATGAGTAACAAGATGAGAGATAAAGACCCAAAAAACAAAGTATATTATTAATTTTCAAATTCAAATGGGTCAAAAAAGGAATTTTGGCCTTTCGGACCATTAGAGTGTCGCACCCACAAAAGGATGAAAAGGTCAAGACTGCAAAAAGAGGCATCATGTTCAAAAGTCTTTCAGTGAATCAGAGGTCCGAAAACCCTGAAGGCCAAAAAGGTCGACAAATCTAAAAAGGCCGAGGAGGGGTTCATCTTGAAACATTCAAACTTAGGGAGTGAAATGTTTTTTGGTGTGCGAAAAGGCCAACATGGACGAAAGTGATGAAATCAAGGAGTAGAAGCTTTATTTTGGTTTTTTGGAGGTGCGAAGTTGTTTGGTGTGCGACAACACTAAAACGTCGAAAAAAATCTAGGACTTAGGAAATTTGTTGATGCACCAACTACTTTGAAAGTTTTAGACCTCAAAGGTCTGAAACTAGAGTTTATAGTTAGACTTGAAAAGTGAGTTCGATGGTGAGTTTGACCACAAACTCACCAAGGGATGCAAGGTGACTACCTTGACAATCCCTAAGGCCAAAAAGGGCCGACTCTAATCAACCTAGACCTAAGGAGGAGGTTGAAAAGGCTGAAAAGATGCAAACCCTAAACCTAGGATGAAGCGAGAAGGACAAAAGAAAGAAAAACACTAAACTAAGACCAAAAAGAGGTGGGAAAGAAACACCTACCTAGGAGATGAAAAACTTGATGATGACCAATGAGGAAATGAGATCCAAGCAATGAAAAGGTGACAAGTGGAAAAAAAAGTGGGCAGGAAGCGGAGGAGTGAGCGCAAAGTGAGGGTTTGAAAACCCTCTCACCTTTTATAGGCTATGCGGGGTCACTGATGTAGGCACCCCTCGAGTTGGCCTTTTGGCCTTTTCGGGGGTGTCGGACCTCCGAAGGGTCAAAACATCTAAAAGTCTGACTCCTGTGAGAGTTAGACTTTCGATGTTGCCGACATTTGACAAGTCCAAAAAAAAGGTTAGCCGAAAGACCCAAGGACATGCTTCTTCCTCCACTGGGCCTTTTGCACTTTCAGACGTCCGAGAGTGCGAAAGGGTGACAAGGCCAAAAAGGCTGAAAACTAAAAAAAACAAAGGACAAAAAACCTCAAAAAGGACAAAAATCAAGACAAGAAGAAAGTAGAAGGGGGGGCCCTAAGGCCATAAGGGCCATTAGGGGAGCATGGTTGTGGGACAACAACAAATAGCCCAAACAAACAAAGAAAGGAAAAGAATCGGAGCTTCCCA
Source organism: Chamaecyparis obtusa (assembly GCA_027943335.1). Lineage (NCBI taxonomy): Eukaryota > Viridiplantae > Streptophyta > Pinopsida > Cupressales > Cupressaceae > Chamaecyparis > Chamaecyparis obtusa. Next base: position 238,234 of record BSBK01008281.1, on the reverse strand, counting down.
GAGCCAATCCACCTGGAGAAAATCCTGATTTGCAATGATCCAATTACAAAGATCTTCAGATTGAGTATGTTTCTCATTGTCACCAAGGTTGAGAAATCCATAACTTCCGCATCTAGTGTGTGAAAGTGTGTGTTCAAATTCCCTTGAAAACCCTTTGCTATGAGCTCTTGATGATGGTCATCTCATCCTTGTCAGATCACTGCCCACCAATCCAAATTCATCCATAAGTCAATTTAACCTTTCTCTATTGCCAAGAAGGTGTTAATAGCCCCGATAGAGATTTTTGAAGTCACGCTTTCCCGACTGTAGACAAGCTTTGATAGAAGTTCTTAGACTTCATAAGAGGGCTCTTAGACTTGATTTTCTTTAATTTTTAAGCTGATCCTTTTGAAAGTATCCATTTATCAAAAAATTTTATTCAATGTGGACTTCTTCGATGTTCCTTGTAGCTTTGTAAAAAATATCACTCATTGCTCTTTCTTTTTTTTGGAAAATCAGGGCAACGCTTAGACTAGGTTGTCTTGGTTTCAAGAATTTCTTTGTTTATCTCATCTGTATGCATTCCTCCTTTTAATTTTATTTCTCTTTTATTTTAGTTTGCATCTCAGTTAGGGAAGGGTTCTGACTTTTAGGGTTCCTTCGTGACCATGGGCATCTCCCAACGCAAACTGGAATCCTATTTTGAGAAGCTCATGGCTCAGGATTTTCTTTTAAGTGCATTTAAGTGGTGAGGATGTTTTATTTTGGTACACTCTCCTGAAGAATCTAAAAAGAACTAACCTTACCTCCGATCACTATTTTCGGCTCCTTACAAGATAGAACTACCTCCAAAGTTTAAACCATGAGAAGCTTTACTCATTGCTTGGGCTACCTAAAAGGACCACTAAAACTAAAAGCACTGACCTCCTGCAACAAAGACCTAAAGAAAAGACAAGGAAGACAAAATTGACCAAGAACTAAAAGAAAAGATAATAAAGTACAAGTATATACAGTAAAGTATAAGGTGCCAATTAAGATCCAAAATAATGCTTTAGAAACTAGCCATTAACTAGTAACGGGACAGATTCTCCGTCAAGAGAACTAATCTGAAAGGTATTCTCTTGTAGGATCTCAACGATTTGGAATGGGCCTATCCACAAACATTGGAACTTGGTGTGGTTGCCTTGTTTTTCTTTTGCATTGTCCCACATTAGGATGAGATCAGAAATTTGGAAGGCTTTTGTGGTGGCTCTTTTGTCAAACCATCGCTTGACAACAACATAGTGTTTGGCCACATGTTCCAAGGCCATAGTTCATTTTTCTTCAAGGTTTAACAAATTCATGAGGTGAATCTACACCCGATCCTCACCCTCGATGTATTGATCCATGAATCTCAAGATTGGTATTTTTAGGTTCATCAGAAAAATGGGCTGCAGGCTATAAACTAACTGGTAGGGTGAAGTCCATAGGGCATTATTGACTCTCACACGATCTATCCACAGAGCATATTTCAACTGAGTGTGCCAATATCTATGGTTGTCATCCAAAAGGTGCTTGATTATTGTTGTCAGGTTTCTGTTGGTAGACTCTGCAGCTCCGTTTCCTTGTGGGTAGTAATTGGACGAGAATTTTAGAATTACCTAGTTCTCAAAGGCCCACTAAGTGAGACTTGTAGATGAAAAGTAGGGGGCATTGTCACATACCAAGAAAAAAGGCATGTCAAACCTCATGATGATGAACTCCTCCAGGAATTTGGTGATCACCTTAGTAGTACAATTTTTCATAACCTACACCTCTATCCATCGCGTGCAGTAGTCGGTTGCAATCAAGATGTATCGGTGGCCTGGTGAGGATGGAGGATTGATCATTCCCACAAAATCCAACCCCCATTGGGTGAATAGATGCACTTCGTATACCAGTTGTAAGGGCATCACGGGATGTCTTTCTCAAATGGCACTGGTTTGGCAAACATGGCAAGAGCACACATGCTCGTGAGTATCTTTGAACAAAGTTGGCCAATAGTAGCCAAATCTCAATATCTAATGAGCTGTAGCTTCTACTGATCCATGTCCAGTACCATACTTATCATGAAATTATGAGGACTAATTCCGCTTTTGTTCGATCCAAACATCATAGATATAATCCATCATAATTGCATTTGTAGAGCTTCCCATTTGTTAGCATGTATGAACTACTCTTATTCTTAAGTTCCCTCCGTTGGAAACCATTCAATCCATCTAGACAACAATTTTTCAGCAAGTAGTAGAGTATGTCTTGATACCATATGTCAGTAACTATTCCTTCATTTGTGTACACCTGGCACACCAAACCTTGTTCTATTTCAGCCATCATCTTGTTGAGGCCTTGACCTCTCACTAATTTCATTGGTTGGATCTCAAAGTCAAATTCCTACAATATTTCCATCCATTTGCCTCTTTATTCTCTGAGTTCATTTTGCATAAGTAAGGATTTGACTGCCTGATCCGAAACAATCCCAATGACCTTACTCCATAGTATGTAGTGTCTGAATTTCTTGATAGCTTTGACCAAGGTGAAATATTGTTTATCCAAATTAGGATATTTGAGTTCTACATACTTCAATGGGCAGCTCATGAAAGCAATTGGCCTTTCGTCTTTGCCTTCTTTCTTCTACGTGAGGATTCCTGCACATGATTGCTCTAAAGAAAATGAGTAGACTTTAAATGGGAGAAGATAATTAGGACTGACCAAGACTGGAGCAGTGGCAATTGATGTCTTGATTTCTTTGAAGGCCTCTTTAGCTGGGACGTTCCATTTGATTTTAGCATCCTTCTTCAACATATCGTTTAAAGGATGTACTATTTTTAGAAACCCACTGATGAACTTCCTGACAAAGTTGATTTTCCTGAAAAAGGACTTCAATTCCTTCCTGCTATTTGGTGGAACCAATTTGAGGAACATCCTTATGGTATGGTGTTGACTATCATTCTCAAAGGGTAAGGTCATGTTGGTTCCTTGTGAGGGAGAATTCGCTAGGAGGACTATTTTGGAGCATGCATCGATGTTCTGTGTGAATAAGGAGACATAGGATATGGTCTTGAATCACATTCTAGAGGCCCTTAGAGTAGGGATGATTCATTCATATGGGTACAGTGATTATTACCCATTTTATGGTCGATGGCCTCATGAGATGCTCTTTGCCTAGATTTTCCTTATGTTTATCTTTGGAAGTCATGTTAGGTGTTTTAAGAGATTTTATCTTGATATTATCTTTCTGCATAATAGACTTAGTGGTTAGAAATTTATGTTGGTGCATCATGATTTGTGTCTTGGTGGATAGAAGTTTGATTACCATTGTGATGTACTATTTTCATGTTACTTATACACTCAAATTCTAGGATGCTCTACATTTAAAATAAGATTAATTGAATTCAACTGATCTTTGTGATAATACTATCAAGTGCATGTTTTATAGAAAATTGTATTGGAAGAAGGTAGTTTAAATAATAAAAGGGTGAAATATATATGTATTCTAATGTAGTTAAATATTTTTTCCCGTGTGTACATAATCCCTAGAAGAAATGAAATAGGAGAGGTGTGAGTGTACTACTACTGAATGTTGAAATGTTTCTATATGAATGCTTACATAAAGGACCATTTGAATTTATTTTATGTTGAGACATGTATTAATAGAAAAGTGATTATTAGGTCCTGATGTTGAGTGGGAGATTTCGCATAGAAAGCTTTTATGTTATATTAATGCAAGAAAAGTGAATCATTTGAAATGTAGCTTGTAAATAATTTAGGGCTTATTTTCACATTGGATTATTAGGTCTTGACTTATGGTATTGATGAATTATTTAATTTAGAATACTATGCCATAATTTCATGACTGTACAAGAAGAGTTTATGTGAGATAATCATGGTTAATAAATCAGGTTAATGGATATAATTGTGTTCTCGAAATAGCTTGATTTGAAATTTAGAAAGGTATTATTGGAAGTAGGTGACTTTCTGGAGGTAAAGTGTGGATGCAATTGGACTATATGATGTACTAGAGTTTGATTATGTAACGATGGTATATGACTTTTAATTTCATGCTATTTATTAGGTCATGAGCATAGTGATCAATGAATCTTTGATTTAAGTATGGTACCTTGATGTTACATTCATGTTAGGAAAATTTACGAGAAAGGATCATGATTATTATGTAGCTGAATTAGCATGTATCATTTTATTCTTGACTTTATGTGCTTTGGAAATGCAATGTTGAAATGACGGAAATTATTATGAAATACAGTTAGAAATTATGATGTTAAGAATGTGATTTTTAGGTGTATTGTATTTACATATATATTTGACATTTCATGAGCTACTGATGCTTTGTCAAGTGTGCAGGTAAGGCCATGGAAATTTCAGGGAAATTAAAGATGGATGAATAGTGAAAACCCTGTTAAGCCAAGGTTATCTCCAAAGGGAGAAATTAACCTCGTTGTGAAGTGTTAATTTTGTAAAGTGATGTATGAATGTTAATTGTAGTATTATGTTTATTTGTACTTCATTATTAGTCTACTAGGCATGCCATGAGTATTGTTGTCATGTGAGTTATTTGTGGTGCCAATTGACACATGTCTCGTGAGTTGGCATGACCAAGTATTTAATGTGTGTAGTGGTCTCTAATTTTAGGGTGTCATTTCATTTTCGGATTCATGCTTTGAGTGGTATTTTGAATAGGTTTTAATGGTCATTTATGTTAGTGGAGGTTAAAAATAGGATACCCCATAGTGGTGTCATATGTTGGGAATCAAATTTTACCTAGTATGATAAATTTTAACTATTTTTGCCATTCCAAAAGATGCCCCTTTGAATAGTGACGAAAATTGGAAGAACCACTCTTGATTTTGAATTTTTGAATTTTCCCTCTTATGTTTGGTTTGTCTTTTTAAGGGGATGGACGGAAAATTGTTGGGCAATTGCCCACTCTCCAACTTTTGGAGACTTGTGAATTTTGCAAAGTTTGTGTAGAGTTGGAATTTGGAGTTTCTTGAGTTCTTGGAGCTTGGATTGCAAGAGGGATTGTTGGTTAGCTCTTTTCTTCTTCAAGCCAAGAAGCTAGGACTAAGGTTGGGTCTTGAAACTCTTGCTATTTACCTTGTTGTTATGTTAATTTACTTTGCTCATGAAGAATTGTATATGTAATATGTTATGTGTCTTCATGTTTTATGTATTGTGAGTTCTTTTGTACAATGTTTCTTGGGGATTGTGCAAGGCCAGACTCACCCTTGGGAGGGAAGAGAGCCTTGATGGGTGAAGGGCACAAGTTGGGATTACCTTCTAGTGGAGAGTCCTTCCTCTACGTAGGAAGGGGTGAAAGCATGGTTGTATGGGTGGCCATGTGCCTCCATGTGCATTTTGTTGGGAGGTATAAGTGTGTGTTTAGTATGTGTATGTTACATGGCCTTGTGAAGGCATGTATATTTGAAGCCTTGATGGAGGCTGTAATTATATTTTTGCACTGGGGCCATCTCCTAGATTGTCAGTTCCACCTTCACCCCTACAGGAGACCAGTGAGGTCCTGTTGTGAAAGCCACGGGAAGGGAATTTGGTGTTGTTCAAATGTTGTATTCTACTTGTATGTGTGTAATGTTTGCATGGTGTTGTTACCCCTTATCCATCCAAGTTTTCCCCTAGCTCGAGGGTGGCCATGTAATGGCCTAAGGTTGGGAGGTGAGCCTCCATGGCCAGTTGTTGTTTTGCAGATTTTTCTTGGAAATGGAACAACTTGCTGGTTTCAAGAAATTCAAGTGACATGTTGGGAATTGTACTATGCTTATATCTTGTTGAAGGGTTACGAACCTCATAAATGTTTTTTTAAACATTGGCTATGTAATAAGCCTAGCATAGCATATGCTTGTAATGGATGTAATGTTAAACTATATTCCTTCATTATTATCTCAAGGAAGATAGTTGTACGATTCTGTTATGTTCTCATAGAAGTGTTAATGTTAACAATGTTGGATGATGTAAACATAGTTATAATCATTTGATTAACTGGATTGGTAATCTGGATGCTGAAATCTAGGCAATACAAAGGTTGTGTTCACTTCAAATAATAGAAAGAATGTAATTTGATTTAGTGTGTATACAGAGACACTCTCTTTTACAATAGGTTTTAAATCTTTATTTATTGTAGAAGTTTCTTGAGTACTGGTTTATGAAGATGGAATAGTTGTTTAAATTCTGATTTAAATATTAATTTGGTGTGGATTTAAAGATTGTGTAGATGCTTTAAAATAGTGAATTTTTTTTAAATCCTTGTTACAAAGTATTAAAAAAAATAAAATAGATTGATATTCTGTGAAAGTCTGTAAATTTAGGACTATATTCATTGTAGAGGCTTAATTTTAGAAAATTTTAATCTTTCTTATGGAATAATATGCCTAGCTTAATGTGCCTGTTTAAAATTATGAAAAGAAAATAAAAATCTTGGAGCTAATGAATAAGAAAGTTCTTTATAGAAAATGTTAGATTAGGATTTCTTCTAGATTTTTCCTTCACAAATAGAAACTAAAATTTCTTCCATTAATTAAGTATTTTTCAAAATTGGTTGTTTCCTGTATTGTCATCTAGATAATCCCTAGATTTGTGGGATCATTATAGACTCAATATTTCCTTTGATGTAATTACTTTTTTTTAGTTTCTTTAAAATTGGGAAATGTAGAAATTAGAAACTTTTGTTTACAGGAATTAAATTTATGATTAATTATCTTGTGAGAAATAAAGTTTGTTTTTGCAACATTCTTTTATAAAAAGTTTTAGTAAATTAAGTTTATCCTATTACAGGATTTTATTCTAAAGGATAATTTTTAACTTGTTTTTATTTATTTAGAAGTGATTGTTATCATGTATATCTTAGGATTAAAGAACTTAGTAGTAGTCAATTATCCTTGGTAAAATATCCTAGTTGAGATATTAATGTTTTATAATTTAGTATTTCGAGAGTTATAATTTGCTTACATGGAAAATTGATCTCTAGAGGCTATGAATTTAACCAAAGAGATCATACTCTTTAATTCTTTCAACCCTATTTATTTACAAACGTCCTATTCCTAGGTACACTTGTAAACCTAGGATATCGAAAGATAGTTTACAATGTTGAGTCTTATCCCTTAACCAATTAGGATAAGTATATATATATTATCGAATGATCTTATATGTATATATGCATCACTGTACATATAAGATCAGACGGTAACATATTTATACAGTATCTTCATTGGCTAGTGCACCTTTCTAGTAAAATTGACCTTAGGGATCAAACCCTCCTACCTTATTGTAAGAACCTTATTGAATTCTTATGTTATGGAGGTTATCCCTTAGGGTTGAGTATCTATGGTTGTGTTATTATGGAATTAAGTCTTATAAAAGAAAAAAAAATTGTGTGTGTGTTTTACCCTAGTTTTCGGCATGACATTTGAGGGATTGTTGGTTAGCTCTCTTCTTCTTCAAGCCAAGAAGCTAGGACTAAGGTTGGGTCTTGAAACTCTTTCTAGTTACCTTGTTGTTATGTTAATTTACTTTTCTCATGAAGAATTGTATATGTAATATGTTATGTGTGTCTTCATGTTTTATGTATTGTGAGTTCTTTTGTACAATGTTTCTTGGGATTGTGCAAGGCTAGACTCACCCTTGGGAGGGAAGAGAGCCTTGATGGGTGAAGGGCATAAGTTGGGATTACCTTCTAGTGGAGAGTCCTTCCTCTGCGCAGGAAGGGGAGAAATCATGGTTGTATGGGCGGCCATGTGCCTCCATGTGCATTTTGTTGGGAGGTATAAGTGTGTGTTTAGTGTGTGTATGTTACATGGCCTTGTGAAGGCATGTATATTTTAAGCCTTGATGAAGGTTGTATTTATATTTTTTCACTGGGGCCATCTCCTAGATTTTCAGTTCCACCTTCACCCCTACAGGAGACTAGTGAGGTCCTATTGTGAAAGCCACGGGAAGGGAATTTGGTGTTGTTCAAATGCTATATTCTACTTGTATGTGTGTAATGTTTGCATGGTGTTGTTACCCCTTATCCATCCTTATTTTCCCCTAGCTCAGGGGTGGCCATGAAATGGCCTATGGTTGGGAGGTGAGCCTCCATGGCCGTGTGGTTTTGTTTTGTAGATTTGAAGGATTTAACTTGTTGGTTTGATAGAGCTAGAAGGAAGATAGACTTTGGCTACTTCATGCATTTGGAATTGATAGGTCTCAAGCCACTATGTAATTGATTTGTTTAAAGGCTATGTCTAAATGCCTAGCATTGATATGCTTGTAGAAATAATTTAGTTGAAATTCTTGGTCTAAGTCTACTTGAGAACTAAAATGTTTATGAGGAAAAGTTGATTTTCCCTTATATCATATGATCATGTTATTGTAGTTGAAGTTATACGATATCAAAAGAAATGCCTTGCTATTGATTATCATAGAGTTGAAACTTGGGCTATTTTCTTAATATATGCATGATTGAAAAGAAATTAGAGTTACTAATCTTGCTGTTGTGATTAATTTATGGCTTAATATGAACATATCAAAATGTTATTTATTTTTGCATACATTTTGTAGAAAACTTTTTTTAATTCTGTTGAGTATATTCTATAGTTAGCTTATTTTAATCTGGTCATTACATTATTGTATATAAATGCATATACTTGGCTAAGTATGCATATATATACAGTAATAAATTTATTGAATACTGTGTTGGAATTTCTTATTATTATATATATATATGCATATATGGGTTGTTATATATACATATAAATATATTTTAATCCTCCTTTGAAAATTTATGTTTTTTATTAATATATATATATGTATACATGATTATCTTTATATATATATATATATATATATATATATATATATATATATATATATATATATATATATATATATATATATATATATAATTTCCCTTTTCTTGTTATTATAAACTTGGAAACAAATTTCTCCTTTTGGCTGAGTTATTTTTAATTAAATAGGGTATGTAGATATTCTCAATGATTCCCTCCTAGATTTGTGGAAATGTGGATATCATTCTATTTTAGCCTTTTTAGATTTTCTTGTCATCCCTATAAATCCGGGATTGTGGGAGATTGTTTCCTTAAATGAAAATTTAATGATTTCTTGTTCTTTGTGAGGAATAAAATCTCTTTTAGAATATTTTGAATAAAATCTCTTTTATCATATTTTCTCTTTATTAAAAATTCAATAAATAATGCCCCTTCAATAATTAAACCCTATTCCTAGTAGGTGTCTAAATGATATCCAATATTAATGACTATTGGAGAATTTATTAACATGTTTTAACATTAAATTGATACATAGGTGAAATTGTTTATTCTTGGTAAAATATTTAGGGAGGAATATTAATGATAATCAATGCAACTACTAGAATTGTTCTAGTACGAGAGTAAATTGTTATATCAATATTTACATCATTCTTGGAACGATTATAATCCTCTAGGGGTTATGTTTTTAACCTAAGGGAAACCAATTTTATAATTCACTCATCCACATTTATTAGGGAATGTCCTAACCCTCATGTACACTTGTGTACCCAAGTTATCAGAGGATAATTTATTATAGTCCTCTTTGTTGAGCCTTTTGTCTTAACCGATTAGGGTATATATATATATATTATCGAACATTCTTATATGTATATATGCATCATTGTACATATAAGCATAGTCGGTATTATATACATATAGAGTCTTCTTATGGTCAGTTCACCTATCCTACCATCTATTGACAATTACCATGAAGGAGTCTTCATTTCTGATAGAATTACGTCCACACCTTCATAGAACAAATGGTTTAGGGAAATCAATCCCTCATGCCTTGTTGGTAGAACCTTATTTAGATCAATAGATATGGTTGTCCTCCCTAATGGTTGTGTATCTGTGGTTACGGTTTCGTGAATTGAGCCCTTAAGAGAAAAAAAATTGTGTGTGTTTTGTCCTAGTTTTGGGCATGACATTTTGGTATCAGAGCACAGTTTCAACGCTGGCAACCTTAAGCCATTGCGTTTCCCATTTGTATTCAAATTTTAAGGTTGTATTTTGAGCATGGCATGTGCATAGACATGGAAGAGTCTTTTGATATGCTCCTCAACACATGAGGAGGTGGAGTAGGGAGCTTGAGGATACTAGCAAGAAATTGATATTTTCCCCTTTCTGAATGACTCTCAAACTAGAAATGAAATATCATAACTACCTCTGAGATAGGCACTTGACTAAGGTCATACATCCCCACTACAATCTCTTTTGTGTGAACTATCATGTTTTATATGTTGTGATCCTGTAATTGACCTGTAGCCTGGGTGTGTTTGTACTGCAACTTGGGCTTTCAAGAAAACTAACCCAAGTACCTAGTAGTTTAGGAAGGAATGCTTCCTATGATGTTTGAAATTGTGTATAGTCAAGTTTCTTACAATCCTTTTTGTGTTCGGTAGTGTAGCAGACTTGGCGATGGTGGTAGTGATGCCACTAGGAGTAGCATGGTGGTTGGTGTATGTTGATAGAATTCTTTGACACTCTTGGTAGCCTTTAACAGTTCTCTTTCTAGCATGACCATGTATGGTCAGAGTAGGAGTTGTGTCTATGCTTGGTATAAGGGCCTATTAGCTCTCTCCTTGCAGCATGTGGTACATCATTATGACACCATGAAATTTTTTTTATCGAGTATGGTGTGATTAGGACCTTAGGGTCATGACTCATGAGAGAGTTAGGATGGTTTTTGGCATTAGCTTTTTCATTGATGTCTTGTTTTTTGTAGAAGGGTGTATTGTTGTTGTTTGGGTGAAAAACCTCATTGAGTTTATCCCTTTTGTGGAGAAAATTATGATTTGGGTGAGCAATACTTTACCCCACCACTCATTCTATGATGTCTTTTTTGTAAACAAATTTTTTTCCTACCATTGTATTGTGTGTAGATTTTGACCACACCCTTGAATGATGCTTTATTGCAAACACCTATTCTAGTATGGTGATGTAAGTTGTACATACCCTAGCTTTGGGAAGAACCTCATGGGAGTTCTAACTTTTTCCTGGAGCACTTGGAGAACCCCTTCCTAGAGTCTAAGGTTCATGTTTCATTTCAAGTAGTTCTCTTTGATTTTGTAGGGGTGGTTGAAAGCAATCGTCTAATACCTTTTACCTTATTAGAAAGGTTGCAACAATAGGGTGAGAGATAAGTTTGTTAGGATTAGGATGTTATTTTGGCTATCTATATTATAGAGATGCTTCTATTATGGACCATATGTGATGGTTTCAATCTCAAAGATTTTCTTTGGAAGCGGTGTCCTCAACGTCCTGTGGTGAACCCTCCCTCTTACATGGCTAAATTTTGTAGTAATGTTTTGGTGGATGGTGCCTTATTTTATTTATATTCCTTTCATTTCATCTATCTTTTGTAGAGGAATTTTCCTCATGTTGTGTGGGCCAACATATTTTGGTTATTTCTTATGTCTAGAAATAGTCACCAAACTTTCTTTCTGTGATTATGAAACACTTCCTTTATTGTTGTAATGAGCTCATATCTTTCTTGAATTTATTGTTGAAATAAATTGACATTTTATTGGGATTTACTTTTCTCTTGATTCTTGGTGACTATTCCAAATGTTTTTGACTTGTTGGCCAGTCTGATGTTTATGACTCTACTAAGTTATTGAGGATCCTTGGCAGTATGTAGAGAGGAGGGGGAATGCCAGGAAGAAAATACTAAGATGTGCCCTTGTATTTAGTATAGTGGTGGTGTAGGTCCATAGCCAAGAAGGAGTATATTGTGATTCAATCATATCTAGAGTTTAGATCAGTAGTCATCCTTGTGTAAGAGCCACTTCTTGTTTGAAAGCATATATGGTTAAGGCCATGCCAAGGTAGGCTATCAGGGGATTGTGACTCTAGCCAATAGTTGTAGTGCCTCCCTCATTTACCCCTTTTGCATGAGTATCCTTATGGTGTGGTTTCGACTGTCATTCTTGAAGGGTAAAGTCATGTAGGTCCCAAGTAAGGAAAATCCTCTAGGAGGATTGTTTTGGAGTGTGTATCAATGTTCTACGAGGACTAGGAGACATAGGATATGGTCTTGAATCACATTTTGGAAACCCTTAGAGTAGGGATGAGTCATTTATGTGGGTGCAATGATTGTTACCCACTTTATGGTCGATGGCATCATGAGATGCTCTTTGCCAGATTATCCTTATGTTTATCTAGAGTTTATCTGTCGAAGTCATGTTAGGTGTTTTAAGATATTCTATCTTAGAATTATCTTTTCTGCATAATAGACTCAGTAATTAGAAATTTATGTTGTTGCATTATGATTTGTGTTCTAGTAGATAGAGTTTTGATTACCACTGTGATGTACTCTTTTCATGTTACTTATACACTCAAAATCCTAGGATGTTCTGTGTTTAAAATAAGATTAATTGAATTCAACTAATCATTGTGATAATACTATCAAGTGCACATTTTATAGAAATTGTATTGGAATAAGGTAGTTTAAATAATAAAAGGGTGAAATATATATATATTCTAATGTAGCTAAATATTGTTCAAGTGTGTATGTAATCTCTAGAAGAAATGCAGTAGGGAAGGTGTGAGTGTACCACTACTGAATGTTGAGATATTTCTATTTGGATATGAATGCTTACATAAAGGACTATTTGAATTTATTTTATGTTGAGACATGTAGTAATAAAAAAGTGATTATTAGATCCTGATGTTGAACGGGAGATTTCACATAGAACACTTTGATGTTATAATTATGCAAGAAAAGAGAATCATTTGAAATGTAGCTTGTAAATAATTTAGGACTTATTTTCACGTTGGATTATTAGGTCTTGACTTATGGTATTGATGAATTATTCAAGTTAGAATATTATGCCATAATTTCATGTTTGTACAAGGAGAGTTTATGTGAGATAATCATGGTTAATAAATTAGGTTAATCGATATATTTATGTTCTTGAAATAGCTTGATTTGAAATTTAGAAAGGTATTATTGGAAGTAGGTGATTTTCTTGAGGTAAAGTGTGGATGCAGTTGGACTAAATGATGTACTAGAGTTTGATTAAGTGATGATGATATAAGACTCTCACTTTGATGCTATTTATTAGGTCATGAACATAGTAATTGATGCATCTTTGATTTATACATACATGATATCTTGATGTTACATTATGATAGAAAATTTATGGAATGGATCATGGCTAGTATATTGGATGGAACATTATGTATCATGTTAATCATAACTTTATGTGCTTTAGAATTGCAATATTGATGTTGAAATGTTGTGAATTATTATGAGATGCAATTAGAAATTGTGATGAATCAGAATGTGATTTTGATGCATTTTAATTTCATGTATATGTATATGATATTTAACTTTTCATGAGCTACTGATGCTTTGTCAAGTGTGTAGGTAAGGCCATGGAAATTTCGGAGAAACTAAAGATGGATAAATTGTGAAAACCCTATTAAGCCAAGGTTATCTCCAAAGGGAGAAATTAACCTCGTTGTGAAGTGTTAATTTTGTAAAGTGATGTATGAATGTTAATTGTAGTATTATGTTTATTTTTACTTCATTATTAGTCTACTAGGCATGCCATGGGTATTGTTGTCATGTGAGTTATTTGTGGTGTCAATTGACACATGTCTCATGAGTTGGCATGGCCAAGTATTTAATGTGTGTAGTGGTCTCTAATTTTAGGGTGTCATGAATGGATTCTCTTTCATTTTCGGATTCATGCTTTGAGTGGTCTTTTGAATGGGTTTTAATGGTCATTTATGTTAGTGGAGGTTAAAAATAGGCTACCCCATAGTGGTGTCATATGTTGGGAGTCAAATTTTGACTAGTATGATGAATTTTGACTATTTTTGCCATTCCAAAAGATGCCCCTTTCAATAGTGACGAAAATTGGAAGAACCACTCTTGATTTTGAATTTTTAATTTTCCCTCTTAGGTTTGGTTTGTCTTCTTAAGGGGATGGAGGGAAAATTGTTGGGAAATTTCCCACTCTCCAACTTTTGGAGACTTGTGAATTTTGCGAAGTTTTTGTAGAGTTGGAATTTGGAGTTTCTTGAGTTCTTGGAGCTTGGATTGCAAGAGGGATTGTTGGTTAGCTCTCTTCTTCAAGCCAAGAAGCTAGGACTAAGGTTGGGTCTTGAAACTCTTGCTATTTACCTTGTTGTTATGTTAATTTACTTTGCTCATGAAGAATTGTATATGTAATATGTTATGTGTGTCTTCATGTTTTATGTATTGTGAGTTCTTTTGTACAATGTTTCTTGGGGATTATGCAAGGCCAGACTCACCCTTGGGAGGGAAGAGAGCCTTGATGGGTGAAGGGCACAAGTTGGGATTACCTTCTAGTGGAGACTCCCTCTTTTGCACAGGAAGGGGTGAAAGCATGGTTGTATGGGCGGCCATGTGCCTCCATGTGCATTTTGTTGGGAGGTATAAGTGTGTGTTTAGTATGTGTATGTTACATGGCCTGGTGAAGGCATGTATATTTTAAGCCTTGATGAAGGCTGTATTTATATTTTTTCACTGGGGCCATCTCCTAGATTGTCAGTTCCACCTTCACCCCTACAGGAGACCAGTGAGGTCCTGTTGTGAAAGCCACGGGAAGGGAATTTGGTGTTGTTCAAATGTTGTATTCTACTTGTATGTGTGTAATGTTTGCATGGTGTTGTTACCCCTTATCCATCCTTATTTTCCCCTAGCTCAGGGGTGGCCATGAAATGGCCTATGGTTGGGCTGTGAGCTTCCATGGCCGTGTGGTTTTGTTTTGTAGATTTGAAGGATTTAACTTGCTAGTTTGATAGAGCTAGAAGGAAGATAGACTTTGGCTACTTCATGCATTTGGAATTGATAGGTCTCAAGCCACTATGTAATTGATTTGTTTAAAGGCTATGTCTAAATGCCTAGCATTGATATGCTTGTAGAAATAATTTAGTTGAAATTCTTGGTCTAAGTCTACTTGAGAACTAAAATGTTTATGAGGAAAAGTTGATTTTCCCTTATATCATATGATCATGTTATTGTAGTTGAAGTTATAGGATATGAAAACAAATGCCTTGCTATTGATTTATTTAATTCTCACAAAAAAAAGAGAAATAATATTTTAATACTAAGATTTTGTTCTCGAAAGGGCTACACTTGTATTCCATTTAAGGTTCACCATAAGAAGAGGCTTATTTTCATTTTATAAATGTTCAATTAAATGTTCATATTTAATAATGTTTGGTTTTAGGAAAGATGTCTGTAATATTCTTTCTTATTTGAAAATCATAGAGTTTAAACTTGGGCTATTTTCTTAATATATGCATGATTGAAAAGAAATTAGAGTTACTAATTTTGCTGTTGTGATTAATTTATGGCTTAATATGAACATATCAAAATGTTATTTATTTCTGCATACATTTTGTAGAAAACTTTCTTAATTCTATTGAGTATATTCTATAGTTAGCTTATTTTAATCTGGTCATTATATTATTGTATATAAATGCATATACTTGGATGAGTATGCATATATATACAGTAATAAATTTACTGAATACTGTGCTGGAATTTCTTATTATTATATATATATGCATATATGGGTTATTATATATACATATAAATATATTTTAATCCTCCTTTGAAAATTTATGCTTTTTATTATTATATATATGTATACATGATTATCTTTATATATATACATATATATATTATTTCCGTTTTCTTGTTATAAACTTGGAAACAAATTTCTCCTTTTGGCTGAGTTATTTTTAATTAAATAGGGTATGTAGATATTCTCAATGATTCCCTCCTAGATTTTTGTGGAAATGTGGATATCATTCTATTTTAGCCTTTTTAGATTTTCTTGTCATCCCTATAAATCCAGGATTGTGGGAGATTGTTTCCTTAAATGAAAATTTAATGATTTCTTGTTCTTTGTGAGGAATAAAATCTCTTTTAGAATATTTTGAATAAAATCTCCTTTATCATATTTTCTCTTTATTAAAAATTCAATAAATAATGCCCCTTCAATAATTAAACCCTATTCCTAGTAGGTGTCTAAATGATATCCAATATTAATGACTATTGGAGAATTTATTAACATGTTTTAACATTAAATTGATACATAGGTGAAATTGATAAATAGGAAAATGTTCCCCATTTTGTGGTGAAGGCCATTTTTAGACGGTCTTCTTCCTTCACCATGAATTGGTTGTACCCTGAGTAGCCATCCAGGAAGGACATCATTTGGGAACCGTTAACCACTTGTAACACTTCATCTAGAGAAGGCAAAGGATAGTTTTCCTTCTGAGAGGATCTGTTCAAATTTATAAAATCTACGTAGAGCCGAACCTCTCCACTTTTCTTTCTTACAGGGACAAGATTGGAAACCCAGGTTGAATGCCAGATGGGAAAAATTATGTTGTCATCAAGAAACTTCTGCACTTCCTTTTGAATTATTGGCTCGATTACGGGGTTTACCGACCTTTGCCTATGGTGAAATGGTTTAGCATTTGGGTTTAGTGGGATGTTATGGACAATAATGTTGGGGTCATAGGTTTTCAAATCTTCATAGCACCATGCCATGACATCTTTGTATTCAGTGAGTAACTCAACCATCAGTTTCTTTTCCTCAGGTGTGCATACCTTACCAATGCAGACTTCCCTAGGTTCGAGCTCCATTCCTAAGTTGTAGAGTTCGCAATCATCTCCACCCACTACTGGTGTTTTCCCTCTTTCTCAAACATGTTCATCCTTATCAAAAATTCTCTCTAGAGCTACCATACCCTTCAGAATGGAATTTGTTTTCAAGCTCAAAATCCCCATGTCATCAGAATCATCTGTTTCATCTTCTTCTTCATCAATAGTCTTCTTTTCAAAGATCCCTACGTTCATGATGAATTCTAATACCTATTGATCATCTTGAAATACCTGGAAGTTTTTTATGTTTTCAGGGACAACTGGTATTGCCACAAGTTCCATGGAGAATTTCTTTAATTTGGATTTCTCTAGCGGTTGTAGGGAGCTCGCAGACACCGCTAAAGTGTTAGTGACAGTATTTTTTCTCCTCAGGACGCTCTGAATGTTAAAGGCTTGAAAGTCTTTGATAAGATCCTAGATGAGGTTTTGGTATGAGACCAATCATTTTTTGGTGTAGGAATATTGGCTCTTGATTTGCTAGACTATCAATTGTGAGTCACCTTCCACTATTATTGCTTTCACTTTCTTCTTGTGTGCCAAGAGGAGACCATGGGTCAGAGCCTCATACTCGACAACATTTTGGTGTAGTAGAATTGTAACAGCTAAGTAGTATAGTATGAACCCTCATGAGGGTTAACTAATTTGATCCCAACTGCTGCTCTCAGCTTGCACTTGGAGCCATTGAACCGAAGTTTCCATATTGAATGATTTTTGTTAGAAGATGTCTTGGCTTGGGGTTCTGGGATTACTTCTGGTAGAGGGGTCTCAATTCATGGTTCTGTAGGGGCCATGAGTGATGAAAAACCTTCTTCACTTGGAACTTTTGTCTCTCCTTCATCTAAGATTTCTCTTTTCGAAAGGGGGACCCACTTCATTTTTTGTTTATTCTTGACATTGCACCAAACTTCATGGCACAGAGGCAGGTAGCCATCATCATAAGGGCTCCACTCCTCTTGTATAAAGTGTTCAGTCATAGGGCCTTGGGTATCTTCACTGAGTGGAGATTCTTCCTCACTTGAACAAGTTGGTATATTCTCGAGAGGTTTGGATGCATCTTATATCTAGTTAATAACTCAGGCCACCGCCTCTTGGAAGCTTTGGCACGTGAACTCTGAATGGTTTGTCTGATGAAGATGATAATACCTAGATAGCATCAGTATGTTGGGATCAGTGTCTAGGCCCAATGTCTCCTATTATTTATCATACCATTTATGAATTCTGTGAGAATTTCTTTAGAGATCTGGACATCTATCAAACCCTGAACGGGGCTATTGTCAGAGTCTTCTTCCTCCTTGAACTAAAATCTGAATGCCTTTTCAAAATGGTACACTCCCAGGTCAGCTTGTGAGAAAAAAACCTCATTCAGGGCATTGTATTCAATTATCATTTGTTTTAGCTTGGGCTCTGCATCTATCTTAATCTGGTTATTGAGTCCCTTCCATGGTAACCAAAGTTGGGTGAAATCTATGGAGAACCACCCTCTCAAAGATTGGGTCCATTCTTGGCTAAGCAGCATGCCATACATCTCTAGGATGTCTACCTCATGAACATTGATGCAGTCTTGGATCCTAGGGTCGATATTTAGCTAAATACGTGTGTTCTTCAAGACCCCAATAACCTTGACTTCCATTTTATCGAGCTGGATCACCACATGATTCGTTGGTTGAGGACTCATTCCTAGCCTTCGGCATATAGACAATGGCATCACATTACATGAAACACCTGAGTTGATTAAGCAATTATGTAGGTTCTTTCCAAATATTTTGAGGCTAAGCAGGAATAGGGCCACTTCTACCCTATCTTTGAACATGGTCAGCATTGCCTTAGCAGTATTTACGTTAGATACATTCTTGGAATTACTGCTGAGTGAGGCTGACTTGGAACAATCCAAAGACTTTAGGAGAGCTTCTCTTTGAGTGGGAAAAATCTGTAGCATATCATACATTGACATATTCATCTTAACTTTCTTCAGTTCTTCTACTATGCTGTATTTCTCGTTGGCCCAGACTGGGTTTTTTAACGTGGCTAGTTGATATGGTGTTGTCAGGACAACAGTGGTACTAGGTCCCCTCGGGGGAATAGGATTATTGTTGGCCCTTGGGTTAGGTGGAGTGGGCTGCATACTTGGAGGAATGTCATCTATCAAAGGCTCTCTCCTGCTTCTCAGGTTGTGGGTATTTCTATTGTTGTTTTGGAAGGCATGGACTTCATAATACTCTAGTTGGTTTTCTTGATTGAATGGGAAGATGAAATCTTCCTCTGAAGAATTAGTGATAAGAGTTCTATCTAAACTTGGATTGTATGACTCAAAAGCCATGGCACTAAAATGGGCCTAGGAACTCTTAGAATCCTGAGTTTTTTTATTATCAGATTCCCCCCTATATTCATAATCTGGTTGATGCATGCTGGGGCCTTGGGTATAGCCGGCTTCTAATGAATTGAAGAAGCTAGCATTGTCTGTGGGGATACTACCATTATTTGGATGTGTGTTCCAAGTCCTATTTGTCCTTTGTTGTCCAAACTATTTGTCTTGAGAGTTGTTCCCATAACCTCCTCCATTGTTATTATTATTGTTTCTGTAATTTCCATAATTATGATTCTGATTTTTAGAGTAAGTATTCAGGACAACAGCCAACCGTGGATAATTTCCTTGGTTTGGAGTTCAGTTGAGCTTCATCCCAGTGATCTCCTTGGTCAACTAGGATAGCGTCTTCTTCATGGCATCTAACTTGTTTAATAGAGCTGTTACCCTAATTTCCATGTACATGAAAATTTGGCTAAAACATATTCCAAAAATCTTTGTTTTCACCTTGCCAAGCATTCCTGAAATTTTCATGATTTTATGTTTGGTTTCCTAGCCTCTGCAAATTTCCTATCTCCCTGGCTTGCAAGAAAAAATTCATAAAAGTAGCTATTGTAGGCATAAAACCCTACAAACCCTAAGCCTTTGTTCTAATTCCTTGTTACTTTATCAACCACTTATATTTCCTCAATACCCATGTGTGTAATTCTTCCTTCAGTCGCTAGTTCTCTTATTCTTCTGGTGGTTACCTTTTCCTCTCGGTGAACTGGCGACTGCAGTTTTTTCTTAGTCGCAAGATAAAATGGTGAAGATTCTAAACATTTAGCGACTCTGTGGATTGCCTTCAGTTGGGCATTCGCTAACTAAAACCCCAGGTTGGAATTTTGGTTTAGCGATTCTGTGAATGCCTTGTTCGCGTGTTCTTTGGACTTAACCGAGGTTAAGAATTCTATTCAGATACTGAGCAAATTTCCTTTGGTCACACATTTGCTAAGACTTCCGGGGTTAAGTGATTTAAGTGGGGTCCCAGTTAATGAGATCAATGGTTGTTGTAAGATCTCATAGGGTCTATCAGAAGCTTGTGATCTTATGACAACCATTGATCTCCCCTTTTGCTCAGCTCCTCATGCCTAGCGGGTCCACTACTACGTGTACACAAACGGTGGCTTCTCATTGGTCCACATGGTAGTGATTCAGCAATGTGTTAGTGGGACCCGGTTTCCATCATTTCAAAAGGCTTTGACATTTGTAGAGGATTGATGGTTGGCACATGTCCACAAGGAATCTTTCTGACACATGCATTCATGCACTTGCTATTGATCTTACTTTATCTCTGGGCTCTGTCAGGTGGGTCCTCTGACAGTTGGTGCTAACATGCTTGAATTTGATTGGTCCGCGTGGTGATGATAGGATTTTCAATGGGTTCATTTTTTAGAAGGGTCCTAGTCTAATAAAGATCTACGGCTGGCATAAAAGCACAAGGAATATTTGGTGGTCATGAGATCATGCACCCGCCGTTAGATTAGAATCTCAGTTTGAGTGGGTCCATTGTTAGAAAGGTTGCCAAGGTGGTTGCTGATGGAGTGGCTAGAATGAATAGAAAGGTGACATGTGGTAGCTTGGGCCCAAGGTTTGAAAGCATTCTGCAAATCAGTGACTAAGGGGGTTTCTCTTGTTTGCTTAATGAAACCAGGGTAAGGTAAAAGACTCGGCGATTCAGCAAAAAGCCTTGTTCACTAAATCGCTTAACCAGACCAGGGTTAAGAGAAGGATTTTATGAATGAGAAAAGGGTCTTCAGTCACATGGTCACCGAATGACTTAAGGGAAGAAGGGCTCGAGGTGGGTCCAAATATGCTGACATGATGATTCACTTGCTTCTCATTGGCCATTGACTTCCATGGTGGTTTTGACTTGTTAGAAAGGTTTTAAGGTTGTTTTCAATAGTAATCTAGGCCGTTCATCTATCAGGAAACAAAGGGTATCAATGATCGCATTTTAAAATGATCGGCTAGCTGTTAAAATTTCAAATTCAAATGTGTCTAAGAGGGTTTTTTGCCAGTATTTGATTTGCAGGCCGTGAGCAGTGAGGTAGCTCAAAAAATTTATGTCTCCAAGACACTTGCAGTTAAAGGAAGATGATGAGGAAGTCTGGGCAGTCATCATGGGTCAATTCTTGTCTTAGAAAGGTACCAGTTATGCATTCATGGCAAGACTTTGTGCAGGAAAGTAGATGAATCCAGGTTGCTTGTCTGTGAGTTGATGTAGTACAGAGATGGGCACACAATATCTAATTGGCCATAGTATTACAAAGATGCATTTATGATCAGACTTGACAGATGTAGGGTTTGTTATTCTATTGAAAATCTTGTAACCCTAGTTAGGTTTTTTGACTCCTACCTGCATGTAGTTGAGTATGTATATATTGTATTTTTGGAGCTTTTGAGCTCAGAGTTGGACAATTGTAGAAGAAATTCATCTTTTCTTAAGGGTCATCTGTGGTATCATTTCTACCCTCTGGCTTATACAATTGTAAAGTTCCCATTGATAATAAAAACATTGCAGAGGTATTTTGTGACAATCCTTCATGTCCCTATGCTTCCTTGTTCGTATTATCTCTTATTGAATCAAAGTATATGCATGTTTTCAATGACAACTTAGGGTTCCTAATCCCTCTTACTTTCTGTAATTGTGTGTGTTATTGTGTTTGATCTAACTTAGATGTTTTTTATTGGTATACTTCAGCCCCCTAATAGTCTTGTCTCAATCCTACACTGAGTTGCAGAAGCGAATGTCTGCTTGGAGGTCATAAGTTGTGTCTTATGTTTAGGCCCTTCTATGAAACACTTATGCAAGCCTATTTAGTAAGTTGTGACCTACTAGACCTGAGCCTTTCATTGATTCCATTCCTCTATACTGAGATCCAAACCCTAATTTCAGTGCATCACCTAGTAGGTAGTTTTCTTTCAGTCATTTCCTTTCCAAGCATTCCTTCTATCCCTTTCCCTCAAAAGTTTACTTTTCCTATCTAGAAGAAAATTAAGGTGATTATCCAAGAGGAACCAGCCTAGAACCTAGAGGTCTCATCTTAGTTAGCATAGGTCCCACAACCTAGAGATGATTCCCATGTTATAGTAGGTTATCAAGACTATGAGAGCTTGAAACAAAGGTGCAAACTTAGTGTATAACAATTTTGGCACGCCTGGTGGGATAGTAAAAGTTCTTTGTTTGAAAGATATGCTATCTCTAATATATAGATTGCATACAATAGACCTTTAAAGGTTGTTCTACCAAGTATATCTAGTGACTCCATTGATTTCAAGGATCAGGGCTAACCTTGTTCAAGGTTTATGAGAAAGATTGAGACTAGGAGCTCAAAGCCCACTAAATTTTCAGAGTTTCCCTCAAGAAGAAGTCACAAAGGTAGGTCAACTCAAAGAACATCCCTTGCAAGGAGAGTTCAATCAACACCTCTTGATACTTCAGAAAGGAGACCTTTTCCCTTCCATTTCAGAAGAAGGGGCAGATCTCTAACCAAAGATCTAGAAGAAGATTCAAATCCAACAGTAAATACAGCTCATGTAGTTGTTAATCTTCAGATTCCAACTCCTACAATGGCTAGGCCATTAGCCTTTGCACCTTTCAACCAAGGGAGTCCACTAGCCTTTGCTCAACATCATGATGTGCCCTTGGTGGCACCAAAGAGTATACCTAATTTCACTGGTGAAGGGCAGACAACTGCTTTTGAACACATAAGAGATGTGACCACCATCTGCAGCATACACAACATAAATCAAGAGGATGTGGCCACAAAATTATTAGCAACCTCTCTAAAAGGTAAGGCTCTTGAATGGTTTAGAACTCTAACTATTGGTTCTATTACTTCATGGGATGAATTAGGGGATGCACTAAGTGAACATTTTGAGGATAAATTAGATAACTTGTCTCTAGTTGAGTAGCTAACAACTATTAAGAGAGACCCTCAAGAGAAAATGATAGATTACAATAGTAGATTCCTCAAAACATGGAATAGAATTCCAGTCTCTGTGAGACCATTAGCAAACCATGCTTTCCTTTACTACTTGCAAAGTCTAAATGGTCAAATTTCTATCATGATCCAATCTATGGGTGGTACTTCTCTCCCCCAAGCCTTTGACATAGCTGTCAGGGCTGAAAATTGTTTAATCCAAGTAGGCATGATTGCTAGAAGGCCACCAATGCCCATTTTTCCTAACCTTCAACCCATTGCACCTGCACAAGTACCCCCATTCACTCCTATTCCCACCATATTAGCACCTCAAGCTAGTACTAGCGGTCAAGAGCTAACAACTAGTTTCTCTCAAGAGCTACAAGAAATAAAGAACAGTCAAGAAAGTAGTAAGCAAGAAATGAAAAATTTGTTGTAGACCTTGACTAAAGAGGTCATGAATCTAAAGAAATAAGGTCAAGGAATCAAACCACCCTTCTAGCCACAAGGCCAAGGTCCTAATTAGCAATATCAAAATCAAGGACAACCTTATCAACAAAATAGGCCACCATACCAAGGAGGCTATCAAGGACAAAGACAAAGTTTTAATCAGAGACCAGTCCAACCATATAACCCTGCACCTCTAAATTCTGCAAATCCAGTGAGGGGTATGGTTCCTAGTCAAAATAATATGGCTATAGATAATGAATGGTTTTTTCCTTATAATCAACCTCATAATCAGGCTACATGTTCAAATGGATGGATGAACCAAGCTTTAATGGTTCAGAATGCCTCACAAGCTCAATCAGAGGCTTCAGCCAGTGGGTCAGTGCCTCAACAAGAATCACAAGAGAATGAGACTTCTCTTTTCAATTGGGAACAACTAGACTTCAATGGAGTCAATGATGAAGTTTCTTTTGTTGCCTATACAAGAGAAAAAAGAAGAGCTCAGGACATGGAGAGAGCAGATTCCAATGCCAAGGCCACCACATCTACAGAGCCACTATAGCAAGCTGATCCCATCACACCTAAGGAGGCTCATGTCATTACAAGCAAAGAAGGCCAACATTCTAAAGAAGTGGAGCCCATCATAGTAAATGCACAATAGAGAGTACACACTGTGACACCTTATAACATTGTAGACAACATGAAGAAGGTGAATGTCACCATGTCAATGTGGGACTCTCTGGCTCTTCCAGGACAACTTGAAATTTTGAAGAAGGCCATGACAGAAGTGACAACTCCTCAACCTACAAAAGAAGTTGTAAGGCCAGTGTTGGTTAACACTAATCAAGAAAAGGAGGCTCCAAGTAGCAACTCCAAAGGCAATGCCACACAAGGTAGGAACTCAAATCCACCTCCCTTTTATGTATCTCTAATTATTGGAAAATCTTTAGTACATAATTGTATGGTAGATAGTGGAGCTACTATCACTGTAATGCCTAAGAAGGTAGCTAACCAATTAGGACTAAAATATGAGCCCTTTGAAAATAAGGTTATCCAAATTGATGGATCCTCAGTCAATACTATAGGTGTAGCTAAGGATACCAATCTAATGCTACATGCTAGTCCTAATTTTTCCATCCTCGATATATTTATCATAGATCTCCTTGCATTATTTGTTATATGTCTTTCAAGGGAGTTTACAACTAAGATAGGAGGCTATCTATCTTCTGACTGGTCTCACATGCTATTTCATACAAGGTATGGGACCAAGGTCACCATTAAATTAGAACCATTGGTAGCACACCATATAGAGCCATATGTATCCAATGCCATCAATGTAAACTGCCCCATATTTGATGACAGTGACTTCCAAACTATTAGTGAAGAAAACACAAAGATAGAGAGTATCCCTGATATTTTTCTAGATGAAAGAGCTTTAGAGGCCCAAGAAAATATTGTTTGGGATTTTGGTTTGGGAAGTTATTTAATACAAGAAAGTGGAGCCATAGAACCAAGCCTTCTCAAAGAGGACACTGATTCAAAGGATCAGAGCAATCAGGTTTGGGAACTATTTTTCGATGGAGCCAGAAGTAGACATGGTTTTGGTGGTGGTGCTATGCTAGTGTCCCCAAAAGGAGAAAGGTATTATACTACCTTTAGATTTAGTTTCTCCTACACTAGCAACACTACAGAGTATGAAAGTCTAGTCAATGGGCTAGAGTGGGCTAGAAAAAGAGGGCTTAAGGCCTTAAAAGTTTATGGTGACAGTGAGTTAGTTGTTAGCCAAGTAAGAGGGATAAGTGCAACCAAGAATGACACTTTGAAAGCATACAAACATAGAGTTTGGGATGCAATTGAAGATTTTTGTGCTTTCAATATTGTTTCTATCCCTAGGAAACTAAATCAAAATGCAGATAGGTTAGCTGTTGTTGGATCTCAGTATGATATTCCAAATAGTGTTTCAAAAGAAACAGACCAACAACATATTAAGGTGATTGTTAGGCCATCTATTCCTGATAATGATGTCAATTGCTAGGTGTTTGACAATGATGAACAAATTCTACAATTCTTGTTTGAAGAGGGTGTCTTTTCAGAACACAATCAAGATAGGCTATCACAAAACTATGGTGATCAAGTGATACAACTCAAGTCCAATAAGATGCCTAGAGGTCTTGTTACCTTAGAGACTATCTTCAACAAGGATGATGAAGTCAAGAAAAATAAAGCTGGCCTAGTAGTCCAACAAGAACATTGTGTTGAATTAGAGTTGGAACCAGGTAAGAGCTTACAATTTGGAAAGGTGAATACTGATTTGGAAAAGCAAGATTATGCACAACTATTCAAGGAATTTAGTGATGTGTTTTCATGGCAATATGAAGACCTCAATGGTTTTGATCTCACCCTTTCTCAGCACACTACTGAGTTAGAACCAAATGCCAAACCAGTGAGGCAGAAGCAAAGGATTGTTAATCCCAAACTTGAGCCACTTATGCATAAAGAAGTACTCAAATTAATAGAAAGTGGTATCATCTACCCCATTAAGCACACTAGTTGGGTTTCCAACTTGTTCCTATCAGGAAGAAGAATGGGGAGCTGAGATTATGTGTTGACTTTAGGGATCTTAATAGAGCCTCATTAAAGGACCACCATCCATTACCCTCTATGGAACAAATCTTACAATGTGTCTCTAGATCTGAGAGATTTTCATTATTGGATGGCTATTTAGGATACAATAAGATCCTAGTGAATGAAGAGGATCAATACAAGACTACATTTACAACCAAGTGGGGAACCATGGCTTATCAAAAGATGCCCTTTGGTTTGTCAAATGTAGGAGCTACATTTCAAAAGGAAATGGATATGGCCTTTAAAAGCCTCATGTATAGGTTTGTGCTAGTCTACTTGGATGACATAACTATCTATTCAAAACATGCAACAGATCACATCAAGCATTTGAGGTAGATTTTTGAAAGGTGTAGAGAATTTGGGATATCTCTTAATCCCAAGAAATGTGTGTTTGCAGTCCATGAAGGAAAAATCTTGGGATATGTAGTATCCAAAGAAGGAATTATAGTGGATCCTGAGAGAATTGCAGCCATCCTAGAGCTACCCCTACCACATCACAAGAAAAGTCTCCAATCTTTCATAGGAAAGATTAATTTTGTTAGGAGGTTCTTACCTAACATTGCATATTTACTCAAGCCCTTGACAACCATGTTAAAGAAGAGTTCAACTTTTAGTTGGACCAAAGAAGGGAAAGTCAATTTCCAAGCTATCAAAGAGGCCTTAACAGAAGCTCCTACCCTCTTAAACCCAAATTTCAATAAGGATTTTATCCTTTATGCTTATGGGGGTCATGATGCTATATCTACAATGTTGACCCAAGAAAATTTAGATGGATTGGAGCAGCCTATTGCTTTCTTTAGCAAAGGTTTAGAAGAGTATGAACATAGATACTCTTTTGTAGAAAAACATGTACTTGATATGGTAAAGAGCCTTAAAAATTTTAGATATTTGTTGACTCATAGAAAGGTACATTTAAAGGTTACTCATCCAAGTGTCAAAGAATTTTTTCTTTCCAAAGACCTAAATGAGAAAAGAGCTGGTTGGATCACCAAGGTGATGGAATATGACATTGATATTCAGACTACCAAGCTAGTTAGAGGAAGAGGTCTTTGTGAGCATTTGGCAGAGGATGAACGTTCAAAGAAATCAGAGCAAATAGATGCATCTCTGGTGGTGCATTCTATAGAAGAGCAAGCCAAGGCAACAAGCTAGTTGCCTAATATGATCAACTACTTGAAGACAGGACAATGTCTTGCAGGTTTGGATTCAGCAAAAAGAAGGTATTATAGGTTACAATCTATTCCTTTTGTGTTGATAGATGAAGTCCTTTTTAGAAAGGATCATAGTGGTGTCCTTTTAAGATGCATAGATTCAGAAAAGATAGTTGATGTTCTATTTGAGTTTCATGATGGACCTTCTAGAGGTCACTTTTCTCCTAGGACTACTGCTTTTAAAATCATGAGGGCTGGGTACTATTGGCCATCTATCTTTAAGGATAGCCATGATTATGTGAGAAAATGTATCAAGTGTGCCATGTTTGTAGGAAAAGAAAGGCTTACAGCCTTGCCCCTACAACCAATCAAAATAGAGAAAACCTTCATGAAGTGGGGCATAGATTTCATTAGAATAATCAATCCTCCATCTAGTGCAGGACACAAGTGGATAATCACTGCAAAAGATTACTTCACTAGATGGATAGAGATAGTTGCATTAAAAGAAGAAAATAAGAGTGTTGTCCTAGGTTTTTATGATGATATAGTTCATAGGTTTGGCACTCCTGATTCCATCATATCAGATAATGCATTGGCATTCACAGGCCTCAAAGTCTCAGAGTGGGCAGTCAAGAATGGCATCTATCTGAATACCAGTTCCAATTACTACCCCCAAGGAAATGGTTTGGCTGAATCAACAAATAAGAACTTGATTAGGATAATCAAGAAGACTTTACAAGACAATCAAAGAGATTGGCATACCAAACTAAGGTCTTCCATGTGGTTAGATAGAATTACCCCAAAGAAAATCACTGAGAATTCTCCTTATGTGCTAGTGTATGGCAGAGAGGCTAAGTTGTCCATTTCAACTGAGTTACCAGCTCTGGACTTGGCCACTCAATATACTCTATTTGAAGAGGGAGATCCTTTGTAGATTAGGTATGCTTAGCTCATGGAGTTAGAAGAACTCAGATTCAAATCTATGAAAGATATGGAATTCCATCATATTTAGACAAAGAAGAACTTTGATAAAAGAGCCAGGATCAGAAATTTTGAAAGTTGGAGATGTAGTTCTCAAATGGGATGAATTCAGATCCAAGCCTAGTAGACATACCAAGTTTGATTCATTTTGGGGTGGACCATTTGTTATAACAGAGTGCAAGGGATCCAATGCTTTCTAGCTATCAAATCTAGAAGGTGATGCCTTGCCAATCTCAGTAAATGGATTCCACTTGAAGCCCTGCTTTGAGGTTAATCCCTCTTTGTGAGTCTCTGTATATAAGTTTCCCTATTTTCTTTCCTTGCTTTCTAGGTTAGTTCCCTATTTTCCAAGAAGTGCTCTGAGCACAGTTCCAGTTCTGCCTCTCTTAGAGAATTTTGAGTTTTGATAGCCACATGCCCAATGGATATGTCAAGGTCATTGGTCTATGTCTAGCAGGCTGACATCCTGCAGAAATTGCCAAAATGTTACCCTAATTTCCATGTACATGCAAATTTGGCTAAAACATATTCCAAAAATCTTTGTTTTCACCTTGCCAAGCATTCCTAAAATTTTCATGATTTTATGTTTGGTTTCCTGGCCTTTACAAATTTCCTGTCTCCCTGGCCTGCAAGAAAAAATTCATAAAAGTAGCTGTTGTAGGCATAAAACCTTGCAAACCCTAAGCCTTCATTCTAATTCCTTGTTACTTTATTGGCCACTTATATTTCCTCAATACCCATGTGTGTAATTCTTCCTTTGGTCACTAGTTCTCTTATTCTTCCAGCAGTTACCATTTCCTCTCGGTGAACTGGCGACTGCAGTGTTTTTCTTAGTCATGAGATAAAATGGTGAAGCTTCTAAAAATTTAGCGACTCCATGGATTGCCTTCAGTCAGGAATTCGCTAATTGAAACCCTAGGTTGGATTTTTGGTTTAGCAATTCTACGAATGCCTTGTTTGCATGTTCTTCGAACTTAACTGAGGTTAAGAATTCTATTTAGCGACTGAGCGAATTTCCTTTGGCCGTGCATTCACTAAGACTTCTAAGGTTAATTGATTTAAGTGGGGTCCTATTTGATAAGATCAATGGTTTTCATAAGATCTCATAGGGTCTTTTAGAGGCTTGCGATCTTACGACAACCGTCGATCTCCCCTTTTTCTTAGCTCTTCATGCCTGGCGGGTCCACTGCTATGTGTACACAAATGACGGCTTCTCATTGGTCCACATGGTAGTGATTCAGAAATGTGTCAGTGGGACTAGGTTTCCAACATTTTAGAAGGCTCTGACATCTGCAGAGGATCGATGGCTAGCATATGTCCGCAAGGAATCTTTTTGACACATGCGTTCATGTGCCCGCCATTGATCTTACTTTATCTTTGGGCTCTATCAGGTGGGTCCTCTGATAGTTGGTGCTGACATGCTTGAATTTGATTGGTCTGCATGGTGATGACTAGATTTTCAGTGGGTCTATTTTTCAAAAGGGTCTCGGTCTAATAAAGATCTATGGCTGGCATAAAAGTGCAAGGAATATTCGGTGGTCATGAGATCATGCACCCACTATTAGATTAGAATCTCAATTTGAGTGGGTCCCTTGTTAGAAAGGTTGCTGAGGTGGTTGCTGATGGAGTAGCTAGAACAAATAGAAAGGTGACATGTGGCATCCTGGGCCCAGGGTTTGAAAGCATTCTGTGAATTAGCGACTAAGGGAGTTTCTCTTGTTTGCTTAATGAAACTAGGGTAAGGTAAAAGACTCAGTGATTCAATGAAAAGCCTTGTTCACTGAATCACTTAACCAGACCAGGGTTAAGAGAAGGATTTCATGAATGAGAAAAGGGTCTTCGGTCACGTGGTTGCCAAATGACTTAAGGGAAGAAGGGCTCGAGGTGGGTCCAAATATGCTAACATGATGATTTGCTCACTTCTCATTGGCCACTGACTTCCATAGTGGTTTTGACTTGTCAGAAAGGTTTTAAGGTTGTTTTCAAAAGTAATCTAGGCTGTTCATCTATCAAGAAACAAAGGGTATCGATGATCATGTTTTAAAATGACTGGCTAGCCATTAAAATTTCAAATTCAAATGTGTCTAAGAGGGTTTTTTGCCAGTATTTGATTTGTAGGTGGTGAGTGGCGAGGTAGCTTAGAAAATTTATGTCTCCAGGACACTTGCAATTAAAGGAAGATGATGAGGAAGTCTGGGTGGCCATCATGGGTCGATTCTTGTCTTAGAAAGGTACCAGTTATGCATTCATGGCAAGACTTTGTGCAGGAAAGTAGATGAATCCAGGTTGCTTGTACGCGAGTTGATGCAGTACAGAGATGGGCACACAATATCTGATCGACCATAGTATTACAGAGATGCATTTATGATCAGACTTGATAGATGTAGGGTTTTTTATTCTATTGAAAATCTTGTAACCCTAGTTAGGTTTTTTGACTCCTACCTGCATGTAGTTGAGTATGTATATATTGTATTTTTGGAGCTTTTGAGCTTAGAGTTGGACAATTGTAGAAGAAATTCATCTTTTCTTAAGGGTCATCTATGGTATCATTTCTACCCTCTAGCTTATACAGTTGTAAAGTTCCCATTGATAATAAAAACATTGCAGAGGTATTTTGTGACAATCCTTCATGTCCCTATGCTTCCTTGTTCGTATTATCTCTTATTGAATCAAAGTATATGCACGTTTTTAATGACAACTTAAGATTCATGATCCCTCTTACTTTCTATAATTGTGTGTGTTATTGTGTTTGATATGACTTAGATTTTTTTTGTGGGTATACTTCAGCCCCCTAATAGTCTTGTCTCAATCCTACACCGAGTTGCAGAAGCAAATGTCTACTTGCAGGTCATAAGTTGTGTCTTATGTTCAGGCCCTCCTATGAAACACTTATGCAAGCCTATTTAGTAAGTTGTGACCTACTAGACCTGAGCCTTTCATTGATTCCATTCCTCTATATTGAGATCCAAACCCTAATTTCAGTGCATCACCTAGTAGGTAGTTTTCTTTCAGTCATTTCCTTTCCAAGCATTCCTTCTATCCCTTTCCCTCAAAATTTTACTTTTCCTATCTAGAAGAAAATTAAGGTGATTATCCAAGAGGAACCAACCTAGAACCTAGAGGTCTCATCTTAGTTAGCAGAGGTCCCACAACCTAGAGATGATTCCCATGTTATACTATGTTATCAAGACTACGAGAGCTTGAAACAAAGGCACAAACTTAGTGTATAACAAGAGCTTGATTAGGTTTGTTTGGGACAACGACCTTTTGTTCACACAAGGCAGCCCTATGTGTAACATACCTGGGTATGTGATGGCCAATGGTGGGATAGCAACATATGGAGTTGGTACCAGATTGATCCTTGGGGTTCGTTGTACTAGAAGTTTATTGTTTTCTGTGAATGGACTACTCGCAATTGCATCCCCCACTATTGGTGGGATGCCATAACTCCCACCTACTTGCGGGTCCATTTGTTGAGTGAACAAGATAGCTTCATTGCACACTTTCTCCAAAGTGTCAATATCTCTTGGAGGCAACCTTTGTAAGAATATAGATGTTAATGGGTCCAAGGCATGCAAGTACACTTGTATGGTAGTGTACACACCTAAAAATCCTTCAGAAAATAAAGTATTTTTATTTTCTGAAAAATCCCTGATGACATCATCATTTATTAATTAATTAATTAATTTATTTATTTATTTATTTTTATGTCATTAAATCCCTTTTTCTTAATTAAAAATATTTAATTAAGAAATCCCTCCCAAAAATGTTTAAATCTTATTTAAACATTAATCCCTTATTTATTAATTATTTTAATTAATAAATTGAGCAAAAATCCCCCAAAAAAATAATTAATTTATTTTTTGACCAAAACTTGGCCAATTTTCTTAAGACCACTAACCTCTTCCAAAATCTTCTAATCCCTTCTTAATTTCGATTAAAAGACTAATCCCATCTTTTCTAACCCTAATCTCAACTCAAAATATTTAATTAAGATTAAATATTTAATTTTCATATTTATTGAAAATATTTCAATAAATTTTCCCAAACTTAAGCTTTTGGAATGAATAAACTTTTATTCCATAAAACCTAGGAGAATTCTAGACTCTTCTAGAAACTTCTCAACCCAACCTCTTCACCCATCCTAATCCTAAAATCCCCTAATCCTAATCCTAATCCCCTTTCTAATCTTGTCACATTCCATTAGCAAAAGGTTTACCAAAACTTATGCTAACCTCCTCTTAGTCATCCTCCTTAGTCAACAAAGATGGCCACCTCTTGCAAATGCATTTAAAGATGCATTTAAGCCTTCCTTATCTTTCTTACATGCATTCATTATGCATTTAAGACCTTCTTATCCCTTCCTTGCCACCTCTTGGCCTTGGGCACATTTACCAAATTGTGCACATGCCCTCAAACTTTCAACTCAATCCTCCCTTGACACTTGTCAGGACACTTGTCCTTGACTCAACCCTAACCTTAGCCCTAACTCTGACTCATCCTTTTTAACCAAGCCCTTCCCTTTTCTTATAAATACCCTCACTTCCTAAGGCAAATCATCTTTCAACTCTCAAACTCAATAGCAAAGTTATAATGTCATTTTCATTCTAGCATAAGCATAAACTCATCATTTTAGATCATTTTCAAGCTTAAATCACATCTAAATTAGCTTAATGGGATTAACATAGATTCATTTCTTGTTTAATCAATCTTAAGTTCATCTTTTAGCTTTGCATATTTGTGTGTTCTTGAGGCCTTTGAGGCAAAATAGGTTCCTCATACCTATTTTGTGTCATTTTGGGTCTTCATCAACCTCAAATCATCATTTATTTTGTATGCTCCAAGTGCTTGAGTTTGCACACCCACATCCATTTATATCCAAGCATATCAAACGGTGCATGGGCGCATCCATTTTAGGCTTAAACTGAGGTGGCTTTGATTTTAGTTTGTTTACCATTAAATTTGATTTGATTATATGCTATGACGTTTGTTTGTCTTTGGCTTTCAAAATAGGTTTAGGTGCACGCTCAAATCCTAGTCTACATTCTGGCACGCCCGGTGGGACCCAAACCATAATCATTTTGATGAAATTATACTTTATATGCTTGTATTTTGCAGGAAATAAAAGAAATGTCGCCTTCATGAAAAGAAATGACACCTACAGCAATTAAATGTCATCTTCAAACAAAGAAATGTCACCTTCATCAAAAGAAATGTTGCCTACAAAGAATTCAGTCACGCCTTCATGCAATTAAATCACGCCTTTGAGGAAAGAAATGACGCCTATGAGCTCTATTTTCACGCCTGCATAACTGAGATTTTCCTGTTGTTGATAACTTCTGTTACGTCCCAGAATTCTTCTTCTGTCGCCTGCATATAAAGAAATCACGCCTGTAACGAAAGAAATCATGCCTGTGGTTTTTTATCTATCGCCTTTTTAGGTATAGAATGTCGCCTGTAAGAATTAAATGTCACCTCTGAACTTTCCAGCGTCGCCTATAAGCTGGACAGTGTCACTTTTTGGTTTTTTGTCTTGAGGTTCTTAGGACTATTTTTTTCATTTCTTTTATTACAGCAAAGGTCAAAACAAAATCTTGAATGACATTAAGGAAATGAACTTAGGTCCTAGAATGTCATTGTCATTTTGAAAAGCTAACTCAATCTCGAATGCACTAAAGGAATGAATAACTCTGTTCCCTATCTCATTTCGAATTCCAAAGCAAGCAAACAAATTCAATCTTGAGTGATCTAAGGGATAAAACAAAGCTTTTTCAAAGTTCTTAAATCAACTCGCTAATCAAATCTTGAATGCACAAAAGGAAATAACTTGCAAACGTTCAATTCATTTACATTTTGAGGAAAAGAACAAATCAAAATCTAATCACGAGTGTCTTCATTTCAAAGTTCAAACATCACTTAATCAAATTTGGGAAAATGAACAAAATCTGCTTGATGTGCATGTAGGAGTTTTTCAATTCTTGCATAATCCTTGTTAGAGTAAGCAACGTGGAACATTTGAACTTGGACAAGTTCACCTATTCTGCTTTTAGCGAGGCATGTCCAAGGAGAAGCGCTTCCTCCTCGGAGAACGACCTCAAACCAGTATCCCCCCCGGCCGGTATACAAATAAGCGAATACCAAAAGAATCGCTTACATCTCCTAATCGCCGGGTGTTCGTGCCAAACACGTGTCTGGGGATGGTAAACATTCCTCTCCCCCAGCATAATTGGCAAGGCTCTTAAGTGAGTCACGGATGATCAGCAAAACCGGGTATGGAGACACCACGGAACTATTAAAAACCTGATAAAATAGAGGCTACCCTATCTACATCCGAAAGTATCAAAATCCTTGTGCAAGGACCGATTCCAAGGGGTTTACCGGGTCGCCTCAAGATTACTCACCATTTGTATTCCCTTCTGGGGGATACCAAGCTGTGGGCAAGTGATTTTGATACTCACCTTCCTTAGGTAGATCTGTTTGAAGTGCTTGACAGTCAGAGACTCAGTGAAAACACTTGTTGAAACATACACTTTCAAAGCTTTATCAGAGTCAGTCATCCTGTTTGTATCCCGCAAGGTTTCTTTGTCCCTTGTGGAGATTGCTTTGACTTTAACTTTTTCCATTGGAAACCTTTGCCTCAAAATTAGAACCCTTTTTTTTTCCAAGTGA
Organism: Chamaecyparis obtusa; assembly: GCA_027943335.1. Lineage (NCBI taxonomy): Eukaryota > Viridiplantae > Streptophyta > Pinopsida > Cupressales > Cupressaceae > Chamaecyparis > Chamaecyparis obtusa. The sequence continues at coordinate 203,390 of BSBK01008281.1, read as the reverse complement.
TGCCTAGAAAAAATAAACATCCTAAAGCAAAGTTGCCCAAATCCCAAGCCTATCAAGAGTGAAAAGTTATCAAGAAGAACACCAAGACCTATCAATCCATTATCCAAGCAACCCAAGCAGAGGAGAAGTCTCAAACCAGACTTGAGAACATTTCCCATAACGCCCGCATCAAACAGTTCGCCTTTCATTTCCGAGTTAACCATCACTTTGTTAACCTTGAGCCAGAAGATTAGCCAAAATCCTTGTTCATGTCTGGTTCCATCTTCAGATCTTGAAATCTTGTCTCAAACAGCCTTGCATCTTGGTTTCATCCTAGTTTCACCCTTTGCATCAGCATCAAAACCTTAGTTGCATTTCAAAACATCATAAAGTTGCATTTGCATTCATCTTCCTACCAACATTCTAGAATCAATCCTTGTCACTTGCATTATCCCTTTAGATAGAGCATTGTCCCTTCACCCTTCAATACCTTTTCCACCAGCATCCCCCCATCAGCTTTCCATATCTTTCCAGCAGATCCATCATCTTTTGCTCCAAATCCAAAGATCCACCAACACTTAGTGTTCTACCTTTTGAGTTGTTCCTATCCTATATCCAAGATCAGAGACCATCATCCTCTTTTTTGGCACAACGTGTTGTCATAAAGAAATCAAACCTTGTCCTCGCATAGCCATCATCTCAAGCAAGAGATTGGAGTGTATTGATAAGAAACTTGTTGACCGAAGATCATCAGTCTATCTTAGGTTGACCCCATCATATCTCTGATCCTCCATTTGGGAAAAATAGCAGCTCATTTGTTGACCACTCAGTAATCTTTTCACCAGCTTTTCACCAGCAACCTATCTTTCCTCCACCATCTTGATCCATATCCGTTCCATCCAGCTTCCATCATCGCCATCTTGATCCCTGTCTTTGCATTTGCATCTTAGAAATCATCATCTTTAGAAGTTCATCAACTTTGCATCCATCAACGTCTTTTAGCCAAACATCTTGCATACATTTAGCACTTGCATCTCCATGCCTGTTGAGACCAGATCTTAGAAAAGAAGAAGCATGAATCCTTATCCACCAACAACCTCATCCGATCCCAACCTTTTCACCAATGCCATGATGACCTACAATCCCCAGATCCAAGCTAGTAACCCATGTGAAGATCCAAACATCCCTTCATCCCCCTTGACAAACCAAGCATTTGTAAATCCTCCAGAAAGCCCACCAGCAACTAATGCCCTTGTACCACAACATCAACAAAGCACGTTTTCCCACTATCTACCAAAAAGTACCTCCATCCCACCATCTCTCTATCCACGCATCCCCATCAAAATTATCCAAGTTCCAGCACAAGCGTATTCTCTGTTTGACCAATCATTTTCCGATCCTATCATGCAAACATCCCAAGAGCTTTCCACCATTCCCCTTTTCTTGCAAGGAAGCCTCACCAGTCCCGTAACACAAGCTGCAGTGCCATCCGCTCCATCTCATACCCCTTTTGCTTCATCATCTGCTATGGCTGCCCAAGCCCAAAACCAACACTTAAACCAAAGTTAGCTTCCACCTCTCACGCAAGCTTTTACACCAAAAGCTTCGCCACCATCTGCAAGTCAAGCAACGCTTTTCACCATCAAAGGAGCACCGTCACCCTTCACCCCCCAAGCACCCATACCTTCTTCTTTGGGGTTAGCACAATCGCTCCCCATTCCAACCTCATCTTTCTCTTGGGTGTTTCCTTCATTTTCCTCCTCACAAGCATCCGCTCAACCACAACCTCAACAAGCTCCTTTCTCTCAAACATCATTCGTGTCCCAAGCTCCCGTTGCTCCTACCATTCCATCATCTGCTACAGTGCACCCTAACACAAGCTCTCAGTGGGGCCTTACACAAGAAGAAATGAAGGCATGGGGGATCACATCTCAATCCCCTACATCTATGGTTGCAAGTCAACAAACTGCCTTCACCCAAGCAGCACAGCAGCAACTACCCCAACCACCGCCGGCTTCAAGCTATTCGTCCCAAATCCTAAATACCTTCCAGCAAGTTACACCACCTCAACAGCCAACTTTCCCCAGCTATCTTACCCCATCACCTTTTGCTTCTAGCTTCCCCACATCTGTTCCACCTCTAAGTAACGCAGGCATGCACCCAGCTTATATCAGCCAAACCCAAAGCCAACCTCAGCAACTACCACCATCATACCCGCAAGCAGCATCATTCCAACAGCCTCCCCCACAACAACCACATGTCCCCTTTCAGAAAACACCCATCATTCCTCCACAACAACAAGTCCCTTGCTATCAGCCCCAGCAACAAATCCCTATCATCCCCCAGCAACAACAAGTTCCCACCCATCAATTACAATAGCAAGTTCCAAATGTCCAATATCAGCAAGTAGTCCCACAACAACCGCCAGTTCAATAATAGCAAGTAGCCCAACAACATCAAGCGGTCCCATATCAATATCCCCCTATGCCACACCAGCAATATCCCCAACAACCATTGCCCCAAAATTAGTTCTAACCCATTTATCCACAGCAAGCACCATATCCAGTTCCACAGCTTCTATCACAAGCAGAAGTTCCAGTTTCCTCGCCACTCAATGCTGAGTGGGAAGCAATGAAAAATGCTCTAAAAGAGCTACAAAGTGGAACAGAGAATAAAACATACAAGTTCGAAGAGGTGTGCTCATATCCCTTCGATCGGTCCATAGCAACTATCCCTTTCCCCAAGCACTTTGAGATGCCCAAGTTCGACAAGTATCGGGGGAAAGGAGATCCAGTAAACCATATCAAAGAGTTCTACATGGCGTGCCAAGAAGTGGCTTATAGAGATAACTATCTCCTGCGCCTGTTTCCCAAAAGCTTGGGAGGAACTGCTGTTGAGTGGTTTTACAAAATACCACATGGGACAATAAAAATCTTTGCTGAACTCTCTGAGAAGTTTATCACACACTATGCCCATAATGTGGAGAATGAGTTGTCCTTGCTAGACCTATGCAACTCAAAGTAGAAAGACGGAGAAAGCCTTGCAGAATACTTGCAAAGATGGTAGAATCTTACAACCAGGTTATCATATCAGCCGCCAGAGAAGCATCTAACAAAGATCTTCATTGATAACCTGCATCCAAAGCTATCCCATCACATGCGAATGAACTATCTCCAGACATACCAAGAAATCAAGAGCAAAAGCATAGGCATCGAGAAAGCTCTCTTAGATGAAGGCACTATTCGTCACTTCAAGGATGATTCCAAAAACAAACTCAACAATGATAAATCCCGTTACTGGAATCGTAACAAGAATGTTGTTACAGATGGAGCCACTGACACTAAGAATGTACAATTCATTGTGGCTAGTCCTACACCAGCTCAAACATACCAACCGCCACAAGCGCCCATCTATCAGCAACCACCAACTCCCGCATATCAAGCACCTATTTATCAGCAGCCTCCTCAAGCTCATCAACCACCTATGCAACAGTATCAGCAGCAATACCAACAGCAGCAGCCAGCACGTCAAGGCAATCCTGTTAACATAGTTAACGTTGCCCCAAGGCAGAACAAACCCAACAATCAGAACAATCCAAAGAGGACTTTCACACCTTTGGGTGAGCCTCTGGATCAGATCTTTTATCGGCTAGCCAAGACAAATATGATCACATATCCACCCATCCCACAGAAGGATGACAATGCACCAAAGTCTGATTGGTATAAAGAACATGAATACTGTGATTACCATCGTGTGAAGGGGCACACAACATTGAAGTTCATGCGGCTTAAGAACTACATCCAGGATCTCATTGATCGCAAGGAGATCCAGGTCGATGCACCAGCTCAGGCTTCACCCAACGCCGGTTTGCAAATATATCAAAATGTGTTCCCTCAACACAATACCGGGAAGAATCAAGCCAACGCCAATCAGCCCCAAAATCATGGCAATGGCAAGCAAGAAGATCACACAGCGGCCTACATCAACTATGACAAGTATGTCGGATGCATAACTCAAGTTGAGCCCATCCAAGATGAGCCCACCATCAATACCATCCATGTCAGAGGGCCGGATCGACAATGTGCTGCAACTACCCGCAGTGGTAGGATAACTGTTGCCGGTGCTCCTCTGAGGTCAGCTGCTCCTCCAAGGCCAACATCTACTGCATCCACAGCACAGTCTAACACCAGGCCAGCATCAAATGCACGCACAACACAGTATAATGCACCAAGAGCACAATACAATCTCATAAAGCATCTTGGGAACATGCCAGCCCAAATATCTATCTTGGATTTGCTCCGCACATCACCCATCCATCAGGAGATCCTGGACAAAGCTCTAAAAGAAGGTCATGTCCCCACAAACATTAACACAACTCAGTTTGAAACTCTTGTGGGACACCTATCAGCAGCATGTGCCTTGTCCTTCAAAGAATCTGATATACCAGATGTCGCTCCTGACCATACTCTCCCTCTCCGCATTACTGTCATGGTCAGAGATTTCACCATCAAATGAGTTCTGGTGGATAATGGCTCAGCCCTCAACTTGTGCACATTAAAATTCATCAAGAAGATCGGGTTCACGGAGGCCAACATACAACATGAGAAAATCACTATCAAAGCATATGATAACTTGGAGCGTACCTCTGAAGGTACTATAACTTTGCCTATCCAGCTAGGCCCAGCAACGCAAGATACTCTCTGCCACGTTGTTGATCTTGACCTACCATTCAATATCCTCCTCGGTCATCCATGGATCCATTCCATTAAAGCCGTACCATCTACTTACCATCAGTGCATCAAGTTTCCACATCAAGGCACTGAGGTTACCATCCACGCTGACCCTAACCCCTTCGCATACTGCCTTGCGATGGAAGCATCTTTCCCTCATTCTACTCATTGTCCTGGAACCGATATTGGTACTTCTATTGCTAGCTCATCCCGATCCCATCGCGATCCAGAGACCATCCTCTCTTCCACCTTATCATCCATCAAGATCAACAACCAGGGTTGTGGCGAATACAGCCTCAGTGATGCATTTGCTGTAGGGGCTCTTCCACGTGATCCACATACTCAAGGGCGCCCAAGTTGTCAAAATAAGCCTGTTGAAGAACATTATAAGCTCAAGCAAATCGGAAACATGACTTTTGAGTCTCATGGTACCATCAACAGCAAAGAAATGGATCCAGATATTAACAAATGGTTATACAAAGATCCCCCATCACGTGACACCCAACTTCTTGAGTACTTCAAAGAGAAATAGCCAATCCCCTACAAAAATGTCACAGAACATTATAACTATCAAGGTGGTGGTCTAGGACCACAAGAGGATAGAAATTTGTTTCCTATCATACCACCCCAAAATCCAGAATAGCAAGGACTTGGCTTTAATACCCCTCGCCTGCTTGAACAAGAGCCCAATACCACAACTGCGGGCATTAACATGACCAACGTGAACTTTTCGAATGGCCAGGATGACCTCGTGGAAATCGAAGACATCCCCGAAGAGAAAGACATCCGATCCTATGACGATATCTTTGCCGACGACACCCTCCTGGGGACTTCTATCCTCCAACAACTATCCATCAACCTCATAGATCTTCCCCTCACAAACCCTGACCTCATAGATTGGGACCAACCAAGCATCGCACACATCGATGAGTTCCAAAGCGCACAAGCACTCCTAGAATTCATGGGGGCATCAGATCCAGCAAGCAAACAGGATCCAACATCAACCTATGTCTATCAGCTTCACCCAGAAGGATATTTTGGGGAAGAGGCAAGCTTTAGTCACAAAAATGAAATAGCAAGAGAACATCATGAGTCTTTATGTGAAAACCCCCTTGGGGCACATTCTGATTCCAAAATAGTAAAAATAAAGGGCGTATCTTCTAGTGAAAACCTGGCAATTCAGGCGCTAGAAGATGAAGCCTTGCCTCTTCCCCCTATCCAAGATTATAGACCAAAGCAGTCGCCGATCATCATAGAGGAGACCAAGCCAATCAACTTGGGAATAGAAGAATGTCCAAGGATCACCAATATTGCAGTCAACCTAATAGAAGGAGAAGAAATCGCTCTCAGTGCCTTGCTCAAGGAATCCATTATCAACTTTGCATGGTCATACGCCCATATGCCTGGGCTTGATCCAAACCTTGTTGTTCATCACCTATCAGTAGATCCAAACGTCAAGCCAGTGAAGCAGAAGCTAAGGAAAATGCATCCAAAGGTAGCATTACTAGTTAAAGCAGAGCTTGAGAAGCTCCTCCAAGCTAAGATCATCAGAGCAATAGATTATTTAGAGTGGATCTCTAACATGGTGCCAGTCACAAAGCCTTCTGGCGACATCAGAATCTGTACTGATTTCAGGGACTTGAACAAGGCATGCCCTAAGGATGACTTCCCATTGCCAAACATAGACATGCTTGTGGACCTCACAGCGGGTCATGAGATGTTATCATTAATGGATGGCTTTTCAGGCTACAACCAAATTCATATAGCTGAAGCAGATCAACATAAAATAGCATTCACAACCCCATGGGGTACCTTCTGCTACAACATGATGCCATTTGGGCTAAAGAATGCAGGGGCCACATATCAGAGAGCAATGATAGCAATCTTCCATGACATGATTCACAAGATTCTTGAAGACTATGTGGATGATATCCTTGCAAAATCCAAAACAAGAGATGAGCACTTCAACATCCTAGAGCGTGTGTTTGATCATCTGAATCATTATGGCTTAAAGCTTAATCCTAAGAAATGTGTCTTTGGTGTTACATCTGGCAAGCTTCTAGGCTTCATCATCTCTAGACGAGGCATAGAGATCGATCCTAAAAAGGTAAAAGCAATAACGGAGATGCCTCCACCAAGAAATCTCAAACAGCTCAGAAGCCTACAGGGCAAGCTTCAATCAGTTCGATGGTTCATCTCTCAGCTAGCAGATAAGTGCCAACCATTCTCACATTTCTTATGCAAAGACACCAACTTCAAGTGGGATCCCATATGTCAAAGAAGCTTTGATAAACTCAAGGAGTATCTAGCTAACGCTCCAATCCTAGTACCACCAGTTCCAGGATGCCCACTCATCCTTTACATCTCAACAACAGCTACAGCACTAGGGGCACTCCTAGCACAGCATGATGATGAAAATAGAGAACGAGCTATCTACTACATCAGTCGCACTCTTGTGGGCTATGAGCTTAACTATTCACCCATGGAGAAAGCATGCCTAGCAGTAGTCTTTACCACTCAAAAACTTAGACATTACATGCTTAGCCACACAATCAAGCTCATATCAAAGGTGGATCCTCTTAAGTATCTGTTATCAAGGACAACCCTCACAGGCCGTATGGCAAAATGGGTCATGTTACTCAGTGAATTTGACATTCAGTATATAGATCGCAAAGCAATCAAAGGGCAAGTCATTGTCGATTAGCTAGCAGAAGCACCACTGGTGGATGCCTATCCACTAATCATGGAATTTCCTGATGAACACTTATGCATGATTGAAGAGCATCCCATGTGGAAACTATACTTTGATGGTTCCAACACATCCCATAGCTCTAGCGCAGGAATCCTATTCGTCACACCTCAAGGTGACTATATTCCAAAATCATTCAAGTTGGAATTCCCCTGTACCAATAACATTGCAGAATATGAGGCACTCATCTCAGGTCTCAGAACAGCTATCCAATGGAACATCACAGAACTACAAGTCTTTGGAGATTCACAGCTCATTATCAAGCAAGTCCTTGATGAGTATCAGACAAAGGATGACAAATTGCTACCCTACAAGCAACTGGTGGATAAACTGAAAGAGCATTTCCTACATCTACAATTCAATCAAATCCCAAGGCTTCAAAACAAAGTAGCAGATGCAATGGCAACCATCAGATCCTTATTGGAAATCCCACGTGATGCAACACAATATGAATTTCTAGTCGAGCAGCTACACTTGCCAGCTTATGAGAACACCGATGCAAACATGGTGTGTGTCTTGGTTGTTCCCCAATCCCCATGGTACCATGACATCCATGCATATCTAAAAAATGGTATCATATCTCCCTATCTCACCAATAACCAACGCCAAAACCTTATTCGTAGAGCTTCCCGCTACACTCTTGTAGCCAACACCCTATATTGTCGCGGGTATCATAATGTCCTATCTAGATGTTTAGACTCAAACGAGGCCATCCTGGCCTTACAAGAAGTTCACACTGGAATTTGTGGTGCCCACACGAGTGGCATGGTTCTAGCAAAGCAGCTGCTTAGAGTTGGATATTATTGGCCAACAATGGAACATGATGCGTGTGAATTTGTCAAGAAATGTCTCCCATGTCAACAGCATGCCAATTTGATACATGCACCAGCACAGGATCTACAGCCTATTGCACCACCGTGGCCTTTTTCATGTTGAGGCCTCGACCTCATTGGCTTGATCACCCCCCTCTCTTCGGATGGACACAAGTATATCATAACAGCCACAGAGTACTTTACCAAATGGGTTGAAGCGATTCCGTTCACCCTTACTACTGGCATCCAAATATCCAAGTTCATCCTCTACCATATCATTTGCCGCTTCGGCATACCATCTACCATTTTCATAGACCATGGCACACCTTTTGAAAACCAGCATGTGGATGATCTGTGTGCCAGGCTCCACATCCATCACCGTTTCTCTAGTCCATATTTCCCTCAAGGAAACGGCCAAGCTGAGGCAACCAACAAAACTATCTTGAAAATCCTCAAGAAGGTTGTCAATGATTCTGGTCGTGACTAGCACCTCCAAATCAATCCTGCCCTTTGGGCCTACCGCACTTCTTATCGCACTCCCACAGGCACCACCCCATACTCCCTTGTATATGGTGCTGAAGCCGTTCTACCGATCGAGGTCGAGCTTCCATCCTTGCGAGTCTCCATGAAGAACTATACAACTGATGAAGACTATCGTGTGGCCCAGCTCACACAGCTAGATCTGCTAGATGAAAAGAGACAGCAAGCCTACGATCACCTGGTTGCATACCAGAATCGACTTAAAAGGAGTTATAACAAAAAGGTCCATCCTAGACAATTCCAGGTCGGTGACATGGTCCTTAAAGAAAATCAGAAGGTCCTAGCAAATAGAGAAAAGAAAGGCAAGTTTGAGCCTACTTGGTTGGGCCCCTATGTTGTCACCGCATCCTTTGGCTCGGGAGCCTATCAGCTATCAACACCAGAAGGTGAGCCCTTGAATGATCCTATCAACATCATCCATCTGAAGAGGTTCTATGCCTGAACCTGATCCTGCATATATCAGAAAAAAGCAAAAACATTCAAAAAAGCAAAAAAGCAAAAACATTCAAAAAAGCAAAAAAGCAAAAAAGCAAAAAAGTAAAAAAGAAGAAAAGAGAAAGAGAAAATAATCGTCCAACGGTGAAAACTTGGCAATTCAAGCGCCTTGGACAAGTATGTTGGTGAAAACCTGGCAAACAGGCGCCAACATAGTAAACTGAGCTATTTATCCATTCAGTTGTCCTTTCAGCTACCGTCCTCTTCCTCCATCTATAACAGATCTCCCAGCAGTTCCATCTCCCCTATCCTCCAAGCATTCAGCTTCCATCTTCCTCCAACCCATCTGCAATCCATATCCTATTCCAAAGCTTTGTACCATCTCTTGTACCATATCCTTTTCCCTTTCCTGTACAATGCAATCCTTCCTGTATTTATCCTTCTTGTCTCCGTCCTAGTGAGAGTCCCGCTGAGTGTGATCTTCCTATCCCCAATCCTGAGCTTCTGTACATATCCCTTGTGCATATCGTTCCTCCTTGTTGTACATAAACTTTGTCTGTCCTGCAGCAGCATTTGATCAAATATCTTGTCCCATCCCCAGCCTCAGAAAATTTGTAGTCCCACTCGGGCCTTGTGCTTCAGCAACATCAATTGTCGACTTATCCTTGCTCATCCTAATTATTCCTTGAACTTCAGCTTTTTTCCAGCGAACAACTACACTTATTCTCTCACCAACCCATGGGTCCTTGAGGATATATCATTCCTCCTGTCTGACCTAATCTTCCATCCTGGTCCTTGAGGATATATCGTTCCTCCTGTCCGACCAATCTTCCCACCATCAATCAAACCTAATCTCTCTCCTTGGCAAAGGATGTCTTTTTGGAGTTATCATTTTGATCTTGGATTTTTTTTGTCCTTTGGGTCTTGTTAATCTTTTTGGCTTCTCTTTATCCCACCAGGGTCACCATGATTCTTTATATCACAGTGTGCTGCGTGTGCAGATAATCTGGGGCAAGGTCTTTTGATCTTTCGCTTCTGCCTATGAGTCAGTTGTGTGTTTGTGGTTCCTTCAGCATCGGATCCACCATGTCGCCTCTGCGCTTCATGTGTGATGTTGGGGCAACCCTGTGTGTTTGTTTAGCGCCAGTCCTCGTCAGTCCTCTGCGACATTGTTGACAGGCCTCGTGATCCCAGTATCTTTGGCAGGTCTCTAACATAGCTATATTAAATCTAGGTTGTGCACTCCCGTTTGCACTTGGAGCTATCTGGTCCCTTGCATTTATCATATAGATTAATCTTGCATCTTTACATATAGCTGCATCTTGCATCTTGCATTTCCATCTCATCTTGCATTCACCCATCTTTGCTCTTGGAAGCTTGGTAATTTATCTCCCCTGCTTCCTCAGTCGTTCCTTCTCTGTTTCCTTTCGAGAAAATTCCACAATGTTTACTCCTTGCGTTATTTTCTCGAGGGGGCACAATCCCTTATTCCTCTAAATTCTAGCCTGGGGCATCTTATTTTCTTGTCTTTGAAGCCATGCCACTTGCGGCATCGCATCAAAGAGGGGCAAAATGTAGACACCTAAAAATCCTTTAGAAAATAAAGTATTTTTATTTTTTGAAAAATCCCTGATGACATCATCATTAATTAATTAATTAATTTATTTATTTATTTATTTTTATGTCATTAAATCCCTTTTTCTTAATTAAAAATATTTAATTAAGAAATCCCTCCCAAAAATGTTTAAATCTTATTTAAACATTAATCTCCTATTTATTAATTATTTTAATTAATAAATTGACCAAAAATCCCCCAAAAAAATAATTAATTTATTTTTTGACCAAAACTTGGCCAATTTTCTTAAGACCACTAACCTCTTCCAAAATCTTCTAATCCCTTCTTAATTTCGATTAAAAGGCTAATCCCATCTTTTCTAACCCTAATCTCAACTCAAAATATTTAATTAAGATTAAATATTTAATTTTCATATTTATTGAAAATATTTCAATAAATTTTCCCAAACTTAAGCTTTTGGAATGAATAAACTTTTATTCCATAAAACCTAGGAGAATTCTAGACTCTTCTAGAAACTTCTCAACCCAACCTCTTCACCCATCCTAATCCTAAAATCCCCTAATCCTAATCCTAATCCCCTTTCTAATCTTGTCACATTCCATTAGCAAAAGGTTTACCAAAACTTATGCTAACCTCCTCTTAGTCATCCTCCTTAGTCAACAAAGATGGCCACCTCTTGCAAATGCATTTAAGGATGCATTTAAGCCTTCCTTATCTTTCTTACATGCATTCATTATGCATTTAAGACCTTCTTATCCCTTCCTTGCCACCTCTTGGCCTTGGGCACATTTACCAAATTGTGCACATGCCCTCAAACTTTCAACTCAATCCTCCCTTGACACTTGTCAGGACACTTGTCCTTGACTCAACCCTAACCTTAGCCCTAACTCTGACTCATCCTTTTTAACCAAGCCCTTCCCTTTTCCTATAAATACCCTCACTTCCTAAGGCAAATCATCTTTCAACTCTCAAACTCAATAGCAAAGTTATAATGTCATTTTCATTCTAGCATAAGCATAAACTCATCATTTTAGATCATTTTCAAGCTTAAATCACATCTAAATTAGCTTAATGGAATTAACATAGATTCATTTCTTGTTTAATCAATCTTAAGTTCATCTTTTAGCTTTGCATATTTGTGTGTTCTTGAGGCCTTTGAGGCAAAATAGGTTCCTCATACCTATTTTGTGTCATTTTGGGTCTTCATCAACCTCAAATCATCATTTATTTTGCATGCTCCAAGTGCTTGAGTTTGCACACCCACATCCATTTATATCCAAGCATATCAAATGGTGCATGGGCACATCCGTTTTAGGCTTAAACTAAGGTGGCTTTGATTTTAGTTTGTTTACCATTAAATTTGATTTGATTATATGCTATGACGTTTGTTTGTCTTTGGCTTTCAAAACAGGTTTAGGTGCACGCTCAAATCCTAGTCTACAGGTAGCACCAACTAGTACCATGTATGGGGCCTCAAGCTTCTGGTACATCTTGTAAAAATAGTGATTGAACATAGTGATAGATTCATTGAGGTCTTTTCTCACTGAGATTAACTGGTGATGAAGAGTTGCCGGATCCACATATAGTTTGAATTGATTAAGGAACTTTGTTTCAAATTATTTCCAAGTAGCAATGGATCCTCATGGTAAATTTAGATACCAGTTATATGTGAACTCCCCCAGTGTGTAAGGGAAGAGGTGGCACATGATGTCTTGATGAGCAATCTCTTTCTGATTGCAAACTTCCTTGAATGTGTGGACATGTTCTTCCATTGTCCTAGATTCTCCATAGATGAAATGTGGGCAAAATTTCTTAGGATTTTTGGGCAACTGATGGAGCTATCCCTACAAGTTCAGTGGTGAACTCTGAGCATTTGCAAAAAATTCCATTGGGGATGGTGGTGGAGGAGCAACAGGTGGGGCAGCAATTGTTGGAATTAGAGGAAGATTTGGATGATCTAAAGTATCCTCTCCGCACTTGGTTTTGCTATTGTGAGGTCTGCGAAACTCTGTAAGTTCAAGGAACTCCCCTTTGTTGGGTGAAGATCTAAGGACTCATTGAAATCTCTTAGGAGAGAATGATCTGATATTCTAGGGCATCCCTTTTGAAGGCCCTCCTTCTAGCACCACTTCTATTGAGCATCATTTTTACATGAAGACAACGGCTAGGAATTTTCATGAACAACTTCCCCTCTTAGAAGATTGATGGAATCAATCTCAAGGTTCCTTCTAGCTGGGTCTCAACCGCTTGGATAGCTCAATGGAAGAAAAATGTGTATTTGTTAACAAGGAGGCCTTTTCTAGTTCTTCTCTCAAGGGAAACTGCAAAACAAACTTTAGAAAACCAAGATATCTCTTTTTTTCCGTGATTTTCAGATTTAAGGATGAAAGCAATGCTAATTTAATTTATCTACTGAAAGTAACTTTGCAAAGAGGGTTAGAAAATGGAGGGTGACAAGAGATTCGAAAGGAAATACTGAAAGAAATCTAACAGACATATGCTAACATCACACCACCATGCAAATTAAATAACTAAGAAGATGAAGAAACCCACAAAATAAAGATCAGATCATGTCACAATCTTCATCTAAATGGATGCAATCATCAACAGAATCGAATAGATGCAGATGTATAATAAGTCAAAAATCATCAGATCATGAAGCCACTCCATATGTGTGCACACATGAGACAAGTTAATCTTCAAGCGCCAAAGAATGATCTTCTCAGAGATTCGTTACAACATAGCAATGTAATATCAGCAAACACCAAACTAAAAGATTGCAGACTTAAAATCATTAATCAACCAATTGGCTCTTTGAAATAAAGAATGAGAAAATCACACATTCAAAAATTTCACATAGATAGCAGATAAATCACACCATGAATGAAGCACCAATTGTATTTTTTGTATTAATCATCAATTCGACCCTCATTACATCATTTTGTTACAATTTATAGAGCTCTGCTCTTATTTTCGCAGCTAGGGTTTTGCTGCAACTAAAACTTGAAAGTAAATATAAACTAAAGATTGCATTAAAGAAACTACTTCTAAAAATAACTAAGCTATCCTAGGGCATATTTAATTTGTGTGCTTTACAAAGATTTGAAGAAATTAAGCATCAGACATCTCATAAATGGAGCTGGAACTTGTGCATGCACTCAATAATCTTCATGTTTCTACCCTTGATCTTTGAATTTGACTTCTCCATGTGGACCCAACTAGAAGAGATCCCAAAATCATGCACAAATGATCCCAAAAAGGAAGCCCAGGTGACTAGAAAGTGATCTATGAGATAATTGGAGTTTACTTTCAGACGTGCCAAAAAATGCCCAAATCCTGACAGTTGGTCTGAAAGACACATGACCCACAGTTGACTAAGTGCTAAGTCCTTTATCTCTACTATTTCAGACTTGTCGGACCTGTCGGACTTGTAGGTGCCCGAAAATTCCCTATGGCCAAAATGGCTAAAAATCCTTCACTACAAAAATGACTAAGTGTCAAAACTAAAATTTTCATACACAAAATTGGTAGATCTTGGACTGGAGGTCCACTAGCTGGGAGGCACTTTTGGGTGTGCCTTCTTGAACCTATCCACTATCTCTAGCACCTCATCGAAGTCCAACATCTTGATCCCTTGGAGAATCTCCTTTTGCCTATCTCTAAAATCCATCAATTCTTTTGCAAAAGCCTTTGTTTCTTCCTCTTGGGACAACATTTTCTGGATTTCCTCCTTTTGGTGGAACATCTGTTGGAAGTCCTCTTTTGACTTTACCCCTTAGAATATGCCTAGGTATTGATCGATGATGTCATTTACTAAATACATGGTTTTATCATCATCTTCATCAAACAGATCCAAGTCCAATCTCTCAAAGAACCCTTGCAGCTCCTTTGCATAGACTGTGCTATTATCTCTCCTCTTGTTTTGTCTCTTGAGAACCTTCTTGAATATGGCTAACACCGTAGTTATCTCTTGGATCCATTCTTCAAAACTATCCAATTCCTCCCCTTTAAAGATTTTCATCAAAACCTAGAAGCATTGCTTTCTTATCATTGTTAAATCATCCAACACTTTTTGCCAGCTGAGGATGGTCTCTTCTACACTATTTTCTTCACTTGTGATCTCCACTAAAGAAGTTATTCATGTTAAAATGCCTTGAAAGGGCCTTAGAATCCTCCTGAGAGATAAGCTAGTGAACTGCTCAAAATCTAGCTTCCATTCAGCACAAGCCTATACAAAAGAATGTGGAACATCTAGGTCTATATCCCCCTTCTCCAAAATTTCCTGTAATGAGGCTTTGGAGTTATTAGGTTCAATTGGACCTACTGTCTTCAGAATGAATTTCTTCATATCTTCATTTTTCTCTTCCAGAGCTTTTATCCTTTCTTCATCCTTATTCATGAAGCCTAGAGCGTGCTTCAAGCCCAAAGTAGCCAAGGTTTTGCTACCTTCCCTAGTTGATTCTCCCAATTCTACCTCCTCCAGCACATAATGATCCAAAGTGATCTCATTTATACCAACATCCATTGTGGGAACAACCACCTATGCTTTCCACCTTCCCATCTGGTCTTGTGTTACATTGGACATTCTCCTTGCCTGGGGAACTAGTGCCATTTGGTGAAAAGAATGCCCGAGTGTTGTCATGTCTACCTCATCATTAGTGTATACTATGACCCTTGGCTGCACTTCTTTGTTAAAGCATGTGGGCTTTGAGAATGTATTCAATGGCTCATAGGGAGCAGCCAATGTAGAAGAGGTTGTTACGTGATCTGCCCTTGTTTCCTCTTGAGTTTCTTCTTCTTCTTCCATTTCTTGCTCCTTCCCAGCATCTTGTTCATGTTCCCCCTCATCAGTAGTCTACTGCTTATCAACCATTTGTTCCTCAGTATCTATTTTTGGCTTATCTTCTTTAGTATGTGGTTCCACATCTACCTATAACCCTCCCTTGTCATCTGCCTCCTCAGATCCTATATGAATTTCTTCCATTTTCTCTCCACCAGTGACTTCTTCTTTCTCTGACTCCTGCAAACTCTAGGGCACTAATACAATGTGAACTTGAGGAGGAATATTGAGTGGGGGAGGTGTAGGAGACATAAGGGGAACATGGGATGAGGAAATTTGCTGAGGCAACAGAGTATTCTATACGGGAGTGGAAAGAGGAATAGTGGGAGGCTCTTTAAGTGGAATGGTAGGAGGTGTGGAAGGATGAGGTGGAGGTAGAGGCAGAATAGATGAAACCAATGGTACCTATGTACTTACTCCTTCCTTGGAGGTGACCCCAATAGAAGATTCCTTTTCTATTTATGTAGTTTCTCCTCGATCCTCCGTTATCTCAACATCATTTTTCCCTGGAGGTCCTTGTTGTAGATCCTCTCCTATGCCACTAAAAAGACTAGTGCATTGCATAGGGTCTTATTTCTTAGACTCTTTGAACCCATGAAACCCCACAAAATCTATGATTTTGAATTCATCATCACCAAGGGCATCCAAATTAATTGGCTCTGCTTGAGTAGCCCTTTCGACATTCTTAGGATCATCATTTGTTATCCTTCTTTTCTTTAAGAATCCCACAGACCGGGTCCTCCTACTAAGGAGAACTTCATCCATTTGATCTTCATCATCCTCCACTAGGGTATCCATTTGTGTTGGCATCGAGCATCTCTTCCTCTTATACACATGACCCTTGACTACTCTAGATGGCTTGGGCCCTGTGATTTTGAATTTCATTTTCCTTTCCAGGCTTGGAGAATCATGGTTGCTAGTTGAAGGTGCTTCTGGTGGAGCAATACTTCTAGTCATCTTGGTTTTTGACCTTCTTGGAGTGCATGACCAAACCATATGCGGTGGGATGCTCATGTTGATACATAGTTTCTGGCTTCAGAGGGGCAACCTCTTTGAACTATCTTTTTAGTATCTTTTCTCCCTTCTTTTCTCGAGATGGTTTCTCAGGGAGTTGCTTCATGGGGAGCAGTTGCATTGGAAATAGATGTGCGACCCAAGACTTCATTAGTTTAATCACATGTCGGGCTCTGAGATCCATACTATCATTCTCATCTCAATCCACGTCCGCATTCAAGATGGCCCTTATGAACACCTTGTCTATATTATTTATAGAATCCAAAACTTTATCTGAATCAACATCTACCACCTTTTGTGAAATCCTTAATAACAGTGCACCTTGTGCCAGCTCTAGACTCATCCAGAAATTGTCACAGACTCTCACCTCATAATCATCTACATAGTTGGCCCAATGGTCTTTAATATGCAGCTTGTGAACATAGTGTCTTCCCATTATATGGCTATAGGTACTAATGGGGTCAAAGTGTAGCCTCACCAGATTATAGGTTGCTCATGGGAATTCATCCCATTCTCTAGTCAATGACTTGCAGACTTTCACTTCAGGTACATACTGGGGGCCGATGGAAATTGGAAAGTCTCAACAATGTTTCTTCTTATGCTTGATATGCTCGTGGGCATCAGACAACTGCCTTGCTATCTATAGTAGAACTACCCTGTCAGAAGGGTACCTTGGGAGCTTCTTGGGTGCCAAAGTGCTTCTTGTGACCCGAATGTATGTGAATGTTCAAAATTGAATATAAAATGCCCCAATGGCCTTCACTTTTGCAGTTGCTTCTATTGATAACCTTTTAGCATAGTCACCCTCAATGGAGTGGATGATTACAAAGACAAAGGCATCCTTGACTATTCTGAACTCTGGGCTATTGTGTGTAAAGAAATCTTTCCTCACCAATTGAGGGTACAAAGTCAATGGCCACATGTTTGGTTCTCCAATGTTTCCAACTTTGGTTAATCCTAGATATATTGCCCTGGTGGCTAGTAAGTACATGACATCCTATGTCATGTAGAAGTGGGGGTTTGTCTTCACCTGAATCAGTTGTTCATCTAGCTGGTCACTTAGAATAGCTACCCAATCAAACCTTCCTTTCCTTTCTTTTATTTTTTTTATTAGAAAAATCATCCAAGGTTCCAATTGATGGGAATTAGGTAGGTCGTATACCCTGCTTATCATTATTGTGGCTTCTTGTATATCCTCTTTCATGTAGCCTCTCCTCATGTCAATTCTATCCAACCTATTCTTGGGAAATGGTTGCATTAGGTAGTCATTGTTGATGATGTGATGAGCCCTCTATATGTCTTTGTTGTAGAACTCCATCCCCTTGTTGACATTGAAATTAAAAAACTTGTCTACCCCTTTGGGCAGATGGAAAACATCTTCAATATTGTCAGGCCTCAAGTTCAGGACCACTTCTCCAAGGCCATTCTTGACCATGTGCTCATCTGGCACATAATTATTGGCCAGTGTGTTGATCAACTCTACCGACTAGATGGAGACTAGGTTTTCCACTGCATTCACTAGAGAGCAATGGACTAATGAAGTAAAATCCTTCGAACGTCCCACTGGCTGAGCACACTTGTTCAGGTATTCATTCTAGCTCACATTCCCTATATCTGTATCAGTTATTTCTGCATGTAGGTTGGTTACTTTAGATGGTGGATGATAACCCTTGAACTGGTAATTCATTATCAGTGATCCTAGTACCTTCTCAGCCATATTTTTAGATAGGATAAGACATGAATGAGTAACAAGATGAGAGATAAAGACCCAAAAAATAAAGTATATTATTAATTTTCAAATTCAAATGGGTTAGAAAAGGAATTTTAGCCTTTCACACCATCGGAGGTGTCGCACCTCTGAAAGGCTAAAAAGGTTGAGACTACCAAAAGAGGCATCATGTTCAAAAGTCTTTCGGTGAATCAGAGGTCCGAAAATGATGAAAAATCCGAAAAGGCCGAGGAGGGATTCATCTTGAAACATTCAGACTCAGGGAGTGAAATGTTTTTTGGCGTGTGAAAAGGCTGACATAGTCAAAAGTGCTGAAATCAAGGAGCAGAAGGTTTATTTTAGCATTTCAGAGGTGCAAAGTGTTTCAGTGTGTGACAACACCAAAATGCCAAAAATGATCTAGCACTTAGGAAATTTGTTGATGCACCAACTACTCTGAAAGTTTCAGACCTCGAAGGTCTAAAACTAGGGTTTATAGTCAGACTCAAAAAGCAAGTCCAACGGTGAGTTTGACCATAAACTCACCAAGGGATGCAAGGTGACTACCTTGACAATCCCTAAGGCCAAAAAGGGCCAACTCTAAGAAACCTAGACCTAAGGACAAGGCTGAAAAGGCCAAAAAGATGCAAACCCTAAACTTAGGATGAAGTGAGAAGGATGAAAGCAAGAAAAAAACTAAACTAAGACCAAAAAGAGGAGGGAAAGAAACACCTACCTAGCAGATGAAAAAATTGATGATGACTAGCGATGAAATGAGATCCAAGCAACGAAAAGGTGACAGGCAGCGAAAAAAGTGGGCAGGAAGCAAAGGAGAGAGCACATAGTGAGGGTTCACAAACCCTCTCACCTTTTATAGGCTACCCTGGGTCACTGATGTAAGCACCCCACGAATCAGCCTTTCAGCCTCTTCAGGGGTGTCAGACCTTCGAAGGGCTGAAACATCCGAAAGGCCGATTCCTATGAGAGTCAGACTTTCAGTGTTGCTGACATCCGACAGGTCCAAAAAAAGGGTTAGCCAAAAGACCCAAGGATGTGCTTCTTGCTCCACTGAGCCTTTCGCACTTTTGGACCTCCAAGAGTGCGAAAGGGAAACAAGGCCGAAAAGGCCAAAAACTAAAAAAATAAAGGACAAAAACCCTCAAAGATGACAAAAAGTGAGACAAGAAGAAAGAAGAAGGTGGGCCCCTAAGGCCATAAGGGCCATTAGGGGAGCGTGGTTGTGGGACCACAACAAAAAGGCTGAGAAAAGATACCTAGAAAATAAGTTGAAGGAAGTTTTCCAGTCCATCTCGTGGGACTTGGGAATTTTGAAAGAAACTACACTTAAGGCTAGAAGTTGTGTGGCACAAGGAAGAAAGTTGTAGAGTTATTGTATCAATCCCATTAGACACATAAATAATATTGAGGACATCATAGCCAAGGACAAGGCTACATTGGATATCATGATGGACAGTTGTGAGACCTCTTCACAAAGTGTGTTAGAAATGGATAAGCAGACATCTAAGATTTTGGACAAATTAAATGTCTTGAATACAGAGAAAGGGAGAGTAGTGGAAAGATTTGGTTTGCTAAAGAGTTTAATCACTCCTAAGCTATCAATTCTTGAAACTCATCTCACTGAGATGGAAAAGATTGAGAAATCAATGAACTTTATACCCACTGAGTTGAAGGTAGAAGAGACCAAATATTATGCACTGAATAGACTTATCCATCTTAGTGAAAACTTGATTAAGACATGGAATGATGAAGTGAAGACCTTGGAAGACTCCTTCCAAGATATTCTAAAGTTGGTGAGTAAGCACTAAGTCCTACACTTTTAAAATTTTGAAGTTTTGTGAGTACCTTTTCTATTGATGTTAAAGGGGGAGAAGAAGAGAAGAGAAATGCAAAAAAAATGAATAAGAAGAGAATATGTATATGTATAAACAAGAAGGAAGAGTACAATTATTATTTTGACACTTAGTCATTTTTCACTAAGTGTTGCTATCCATGCCAAAGGGAGAGATTGTTGGCAAGTAATGTTCTAAGAGCACTATGGATCACTTGAGGGTTGTGATTTATGGAAACACTTATGTTATAGTGATTGCATGTAGTAAGTATAAGTGTTGGAGACATAATCATGAAAATGACTAAGTACAAAATCAAATTTATAGTATATTGCAACATTGGTTTGATCAGGGAAGTCAGTATATGTTATGTTATGGCTTTCAAACTTAAAGGAAGACATTTTGGGATATGTATGACCTTCAGTTAAGGTTGTGTGTGTTTTGGTATTGATATCAACAATTTACAGTCATATGAAGGTATGCAAAGACAAAGGAACAATGAAACAGGGCATACAAATAGTGGTGATGATTAAGGGAAGGCTCGATGGAATGGTAACATGCTAAGTCAGATAAAGATTGTATATTGTCAACAATTTGGTAGTACAAGATCGTTGACTCAGTATTTATCATTTGTATAAGTAATTATTATATTTTATATTGTATTTGAGAGCCAATTGGATGACATAATAGATATAAGTAAATAGTGTTTTGTGGAAGCGATAAGTGTGTAAGTAATGTATGAAATATGGATGTGAATTTGGAATATCAATAATGGTTGGTAGTAGATGCAAGATTAGAGATTAATAGAGCTATAACTAGAACTATCAAAGCATAGCAGATGATTTCATTGTTCACTATTCAAGAACACTTTTATTATTGAATTATTGATTGTAAGAGCTGTAAGTTCAGTACACCTTTAATAGGGTTTTGTAGACCCCTAACAGGATTTCTATTTCTCTAACAAGGAAATGTACTATGTAATACTCAACTCCTAACAAGGCCAGATCTCCTAATAGGGATACAATATTTTAGTGCATAGTTGTGGGTACCATCCCCACCAGGGTTTTCCCTTGGCTAGGGTTTCCTCAAAAAAAAATAATGGTGTTATGAGTTATGTGTTATGTGTTTATATTCTTTTCATTTCAATATTCATATGGTTTATTTTCAATTGGTTTAAATTCACATTGAAGTGTTGTAATATTGATTTACCCCCCCTCTCAGTATTATTTAATCCTAACACATCTGATGTCTGGTGCAATGAATAGTTTGATATAGTTCCTGATGAAACTTCCCTTGGCTAATGATGTTGATTCTATAAACTGAACTTGATTTGATTGGTTACTGATTTGATACCAGAATGACCAGCTTGATGTGGTGTGATGAAAATAAAAATCTTTATGAGACTAATACAATTGATACTAATGAATAATCAATTTGATGTGAAATGGTGAAATTGATCACTTCTAGAAAGATTCTAAAAATCTTGAGGTTAATAATAACGAATAACTAGTTTGATGTGGAGTGATGAAACTAATTATCGCCAAAAGGTTCATCATGATAACTGACTGGATATGGTTCTTGATGAAGCCAATTATATGATGATGAAAACCATATCAATTTGATGTGGTGTGATGAAATTAATATGCCCATGTTGATATGATGATGTTGAAACTCTAATTCTGATAAGACCAAGCAATTTGGTATGGGACCTGATGAAATTACTCATTCTAAAATTGATTGATAACTTGATTGATTTGAGACCATCACCTTGATATGATACCTGATGAATTTGATGGCCCTAGAGCCAAGAATTCATTCAATTTGATGATAAGATTTTATTTGATTCAATATGATCTTTGATTCAATGATGATGTTGCAATATTTGATTCAATGATTGATAACTTAATCGATGAAGTAGATTTGATTGATTTGATGAAATTTTTTATGACCAGATTTGATGACAAGCTTCAATGATCCAGATGTAAGAATGTTTTTATTATGATTCCCCTCAAGAGTGAGATCAAAAACTGATAGAATAGGGTTGGATTATATTGAATGATGATTATTTGGATTGATTTGAGAAGATTTTGAATAGATTTAGAAGATTGGATTGATTAACAATTGATTTTGATTGAGCTCCTGATAATGATATTGCATGGATCTTAGAAGTGATACTCAACCATGTTGAAGATAGATTTCCCTCCTTGAGGTGATTTGATCAAGTTAGATGAATGAATGAATGAATGAAATGAGTTCCCTTAGAATGAGATGAAATTTTCCATGAGTGTCAATGTTTTGATCTTTTTGGTATGATTTTTCTCATCATAGAACTTTTATTAGCAGTAAGTACAAACATCGGTGGCTTTCAAAGTTGACGATGAACCAAAACAAGTATTACTTATCTTAGTGTTAGCTAAAAGAAAAGAAACTAACAAGAGTTCCTTCTATTCTTGTGCAATTATTGTGTTGTCCACAATGAAAAATATGTTCATATCTTTGGACAAACTTTTTGATGTACCTGTAGATTATGATTATGAACCTACCCCCAGCTAGATATGAAAGTACATAAAGGATGCGAAGAGGACTAATTCAAAATTGGGATGATAGGATAAAAAACTCACCAAGATATGTACAAGCATGCAAAGAATATACAAGATATGTACAAGCCATGAGGATATATGCAGATGCAAATGCTATGCAGTTGATAAATAATTTTTGGATTTTTGATATTCTAATTTGTTTGGATTTTTAGAGATATTTGATTTTTTTTGGATTTTTTATGTTTTTTTTAATCTTTTTTTATTTTTAAGAGATATTTAGATTTTTTTGGGGTTTTAAAACTTTTAAGATTTTTTTTCATTTTTAGAGATTATCAGTTCTCAAGCAAGACCCCATTGGTTTGCCCCCAATGTATAGCACGGTATAGGACATGATGGATGGATTAGAAATTTGATGGATCAGAAGAAACTAAGAAATGATGGTGGAAGTGGGTGAATGCAATCCTCAATGACAGTCTCCTCAAGATTACCCAAGCTATAGAAATATAATATAGAAATTGTTAGGAATGGGAACACTAAGAGGGGGGATGAATTAGTGTTCACTATATATTTAGATTTTCTTAACTCTTGAATCTTAACTTGATTGCTTAAGTACTTTTATGAACATCAATGTAAACAAGATAAACAATCACAACACATAACACCAATATGATTATGGGGAAACCCAAATAGGTAAAAACCCCAGTGGGAATTGAAACCCACTAAGAATTGCACTACTATTTTATGATCCTTGTTAGAAGATCTACAACCCTGTTAGGAGTTGTTCTTTATAATGATTTTAGTATAGAGACTTGGTCAAAGGCCAGACCCTATTAGGAGTCTTTTACAATAACCCTATTTGGGGTGGGGACACATTTTCCTAGAGCTCACTACTCAAGTGGTGAAGGCTACAACCTTCTAATCTCATATACACACTATATCTGCTGGATGAACTGGTGTTGTGACACTGCTTGTCTGATCAATTCCTTTTTTGCACTAATGCTTTAGCCCCTTGTAAAGCTCTAACTCATTCTATCTTCACTTCACATGTCTCTACTCTACTTATCTTATCTCTATATCCACTTTCATGCTTTATTACATTTGCACGTCTTATATTTATATGTGCTAACAAAATAGTTAACTAGGTCAGCCTATAACTGATTACATACAATACTTCCAAGTGAATTGGCTCAAGCGTATTTACAAAAAAATATGTTTACATGTCTACATCCTAATTACAATAGGTGCATGTCCTTTACAAAACATTATTATAACCGCTGCTCAAAATAAAAACAGTCTGCTGCATACTTTGTTCTATTCTAGCGTTTACTATCTGTACCACTTCAACTGAGTGTATCTTCATCATACTGTCTCATCTGATCATGTGCTCTTATACTTAGCATGAATAAACACTTACCATCTTAACTTCAAGGGTGCATGCCATAACTCAGTCATTCACATGTACATTGATGCTCTGATCTACTGATGCTCTACTAACTGTCCAGTCTTCTATACAACCATATTCTAACCTAATGATAATCTGTGATGACTCCAAAACTCTATATGACTTTGTTGCCATAATGAAAACACTATATCTAGTCATATACAATAGTATAGTCAACTTTCCAACAATCTCCCCCTTTTTCATTAATGGAAACAAAGGAATATGGTGAAGTTACTAACTGCACACTTATGCAAAATTCTTTAATATATACTCTAACTTATATCTCCCTTATACTCTATACTATACTTCTTTACATCATATGTAATACTCCATATTCTATATACAATACTCCATCTTTGAAATTAATGACAAAGGTGCTCAAAAAAGTGTATCTACAAGTACTTACAAAGAAAGTACATCTAGATAAGCAATCTGCAAGTTCTGGATCTCTTGTTTCCAAAATGCTATCAATGCATTGATAGTTTGTAGATGGGCACATTAGGCATATGTTAGCTTCTCCATCTTTTCTAAGTCTGTACTCAAACCTTGATCATATGTCACCATAGTTGCATCGATCTCCTTGATGTTCTGATTAAGTAAATCTAGAGAGGGTGCAAGAGCATTCCTGAGCTGTGTTTTCCTTTCCTTATCTTAGACATTTCCTTCTCAGTCTTTTCTATTTTTTCTATCTACCCCGAGTACACATTGTTGCGCAGACTTTATTGCCTCTATAGGTGTTACCATTATAGGCATCAAATCCTAAGGACCTGTTACTAGTACATTGGTGGTCTCTGACTCCTTGAATTCTTTAGAGGGCACTTGAGTTGAGGGTGCAGTAGATGGGTACATGTGCCTATCTAGAAAAACTTTCTCAAAATCTTTATCAGTTTCTTTTGCTATCAACTCATAGTTCCTATCCATTAAGAGCAGATTTCTTGACTTAGTTCTTAGGTGCGGCTTCACTAGATCTAACAATAATGTTTTCTCTTCTAAGTAACATATAGGGAGGCTTTCATTTAGAATCTTTTCTCTTATTATTAGATCTTCCTCAATAGCCTATCTTTTTAGGAATTCCAAGATATTCAATACATTGTCCAAAATTATTGTCTTAAGTTCTAAGACTATCTTCTTGAGCTTGAGCATGTGTTTTATTATCATTCCATGGATTTTTGATTTATCAATCTCATTGTATTTCTCAATTAATTTCCCTACTTGATCAATTCTACCTTCCTCAATAATCCTTATTTTCAACACTTGAAGACTAGGTCTGAAAACAACCTGCAGAGGTGCTTGAGTGTTCTTTTTCTAACTTCTAGTTTTCTGCGAGGATGGGTAGCTTGCGCCAATCTCCTTCTTCCTCTTGGTTATTGACTTATAGTTAGGAGATGATGTACCTTTGGGCATAGGAGAGATAACATCTATTTTACCCTGTTTATCCTTTGGATCATTAGTCTTCTCAATCTTGACTTTCTTCATTTTAGGATCATCTTTCTTAGCTTCCACTCTGGATGCACTCTCAATATCCAATGTTATCTTTTCTTCTCTTGCTTTGTCTAGGTCTACCTATGTTACACCATGAATTCTAAGTATCTCAGATGTAATCTTAGAGGGCTTTCCTCTTAGTTGTTGCACTGTTCAAAATTGCATCAACTTCCCTTGTCTTTTCTTCATATGTTCCCCATCTAGGTTCATTAGGGTCCTTAGGTGCTGATAGTAATACTTATGCATATGCTTCCAAGATTGGATCCTCTACCTCATATCCAAGTGGATGGATCCACTTTTTTCTAGGCTTAACTTCTTCCATACATGTTATGTCAGTTTCTACCATAAAACAAATGTTGTCTTTGTATTTCTCAATAATACTTTCTGGTATCCTGTACCTCATCTGCATCTTGATCCTGAATGTCTTCAATTCTATCTCTATGTAATCCTTCAATGTGCTCTTAGTAGATGCTTTAAGACATATTTGAGGCATTATAGGAATACTTTTGTCTAAGTACAAATCTGAGATCTTTCCAAGTATATGGAAGTACATGTAAATGATTAAAGACCCAAACCTGAATATTATGGTGGTATCATGCTTGATGGTTCTAATTTTATCAATCAATTGTGTGTGCAAGATATCACATAGATTAAACTCTCCATTTTCTCTAACAAGTCTGATTGGTGCAAGAATAGTGGCTGCAGACACACTATTCACCCTGTTGGTGTGGTGAAACCTGTAACCTAGTAGCATAGACATCAATTTGATGTATTTCCCTTCAATAGGCTCAATTTTCATACCACGCCTATCACTTCTAGACTTACATGCCTAGTCAACTAATTTTCTCACATCCTTTCCCATTGGAAGAATGGTGCCTTTCTTAGAGAGGCCTATCATTTCATGAATAAGATCTCATGTAATTCTTACTGGGACTTCACCTATCCAAAATAGGTCATCATGGATTCTACTTAACAATATCTTGATCCACTTGGATTCATAGAACTCATATACCATAGCATACTCAACAATAGGATGGTTTTCCAAATGTGTGAACTCATCTAGGAATGTTTTGTCTGGTTTCATCATGGACTCAAGGTGCGACCTTATCTTATCAAGTCCAACTGGTTCTTTCTTATAGTAAATATATGCATTAATATCTTCGACATGCATGACACCCATAGGGGTTCTTGAAAATGAACCTTCTAGGTCATCTAAGGTGGACTTAAAAGGTTTCCTTTTGAAAACATATCTTTTCCTTTACGTGACATCAAATACAACAGGTGTAGCCATGACTTACTTGGTTAATTCTTCAAATCAATTTTCAAAGATTTTTGAATCGTCATGTTGGACTAGGGCTTCACAACTAATCAATCACACTTCTTCACTAGTAAATCAAGCTCCAACACTTCTCAATCCAACTTATATGGCTCATGTGGTTTCCAATCACTCAAAATTGAATGCAATGAGTGATCTGTAAGTTTTCATAGATTATAAAGTGAAATTTACACCATTAATGCTTGCCGCATAAACCAGAATTTGACTAGGAATTTTTAACTTCCATCCTATAATTGATCAAGCAGAGTGCTCTTGCACATAGCATCAAATAGTCTCCAAAATTTTAAATCCAAAGGTGCATACTCTGAGGGTGAGTATACCGGTCGCGCATGGGTCTAGAGCTAAATTATCTCCCCCTATGACCCTGAGGGTCATTCATCTAGATGTAGAGGGTGCATCCATTGCGGATGCATCCAATCCATACTCATCAACCTTAACCTTCTTTTCCTCTTACCAAATCAAGCTCACATCCTCTGTAGCTTTCACAAACTTAACTTCTCCTTAATCATTCAATATTGATACTACTGGCTTTTTAGAGCTTTCCTAACTTTGCGTTCTTGATCTACAAAACTTTGAGATGTGTCCAGCCTTGTTACAAGAGTGAAAAATAACTAGAGACCTTAAATTCCTTGGTGCATTGATATGGGTTACCATTTTACACTGTCTAGTTGAGTGACCATTATAATCAAATATCTGACATGTAATACTCTGAGAACTTCTTGCATTTGGTTGATTCTGATTTCTCTGATTATGCTGAGTCTTGTTCTTTTGACTTGTTCTATAATTCATAGCTCTATGACCAAATTTATTGCATGAATAATAGTAGCCATTGAAAGGTCTTACCTCTTTACAATCCCTTGCAATATGTCCATGCTTGTTACAGGCATAACAAGTTTGGTCTACTGGCTTGCACTCATCCTTAGATGGTTCAACATTGTCTTTAGTCTGATTACCAATTTCCTTAGCATCTGTAGAGTCTTCTGGTGCTTTCATCTTTGCTCACATGTCATCAATCTAATTTTGTGCTTCATTAAATCCAACACTGCTAGTATCTCCTTTAAGCTTCCGTGCATATAATTGTGACTCTATCAAATCAGAATTGGTGTGTAATTTCTCAATGTGATTATTTGCCTCTTTCAACTCAGATTCCAAATTTTCTTTGCTATTTCTTAGCTCCAAGATTTCCATGTTTGCTTGCCTCAATTCTTCATTTAGTTGAAGATTATCTTTGATCTATTCATCGTAAACTTCTTGATTGTTAGTTAATTTTTTCATCCAACTCATCAATCTGATCTTTTAGGGATGTGTTCTCTTCATTTAGCTTTTTGACCATTTTCCCTAAATCACTATTTGAATAATCTTTCAAATCTTTTCTTAGCTTCTTGATGAAAACTTGTGCACCACTGAGTTTCAATTTTAGTTCTTCAACTTCTTTCTTAGATTTGTCAAGGTCTTCAAGAGCTCCCATAAGATTCTTCTTCAAATTCTTTGCTTCTTTTGAACCCATTGATCTCCTCAAGTGGTTAAACTTTTCTTTAGAGGACCAATGATCTGATACCAATTATTAGGAATGGGAACACTGAGAGGGGGGGGGGGGGGTGAATCAGTGTTCACTATATCTTTATATTTTCTTAAGTCTTGAATCTTAACTTGATTTCTTAAGTACTATTATGAACATCAATGTAAATAAGATAAACAATCATAACACATAACACCAATATGATTATGGGTAAACCTAAATAGATAAAAACCCCAGTGGGAATTGACACCCACTAAGAACTACACTAGTGTTTTATGATCCTTGTTAGAAGATCTACAACCCTATTAGGATTTTTTCTTTACAATGCTTTTAGTATAGAGAACTGGTCAAAGGTCGGACCCTGTTAGGAGTCTTTTACAATAACCCCATTAGGGGTAGGGACACACTTTCCTAGAGCTCACTACTCAAGTGGTGAAGGCTACAACCTTCTGATCTCAGATACACACTATATCTGCTAGATGAACTGGTGCTATGACACTGGTTGTCTAATTAGTTCCTTTTGTGATCTGATGATTTAGCCACTTGTAAAGCTCTAACTCATTCTATCTTCACTTTGCATGTCTCTGCTCTACTTATCTTATCTCTATATCCACTTCCATGCTTTATTACAAAGGTGCATCTTATATTTATATGCGCTAACAAAACAATTAACTAGGTCGGCCTATAACCGATTACATACAATGCTTCCAAGTGAATTGGTTCAAGAGTGTTTACAAAAAAACATTTTTACATGTCTACATCCTAATCACAATAGGCACATAGCCTTTACAAAACATTATTATAACCACTACTCAAAATACTAACAGTCGGCTGTATACTCTGTTATGTTCTGGCATTTACTATATGTACCACTTCAACTGACAGTATCTTTGTCATATTGTCTCATTTGATCATGTGCTCTTAGACTTAGCATGAATACACACTTACCAGCTTAACTTCAAGGGCACATACCATAACTCATTCATACACACGTGTCTTGATGCTCTAATCTACTGGTGCTCTACTAACTATCCAATCTTCTATACTTAGCCATATTTTGACCTAATGATAATTTGCACTGACTCCAAAACTCTATATGACTTTGTTGCCATAATGAAAACACTATATCTAGTCATATACAATAGTATAGTCAACTTTCCAATAGAAATGTAGGCTCATGATGTGGTGCCGGATAACATATAGGATAATGAACTGGTGTCATGAAAGAAATGTGCTCCAAAAGAGTGAACATGTGAAGAGACTTTTGAGAACTTGTTTTTTTTCCTTTTATTCATTTTTCATTCTTTAGTTTGATCAAGACCAAGGGGTCAAATCAAATAGGATACTGATAGGATAGCATGGCTAGAATAAGGGGTGATGGAGGCTATAAGAAACTATTTTTGGATTATGGCAAGGATTGTCTTGGGATAAGCAAGATCATGATAGGGTAGCATGGATAAAAGAAAGTGAATAAGCTAATGGAAAGGATGGAAGATGGAAGAATATCTAATGCTCATGGATACTTCAACCTTTTTCAAGATCACAAGTGAAAGAGGGAAATATGGATGCACATGGAATAGCCAGTGTGTATGGATCTTGCCTCTGAGTGTAGAGTGCAAGGGAGAGGAACTATGCATGATGCCTGTTTACTAGGTTTTCATCAAGGTACTTATCCAAGGCACCACAAGAAGTGGTTTTCACCATAGGACAAATTTATTTTTCTTTACTTTTACTACCAAGATGCATGTTTACCATGTTTTCACCAAGTTACTTTTCTCTTTCTAATATTTTGTTGTATTTTTTTATTTTTGGAAGGGACTCAAGAATATTGCTCTTTGGATAATGCTCCTTTTAAGGATATGTTATGATGGGCCGAGGCTATAGAAGGATATGCTTCAAGATGTTGATAGGGTGATGGTAGGAAATGATAAGGAGGATAAGGTAGATGGTAGCCAAGGATTTAGGCAATGGATGGGATAAGAGGGATGGAAGGATAGTAAGTAGGAGGATTAGAAGCATGTGTATGTGTTGGATAGTGGATAGGGTATTGAAAGGTTTGCATAGGATTAAATAGGTAGGGTGATAAAATCAACATCGACACACACCTTAAAGGTAGAATGGTGGAAAAATGGATGGAAAAGCTTGAGGCTTTGATGTAGGAGAGGATATGGATCTTGGGATATATAGACCCAAAATAGATTTGGAAGATGTAGGTGATGGAGGAAGTTTAGAAGATGGGGTGAAAGCATTTGGAAGCTTGGATGCCAACTTTGATTTTTATTTTTATATTCAAGTCCTTTAATAGAGACTTGGAAATCCACATAGATTTTTATTTTTCTTTACTTTTGGATGTTTTAACATGTACTTCTTCAATGATGGATTTAGGAACCCACATTTTCTTTGATTTTCTTCTTTTCTTGGTGGACATTTGTTGTCTTTTGAATAGCTCTTTTTTTTTGTAGTCACATTTTGATTAGACAAAACATAGTGATCTTCATATATAAGTGGATTATTATATTTTTTATTTCTTTGTTTGACATCCAAATTACTTCCAAAAGATGGGAATTGTGGATGAAGGATGTTGATATGACTGGCTCATATGGATGGGTGGACATAGAGGGTTCAAGGATGCATGTCTTTATTGATCTTGATAGGGGATAGGGTAATATAATGACAAGCTAGGAGTGATAGGCATGGTGGATGGAGGGATATAAGGAATCAATATAGATGAAAGGTTTGATAGTTTCATCTTTGGGATATAAGGACCAAGGATGGATTTGGAAGATAGTGAAATCTGATGTGTATGTGAAAATGGAGGGAGATGAGGTGTGAAAGGGATATAAAAATCTTTACAGTGAGTTGTGTGGCCAAGGCTCTCTTCAGCTTTATACCAATAATCTCACGAGTATCTCTATTAGAATCATTTTTTTTTATATCAGCAACTAAAGCTTTAGGGAATTAATTCTTATGCAAGGGATTTGGAGGAACATGACAAGGGGATGCTGGGATACGCCAATCTTGACAAGGATCTTTAGATGGTGTAGGAAAAGTACTTTTCTTTTGATTTTCAATAATCTCATTAGGGATGATGGAATGGACATCTTGATCTTTCTTGGGAGATGGAGAGATATGTAGTTTTTGATGTGGAGGGGCATCTTCTCAAAATAAGGGCAAGGGAATGAGAGGATCATCATGAGACTTTTAGCATATGGAACTCAGGTCAATTGTTGGATGAGATTAGATAGTGTCTTGATCTTGATCTTTAGTAAGACTTGTTTCTTCATTATTTAGGTTATCCTCTTGACATAGAACCACTTCTAAGGATGAGGTAGGAGTTTTAATCTTCATGATGGTTTCTTGAAGGTCTGATGGAGGAAAATTTGGATCATCTATGATAGGCATTGCATCACATAGAGACTTTGAACCAATGATCTTTGAAGGATGAAATATATTTGTAGAAAGATGTAGGTTAGCTTGGATTTCCTTTAAAGGTATCCCTTGAGGGTAAACATAATCAAAATGAAAAGCATTAGGTTCTTTGTTTGATGATTGATGTAGTGAAAAATTTGATATAGTTCCAAATGAAACTACTCTTGACTGGTGATTTTGATTTTGTGAACTTAACTTGATTCGATTGATGATTGATTTGAGACAAGAATAATCAGCTTGATGTGGTGCAATGAAACTGACAATCTATTTGATATTGATATCATTGATGCTACCAAATAATCAATCTGATGCAAAGTTATGAAATTGATCACTGTCAGAAAGATTTTAAAAACTCTAAGGTTAATAATAATGAATAACCAATTTGATGTAGAGTGATGAAATTGATTACCGCCAAAAGAATTGATCGATATAATTAACTTGATATGGGTCCCAATGAATTCATTTATTTGATGATGAAGACACTATCAATTTGATGTGGTGTGATGAAATTTATATGCCCCTAGCGATGTGGTTCTATTTGATTTGATGATTTGATTTGATTTTCAGATTGAGTGTTGAAGAAGATCTTGAATAGATTCAATGGATGATGTTGCAAAATTTAATTTGATGATTGATGTCATGAAAAAAATTTCATACATCAGATTAGATTTGATCAAATTTGATAAAAAGCTTTTTGATGCTCCAGATGTAAGAATATTGATTATGATGCCCTTCGGGAGCTAGATCAAAGTATGAGAGAAAATATTTGGTTGATGTTGATTTGCACTTGGTCCATTTGAGTGATCATTTTGATTGAAGCTCATTGGATGAAATGAAGTTATTTGTCCTTTTGTGAGTTGAGTATATAATATGACAATCAATTGAATCAAACTAATTAATTTCTTTAGCCATGGGATTTTTTATTATGAATTTGATTAAATGGCTTAGGAGAACTAATCAATGAATGATCCTTGATTATTGATGATTGATGAATTATGTAATTAAATTTATCTAATTCAATTACACAAATAATCTTGATATTGATGTGGTTTGATCACTTGATTAAGATTTAGGGCAATTTGGTCTTTTGATAAGACTAGGCCAATTTTTAGGTGATTACAACAGTGATAGAGGTGATGAGTGGCGAGGTCCACTTATTAAGAAAAGGAAAAGATAGAATGGTGGTGGGCTTGAGATGAAGTAAGTTCATCACCATTTTTGAATGCTCTCAAAGGTTATTTTTTGTTGAATTGTGAGGTTGCAATAGAAGAAATAAAGTGAAGGCTATTGCTAGTTTTAAAAAAGGGTTTTTTTGTCAGTCAAAAGTATTTTGACCTGAATGATGATGAAAGGGACACATGTCTCTAGTGGGCTTGATAAAGTGAAGATCACTATTTTGTAGGAATGCATTAAAGGGAGAACTTTTGGTTCTATGAAATGTTGAAAAAGGATGAAAAGGTGACCCAAGAATCAATGTTAAAGGATTCTCATTTCTATTTCATAAGATTTCTTTCTAGGTCAAATCATTTGTCATGTGAAATAGCGATATATGTTTTTAATTGAATTTCATGTTATCAACTCTTTCAAGCGGTAGTATCATTGTGGAGTTTCATCGATCTAATAGTCTAGCCACCTCATGGCCATTTATGAATGTTGATGGCCTACAGCCATGGTTCTATGCCATAAAGATTTTCTATCTGATCGAGTACTTGTAGGGATGGCCATTCCTTTTGCAACTGAGTATTTATTGTGGACTTCCTATCACTTTTTTACCAATATCAACTTGCAGAGATTAGGTGTTTTGATCTAATCTGCCCCTTCTTTATGTAACTCAACCCTGAGTTAGGGTTTAAATTTCATGTAGAGTCTAGGATATGCTTGAGCACTATAAAGAAATATTATGTGCAGTCTTTCAAAATTGTCTCCCTAGTTTTGTTGTAGGATTTCCTATTCGCAACTATAATTTTTGCCTTTTTGGAATTCAATATAATTGTTGTTTTACCTATCTTTAAGCTCAAATATCTTGTGCATGTTTTCCTTAATATTTGCATCTATTTCATCATTTGAAATTTCTTTGATTATGTAACCCTTAATTTGTTAGTCTTCATTACTAAATACTGCATTCCTAATAGGACAATGTCAATCTCTTACCTTCACTTAGAGCTAAAGTTGATAAGTACTCAGATAGTGTATTTTTATGGTCTTGTTGAATTAAAGTGAAATAATAGGAAAGAGGAGATCAAACACTCAATTTGGTGCATCATCCATTCCCTTTTATGCAATCCTTCTCCCTTTTTCCCTCAAGATAATAATTTTTAGATGCATCTTGATTGTAAAGGAAACCAGCCTTCACAGGAGATTCAACCTCATTTACAAAGTCCCACACTTGGAGGTTGTTTCCATGTTTCAAAATGTTTTTTAGGTCACTAACCATTACCTAAAATAGGGTGGAGACTTTTGTGACAACAATTTTCAGTAGGCCTGGTGGGACAAGAATTCATGTTTGTTCAAGAAGACTTGTTGGTTTGATGGTGTCAAACAAAGGATTTCAACATTCATGCTAAGAAATTAGTGCCTCTCTTAGCATCTTAGCCTTCAAGAGGCTCACATTAAAGCACTTGGTGACTCTATCTCTACATTTTGGTTCTCATACCAGATTTGATGCAATTCATGCCCAGAATTCAAACAAGTGCATCTTCTAGAGGTAATTTTTAGTTTTTTAAACTCTCATTTTTAAGTTCTAGAGAAGAAGAAATAGAATTTATTTATCACCAGTTAGGAGTTCGGAAGAAACACCTACACCTACACTATCTAGATCTCTTTCTACTCCTCTTGTTGATAGATCAAAACCTAGGATACCATTTACTCAATTGAATAAACCATTACTTCATATGGATATTCCTAGAAATCAAGTTTTTTCCACCTTTACTGGTGGTAGTCTTATTTCAGCTCAAAGATGATATACCAGTAGATGCACTTAAGATTTTACTAGACTTTACTGGTGAAACTTCCATTTCCCCAAAAGAACACATTCAAGAAGTTTCAAATATTTTCAACATACATGGTATTACAAAAGATGACATTATTGTTATAATTATAGCTTCATCATTAAAAGGAAAAGCCTTGCAATGGTATAGAGGGATTCCACATAACTTTATCCATAATTGGGATGAGCTAGGTGAAAAACTTTTCAAATATTTTGAAGACAAAATTGATCACCTATCACTTTTAGAGCAACTAACTATAATTAAAAAAGCACCCCATCAATTCATGATAGACCTCAATTATAGATTTCAAAAGACGTGGGATAGAATACTTGCTTCAGTGAAGCCTTCTTCTGGTAATGCCTTCTTGTATTATCTCAAATATTTTGATAGTCATATTTCTACTATATTTCAAATAATGGAGATACATTTCTAGCTACATATGATGTAGCTATAATGACATAAAATTGCCTAGTTCAAGGAGGAAGGATAGATCCAAGGCCACCAATGCATTTATTTCCAACTATGCCTACACATCAACTTATAAAGGCTCATATTCCTACTACCATTATAGGTTAGCCTCATATTTCTGCTCCATCAGATTCAACATCTTCAATTAAAATACTTGAAACCATTATGGAAACCATGATGCAGAAGATACAAGGTTTAGATCTTGGAATGTAGAGCATAAAGAAATATATTGGCCATATATTTCAGACCATTGGGAACAAGATAGTGACTCTAGAGAGAAAAAAAATCTCAAGGTAATAGGCCTTATCATCCTTGCTCTCAAAATTCTTCATTTAATAGGCTAGAAAATCAAAGACAAGGCTCGTGGAATCAGAATAGGCTCATCGGTAATCATGTGCCCCTATAAATATAAGTGAAAATATAGTTAGGACCCTTCTCCCTACTCAAAAAAATATTTCTCAATCACAAAAATGGTGTACCACTTGCAATTAGACTTTTGAGCAGTGTGTTTGTCAAGGAGAAGGTTTGTATCAAGCTCTAACTATACAAGATGAACCGGAAATGCCAGGACAACAACATAACATAAATTAGTCCAATGTTGGTTTTCAATTGCAATATCAAGGGGATTCTTCTGTAATGAATTTTTAGCAAGAATATTTTTTTGGTGCCAATCATGATAGAGATGATCATATAGCTCATAACACTAGGATCAAAAGAAGAGCAATGGAGAGTGTTTCACCTTGTCCATCTAGTAAAGCTTCAACTTTAGAGTTCGTTACACCTATTACATTAGTAGGTATACAACATGATGCTGGTGTCCCATTACAAAATAATAATATACATTATAGTGGCATGAAGCCTAGGGAGCCTCAATCTAGCCTAATTCAAAGACCAAAACTTGTGGTTGCTAAGGGTTTTATAAATTCAACAAATACTCATCTCAACATTGTAGACCATATGAATAAGACCAACATCAATGTTACTATGTGGGATGTCCTCACAATTCCATCTTAGTTTGAATTTTTATAAGGATTAAATATCATGAATGTCCAAGAGGGACCAACAACAATAAGTGGAATATCAAATCAAGCAACAAGTATTGTGCATCCTAGAAAAGAAGAAAATACAAATAAGAAACATAAGCCTTCCCATTTGTATCTCTCTTTAATAATAGGAGATAAACTATTTCAAAATTACAAGATAGACTTGGAGCTAATAGCTTAGTCATGCCAAAGAAGGCAACTGAGCTTCTAGATATAAGTATGAACTTGTGACTAGAGGGGTTGTCTAGTTGGATGGTACTTCTGTCCAACTAGTAGGGTTATTTAAAATTATCAAATTAGCCTTGCATGCATATCCTAGTTACACTTTCATAAAAGACATATCAATTATTGATATTCTTCCACATTTTTCTAGTTGCCTCTCTAGGGACTTCACTGCCTAAATAGGTGGCTATATTGCATCTAATTGGTCCTACTTTTTCTTTAGGACTAGAAATAGAACAAAGACTTCCATAAAAGCAAAGACATTGTCGCTCAATCATATACAGACCTACACTCCTAGCCCCATAAATATGAATTGCACATTCTATGAGAAAGAGGAAGAATGCATAATCCATGAACCTGCTACTCTCTTGGAAAAATTTCACGATTATCTCTTAGATGAATGGGATAATTCTTTTCGATTTGATCCAATAAAAGAGATTGAAGAGAAAATATTTGGAACTTATTGTATGCTTGAGGAGGATTCTCCTATTCCTAACCTCATGAAATAACATGAAGATACTAATGGATTGTCGAGTATGTTCTTTGATGGTTCAAGAAATAAAAAATAGTTCAGGTGCTGGTGAAATGCTTGTTTCTCCTAAGTTAGATAAATACTACTTTTCATTTAGACTTTATTTTAGTTTCTCTAAAAATGTGGTTGAATATGAAGCCTTGATCCAAGGTCACCAACTTGCACAAAGAAGAGGTATAAAATCTCTACAAGTCTTTGGAGATACTGAATTGGTTGTTAATTAGATTAGAAATTAGAATGTTACAAAAAAACCTTCTCAAATCATACAAACACAAAGTTTGGGATCTACTACAGGCCTTTGAAGATTTTAACATTCAGAGTATTCCAAGAAATCAAAACAAACATGTTTATAGACTTGCAGTAGTTGGTGCTCATTATAAAATACCATAACATATTGCAAACACAAAGGAAAAACATATAAAACTAGTTGTAAGGCCTGTTGTCCCAGATAATTATACAAATTGGAAAGTCTTTGACTCTTATTTACATGTTGTCAATTTCCTACAAAATGAAGTAGATTTATCTACTAAAAATTAGACCATGTTACAAAACTAATATGGAGATTAAATTATGTAGATCAATTATAATAAATTACCCTAAGGATTAATCATATTAGAAGGTATCTTCAATTCTCACATGTTAAGAAAGGAACAAAGGTCAGAACCTAGCTACAAGGAAGGAAAACTACAAACCTATCACAATTGTTGATGGAAAGACTCTTAACTTGGGAAAGCTATGCTCTATGACTGAACAAGAAGTTTTTATTAAATTATATAAAGAGTTCAATGATTTTATTTCTTGGACATATGAAGACTTAAAGGGTTTTGACCCAAGCTTCTCCCAACATACCATAGCATTAAATGTTGATGAAAAACCAGTTAGACAAAAATAGAGACCAACCAATCCTAAGATTGAACCTTTAATGAGAAAATAACTATATAAAGTCATAAAGGCTAATATAATTTATCCTATCAAGAACTCCTCTTGGGTAGCTAATCTTGTTCCTATTAGAAAGAATAATGGAGAAATTAGATTATGTGTTGACTTTAGAGACCTTAATAGGGATTCTCTTAAAAACCACCATCATCTTCCTTCCATGGAGTAAATATTGTTCAAAATTGGTGGTTCTGAGAGATTTTGTTTCTTATATGGTTTCTTATTCTTAAATAAGGTTTTAGTCCAAGAATCAGACCAATATAAGACAATATTTAGCACTAGATGGGGTACTTATTATTATGGAAAAATTTCATTTAGAATAAATAATGTAGGTGCTACATTTAAAAAGGAAATACAGATTAGGCATTGGCCTATAGTGTAGTGGTTGTTGCTTCTCTTTGCAATAGCAAGATCTTGTGTTTGATTCTGAGCTTAAATAAACTTAATATAAAAAAAAGATAATGGAGATTGATTTTAAGGTTGTATTAGAAATTTTTCTGCTAATATGTATTGATGATATAATTTTTTATTCAAAGTATGTAGTAGACCATCTTGATCATCTAAGGTAAGTGTTTATCAAATATAGAGAGTATAGTGTATCCTTGAATTCAAGCAAGTGTATGTTTTTTACTAATCAAGGAAAAGTGTTAGGACACATTGTATCAAAGGATGGCTTGAATATATATCTAGAGAGAGTGGAGGCAATTATTTATCTTCCACTTCCTAAGCACATGAAATGATTACAATTTTTTTGTGCTAGCATCAGTTTTGTAAGAAGGTTCATTCGTAACCTTGTTACTATGGTTAAACATCTTACAAGTATGTTGAAAAGGAACATAGAGTTCAAATGGACCAAGAAAGGAAATACAAGTCTTGAGGTGATTAAAATAGCTATTGCATTTGCTCCTACTCTTGTCAATCCTAACTTTGATAGAGATTTTATCCTCTATACTCTTGGAGGAGAATCAAGTATATCATCTATCTTGACACAACTGAATAGAAAATATATAGAGAAGCCCATTGATTTCTTCAGTGGAGGAATCAAAAAATATGAAAGTAAATACAACTATGTAGAAAGAACATCTACTATCTAATAACAATATCTAGCTCTTGGTCCCACATGCAAGTGTAAAGGACTTCCTTTTAAATAAGGACATTAGTGAGAAAAGAGTTGGATTGATTACCAAAGTCATGGAATATGACATTGAAATCAACATCACCAAGCTTGTGAGGGGAAATGGCCTATTTAAATAAATGATTTCATATTTTGAGACATCCAAGGAGGCTTCCCTTTTATTACAGGATGAAGAACTAGCTAGAAATGAAAATTAGATTAATTGGTTGCATGATATGACTATCTTTTTGATAGAGGGGAGATACCCACAATGTTTAGATAAAGATAAGATGAGACAATTCAAATTTTAGTCTATTCATTATGCCTTAGTAGATGGTATATTATCCAAAATGAATTCCAATGGTATCTTACTAATATTCATTAATACAAATCAAATCAATTGGTTTTTAGAATAATTTTATGATGGCCCCTCGGGTGGTCATTTCTCGTCAAGGGTCACAACCATCAAAATAATGAGGGCTAGATACTATTGGCTAACCTTGTGTTGGTATTGCTCAGGAACACTAAGAGGAGGGAGGTGAATCAGTGTTCTAAAACTTGTAACTCTACCGATCAGATTATTTAATCATAAATAGGAAGCAATAAAGAGTAAAAAATTAAAATGTAAAGAAATCACCCACAAACTCATAACACCATAGTTTTGTGTGGAAACCCGATTAAGGGAAAAACCATGTTGGGGATGGAACCCACAATTATCTGTATAGAAATAAAGATGTTAACTTGGTCAAGGGAAATAGTACAAAATGGAATGCACTTGCATTCAGGCCCACTTCCTAGAGTTCACTCCTCATATTACAACATACATATAGAGGTTCACTACCATACAAAAACTTGGACTACAATCCAAAATGTTGAACTAAGAAATAGCATCAATTATACCTATACAATTCTATTTAGGTATAGTACATATACATCAAGCTAACCTCAAATATTAGGTTCTTTGCATACACAAAACATCAGTATATCATCTCTAAATTTTGCATCATATTCTCTATCCAATCACTATTTTATGAATCTCCATAAAACTCGATCTTATATATCCAATCCTAAAGTATAATGAGTTAACTTGTCGACTCCAAGAACAAAACATGTAATGTGTAGAACCTCAATCAAAAAAATAATCAAAGCTTCATGCTAACCTCAAGAAAAACACATACCATCTATCATGTTGCTTCTACCAATAATCATTCTAAAACTGATCAGGTCATTGATTTGTTAGGATTTTTGATCGATCCAATAAGCAACTATAATTGTTCCTTCCTCTTCTTTGTATACACAATACTCAGATCATTATAACTTGAGAGAATGATATTATAAACAAGTGTGAGAATGGAATAACATAGAATATATACTTTAGAATCCTCATGTAACTACACAGCCTGAAATCTATCCTAACCTATCCATACTGATACTTTTATCGATCTTGTGCATTAACCCTTGTACTTCCATACTTAGCCAAATATTCATCATGACCTTTGGTAATCACAAAAAATGTTAGGTTTCCAATAAGTCATCTTTAGTTACCATCAATGACAATACACAAACCATCCATAATAGTGCCTCTTGCCAACAATCTCCACCTTTGGCATTGATGGCAACACTTAGTAAAAAATGACTAGGTGTCCAAGAGAAATTCCAATCTCCAAAAGGTCTCCTCCTAACCAAAAATTTGTGCTCCCCCTAAGATAAATAACTCATTTTCACTCCTTATCTCTTCCCATTTCACATCAATGGAAAAGGTTGGGATCTCTTTCAAAATTCATCTACCAAAATCCTATATCATCCATTTATATACATAAGTACAAAGTATACATACAAGATTTTAAAAATATCTAATAAATCACTCCCCTAGAGCTTCACATTCTGTATCCCAACTTTTATTAATGCTTTCATCTATCTAATTATTCCCACAAATAGCGTAGGCCAACTTCTCTTCTTCTCCTAGGTCAGGTGCATCATGGAATTCATAGGTTACAATTGCTTCCTTTACTCCTCTCAACAAAATATCAAGCTATAGAACAATTAGGTTCATCATCTCTCTAACCCTTCCCTTTACTTCATTCCTTTCAATGAAAAGAGCTCTAATTTTATCATTGTGTTTTGTCACTTGTACTAAATGAACTAATACCAACTCCTTCAAAGGATAAAACCCTTGTGATCTTTTTGATAGTTTAGCTTCACTCTCCTTAATGATTTTTCCAATATCTGCTACATGCTTAGGATAATCAACACACCATTATAAAATTTACCTCCTTCTAAAAATACTTCCTTCAATTGTTGAATAAAAAATCCCAATGAGGTCTAATTCTTGGCAATCATGATGTTCATCTGATTGAATCTCCTGACATTGAATTAATTTTGGACTTTGATTATTGTATATTTTTATAAGGTTTCAAAATTAATATCAACTTCATCTAGTAAACCTTCTATCGATCTTGGTGTAGGCTCATTTGGATCAGATTTATGGTTTGACATGTTCTTAGCCAAAACATCTACTTCCCCAGATAGAAGTTTGTTCCCCTTCTCATTAGTTTTCAAAATTCACTCTCTCACTTTGGCATGAGCTACCATACCAAGTACCATCAACTAATCTTCATTGAGAGTGTCCAATTCAATTGGACCTTATATAATTTGCATGTTCTTTTCTAAGAATGTGGCCACTACATATGTAGTGTCTCTTTCCTCCTTAAGTGATTCACTTGTCATTTCCTCACCTCTCATCTCAGGAATCTCCTCTGATTTATCAAGAATCTATTCATCCATCACATCAAAATTTTGATCACCAAAAACTATTGTTACTTCCTCACCTTCTCTTTTCTCAAATTCCTTATGTGTTACTTTAGACTTGACATTTATACTATTTTATGCTATCTACATCACTTCCTTATACTCATCTTATATATGTGTTTCCTTGAAGCTCATTACTCTAGGTATGTCTATTGGAAACTACAATTGAAGCAATTTTTGTGTTGCACGTCAAATAAATTTTCCCCTTTTCTCTATGTGGCAGTTTTTTTGGCAATGTCAAAGTTTAAATTGTAAATTGAACTTTGAACTTTGAACTTGAACCTTTCATGGTTCAAGGTTCAAAGTTCAATATGTTTTTTCCTGCAATGCATTGTTTACATGTTAAGTCATGCATGTCATGTCCACTTGTAAAAAGGTGCAAAAGTCAAGTTTGGTTTTGAACTTTGAACCGCATTTTCTCAGTTCAAAGTTCACAATAGAATGTGCACTTCTATGATTTTTCATGAAGAGTCTTCCAATTCCATTAGTAAAGTTACTGGGTCCCACCTAGTTGTCTTATGTGCATAAACAATGAAAAAAATTTGAATCATGTACTTTGAACCCTTCTTTATGGTTCAAACTTTGATTTCTGAAATGTAATAATATCCGGATATGAGACATGAGCCAAATCTTTATGCCTGACGGAGAAGTGATTGATGTGACTGAAAAAGGGTGCCACTTCAGCTTGAAGATGTAATGGGAAGGCATGTTTTACAGGCTATTCACATTTATTGTGGCATGAAAAGAGAATTAATGGTAGTTATTATGAGGTGATGGGGATTTGAAATAAGTATGCGCTTCTCTTTCCATTTTCTGCTTTGCATTTTCTTCTTTGTTGTTTTCTGGAGGCGTTCTGGAGCTGTGAAGGTAACAGTCTCAAAAGGTGAAAGAACAGTGAGTTTCCAATAACCTAGGCTCTATAATTCATTTGAAGCTTCTGCATTTTAAGGCATCCTTAGAATTTTGCAAGGTTATTTTTCACTATGTCATCTTCAAAGGGGAAATTCTTAAAAGAAAATAAGTTATCTCCGGTAGGTTGTTGTTTTCCTGAAATGAAAGATACAGTTATCTTAGATGATGATATAGGAGAGATAGTTTCAAGATTAAGGAAAATAGTCGATGAGGCTATGTCTGTTAGGATTGTAGAAAGTGGTTTGTTGGAGGCCATAGGTTTTCCTGATGTTATTCCATGCCCGGAGCTAGTAATAGAGTGTTGTAACCATTATTGCAAGGTTGAGAGGTGTATTAAAACCGAGAGTGGTGAAGTTTTGGTAAATGTTGATAGAATAGTAGTAATGGCTGCTCTTAGGATCCCTCCAGTTGAAATCTACGGTGACTGGAGTATCAGTAAAGTGGTAGAAGATTCTAAGAAGAATAGAAAGGAGTATAGGAATAACATAGCAAGAGATTGGCTGATAAATGCAGAAAAAGGGGGTTCCCATTTGCCTAGACCACTAAGGAAAGATCACCTAGTTAGAGAGGTTAGGGATATACTGATAATGCTGAATAGGGTTAAGGGCAATCCAATAGACACCATTTGGGAAGAATGGATGTACATTTTTGTTCAAGCCATCCTCGATGCTAGAAACGTGGTAGACTGGGCAGAAATTATAGGCGAATAGTTGCATGAGGCTTTATCTCAACTGGCCTTAGTTTCTAGTTTTTATATGACATCCTATCTTTTCTACATTCTTTCCATTTGTAGAATTTGGGATGGTCTACCCCACAAGGAATGGAACAGTAGCATGCCTATTTATGAGTCTTCCCCTTTTGCAAAAAGGAAAACATCCAATGGGTTACAAGAAAATGCATGACACATTTGCCTCCAAACTGGTTTTTGAATTGAAAGGGAAACCCTATTGCAGACTATCTGATGAAGCTATGGAGTTTGTAAAAATCTATGGAAGCTTTTATATCGAGTTTCCTACTTTCACTTACTTAAGCGTAGGCAGTTTCAACAACGCTCCATTAAGGCCTCCCAGGTTTTGCCCTAATAAATGTGTCCTTCTTGAAGTTGGGAGATAGTTATTAATGGTGGAAAAGAAATACAGAGTTAAGAAGGGTATTGGTGCTTTCTTCCCTTTAGAGCTTGGACACTATAGGTTCAAATTGTTACATGAATTTGCCTTTTTGATTAATGAATTAAAAGAAATGAACCTCCAGCCTTATCAGGCTAGATGGTAAGGGTTTTGTCAAAAAACATTTCAAAGTTGATGCCAGGTTTCTTCATCAACCAACCCTAGAAGATTATTCGGAGGACTGCATAGATGAAATTGAAGTCACCAAAAGACTGAGCTCTAGATTCTCATTTGGGAAAATTCTTTCCTTGAAGTTACCTTTTAATGTTAAAAGTTTTAAAAGTGAAGATGTTGCTACATTTGAGGTAGAGGATGACAATCCAGAAGTAGAAGTGGAGGTCAAGAAAATTGATTGGCTAATAGAGGAAGAGGATGATGTAAAATCCATCACCAAAGGACTTTTCAAGAAGACAAAATAGTGGCTCAAGGCCCTTAAGAAAAAGATTTCAATGACTCCCATATTGGCAACCAGGAAGAGTCCAAGGACTCCTAGAATTGATTCCCCTC
The DNA here is from genome assembly GCA_027943335.1 of Chamaecyparis obtusa. Taxonomy (NCBI): domain Eukaryota; kingdom Viridiplantae; phylum Streptophyta; class Pinopsida; order Cupressales; family Cupressaceae; genus Chamaecyparis; species Chamaecyparis obtusa. The sequence goes on along the minus strand of BSBK01008281.1, from coordinate 158,718 downwards.
ATGTATTAACTAATAAATCTGATCCATTGCTTTTTGTAGGTGTACATATTTCTCCAAGAATTAAAGAAGACCCTGAACCAATTCTGGATGATGTTGTGAAATTTCAAAGGCAGAAAAGTAAAAGAATTGAGAAGTTTGAGCCTCCCTTCTATATTGTGTTAGATTCTGACACTGAGAAGCCCAAAAAGTTTAAGAGATTGAAAAGAGGAAAGTTTATTTCTATGGATTCAACATCAAAGGTAGGCACTGATAATTCAGGATAGAAAGAACCAGTCACCCCAAGTAACCCCAGTTCCACAGTTTCAATACAAAACATGACCCCTGTTTCTCCAAATTGGTTAGATTTAATTGTGAGAAAGAGGAGGAATGTTGTGACTTCCTTAGTTCCTGTTGGTGACCTGGTTAGCAAATATCTTGGGAAATCTCCCAAGGCCAAGAAACCAAAGATAGAATCCATGGTGGATGTAGATCTAGTTATAGGACATTGGGTAGCAGAGATTTTTAAACCCAATTCTGATAAAGCCAGTGCTAAAGTCACTGAGAAAGATTTTACCGTAGACAAAGTGGATCTAGGGGTGTCCTCCAGTGCTACTGATTTAAAAATCTTGAACTCTACAAATAAGAAAATCAACCACAGGGTACTAAAGGATGCAGAAGACAAGGCTAAGCTTAAGCAAGCCTTATGTGAAATGGAAAAATACATCCAACAGCTGCAAAACCCTATTCTCCAACCTCTAGCAATTGTACCTTCAAATTTGGATGTTAAGTCTCCAGATAACCAAAAATTTCTTGATCAAGTACACAAGGAGAGGTCTACCTCCAAGGCATTTTATGATTGGATAGACGAGGTTGTAAAAATGGTTGAACAGTTTGCCCAAACCTGTGAAGACTTAGCAAAAAGATCATCTGAATTAACAGCTACCACGGAAGCTAAGGTCAAACTTTGGGAAGGGAGAAAGGACAACCTTGACATAACTATAGCAAACATGAATGAAGCCTTTGAATATGACATGGAAAAATTCTTAGCTGAGAAAAAAATCCTCAGTGCTGATAGCAACCTCCTGTTCATGGCCAAAGTTAATGAAGAATGGCAAAGTACTCTAATAGAATAGGGCATCGAAGAATCAAAACAAATCCTGAAAGCAAATGCATGTGTAGAAGAAGCTCTGATAATCACATCAACTGTATATATAAACTATCCAAAGGCAAAGAGAAAGTGGACATAGGCACAACTGAGATGAATGAATCTTTCTTTCAAAAAGAAAAGGCAATTAAAGATGCCAAGGATATGATGCCCAAGGATTGCTCTATTGTTGCCAGAGTGCAATCACTAGTCTTGATCGGTGAGGAACAAGCAAAGATATTGAGTTCAAAGCTGGAACAGATGCAAAACTACAAAGAGATCTAGGAACAAAGGTTGGACCTCCTATCTAAGCCAAACAAGGAGCTACTAGAGAGATTCACGACAAGTTTCCAGGATTGGTCCGAGGAGTGCAAAGCGAAGGAAGCCACCATTGGTGCTGGAACCAGAAAAAAGTGATCCATTTTGATTAGTTTTAAAGTAGTTTTAAGTGGTTCCAGGTAGTTGCTCCTTTTTTAGATTAGGATTTAGTTAAGAAACTAATTATGGCCTGCGTGGCTATAAATATATTTTTGAAAGACCTTTAATGGGGTTCTTTGGATTCAGAAACTTAAAGTTTTAAGATTTTACTACAAATACTTTGATAAGTTAAGTGGATATTTTAAATTTGGAACTTATGATATAATATCAGTTCGTTTATATAGCAATCAGTAGTATTTTTACCAGATTAGTGTATCTTGTAGATGTATATGTGTTGATTTCAATTGGAATTAATTACATATTGCTGCCAGTTGTGTATGAGTTTTAGTTTATTTATTTGATAAGCTTTCAATTCTATTTCAGTATATTTATATCGGATCAAACTATCTGAAGATTTTCTTTACATCTTGGTCAGTTGGCTTGGAATGTGTGGTTTCTTTTCAGATCTTAAATCTATCAGTATTTATTTTATATAAGTCTTGAAAAGCCTTTATACTTTCAGGTTAAAAGTATGTTAATGTTTTCAGTTTGGAATCATTCTTTCTGAATAAATGGATTGTCAAGTTTGACCATTTTAGAAGGTAGCTGCTCCTTTAATCGCAGAGAGTATAGTCGTGAGTGACTAACTCAATTGTTAGATACATTTTTCTTCATCTTGGGCTAGAGTATTCAGAATTTTTATTGTTTAAATTAGAGAAAAATCTGTATACTAATATGTTGTATTGTCATTGATGTCAAACCTTAACTGGTAAGACTATTGCTATTTAAGAAAGTACTATATCTATTTGATTTTTGCTAAGGGGATAGGCAAGGTTGGTAACAATAGCACCTAAGGAAAGGTTGAGTTATCTTGATACTTCAATGAGTACTTGATTATGTGGCACAATGATAAGATAATGAATTGTTTATCTAAGCAAGAATGAAGACTAAACTGGTAGGCTTAACTGAGCAAAAGTGAAGAAATCTAGTGTAAGCCAAGTGTTGTTAGTGTCGACTAAGCTAGTATATGCCGAGTGAATTCAGTGTTGACTGAACACTAGTTAATTATCGAGGAAGACAGTATTAGCCAAGGAAATAGTTTATGTGGTGACCGAGCTTTCTAGTGAAGACTGAGAAGTTGAACATAGTATTGACCGAGCGTCAATATTTTGCATTTGAGGAAGAATTCAAATTTCCAGTCGACATCGTTGAATTCTTGGATTATGTAAAATGTGTTGACTTTATTTATTGATTGTATGAAAGCATTTAATGCACTGTAAAATGTTTTATTGTAAATTTATTAAGATATTTGAGATATTTCTAGAAAAATAGCCGAAGAACATAATGTAGGATGGATTCAATGAATCTGACCTAACCCTAAGATCTATGAAGGAGATTAAGTGGCAAAAGATGTATTGACCTAATAGAAGAAGTATTAAGGAAACCTAAGCTAGAGGTTGAAGAGAAGTGGATGCTAGAAGTATTGTTGATATTATTGACTATCTAAGTAGAGAAGACTGAAGGAGAAGTGTTGTGATTTCTTGAAGAGAGTTCTGAGCATATCAGTGATGGAGATGGAAAAGGTTCATAGTCATTAATCCATCATATGTGTATGGAATTGGATCTGATATTTTCAAAGTGAGTTGTATGTTTTTCAGGTCAATACTATTGCTACTTTCTAACCATTGTAACAATCAAAATCCTTTTAACAAAGGTTGACCTAACAGTCATAGGTATAAATCCTTTGAACAAGGTTGCATTCTAATGGAGTGTATGTAAGTCCTACAACAAGGCACACTTTTAACAAAGTGGTTTAAATCCTTTAATCAGGTCACACCTAATAGTGTGTTTGTGACCTTTGATAGGGTTGGCTTTTCACCGAGCTCACTTCAGAAGAGTGAACATAATAGTAACATGTTACAAAGTGGTTTTTCCCTAATTGGGTTTCCACTATAAATCTTGGTGCTGATACTTGTGTGAATGTTTTTGTTTAAACATTTTTGTGTTTTACAAGTTAGATGCTATTGGATAAGTGGATTGTACTATTATATGTTTATGTTATGCAATCAGTAATGACCAAGTAGCTATTGGTTATTAGATCTGATTTGTTGAAGAGTTTTAAAGTTTTTTTTTATACATCTATACCTAAGAACAACTAATTCACCCCCCCTCTCTATTGTTCTAAATCATATTAACAATTGGTATCAGAGTTGTTGGTGCTTATAGAGAACAAGTTTGAAGGTACTTGAAGCAAATGATCAAGATGTATAAGAAGGAGGTACCAAAGCTGAATAAGGAAAACTTTCCTGCATGGCAAAGCTTGATGAAGCTACATCTGGTCAATATTAGTGATTCTACAAAGTATTATATTGAGCATGACTATGCCACACCTGTTGCACCTCTGACTGTCAAGGAAATGAAAGCTAAACAAGAGCACAACCAAGCAATGTTGGAGATTGCGTCTACCCTAAGTTATCCAAAATTTGAAGACATCAAAGACTGTAGTACTACAAAGCAAATGTGGGACACCCTTGCAAACATTTATGGAGGTGACATAAATGTGTTGAGAGCAAAAGCCGAGAGCCTAAGAGGTAAATTTGATGAAATAAGAATGTAATAAGGTGAGAATATTGCACAATATTATGGTAGAATAAAAGAAGTTGTAAATGCTATTAGAGGAGAAAATGGAACTATTGAGGATGAAACTGTAATAGGAAAAGTATTGAGAACTCTGTTTCCTATCTATGCAATCAAAATTTTTGCAATTTAGGAATCTAGATGTAACTCTACTAATGCTCTTACTTTGGAAATTTTGGTTGGTAAGCTTACTACTTTTGAACTTTCTAACTATGATAACTTCACTATTGGTAATATTGAATCTTCTTTTAAGTCACAAATGGTTCTGAGTAAGTCAAAGATGGAAAAAGAAAGATGCATAAGTGAAAGTGAAAGTGACAATGACTTATCTATTGAAGAGCTTGAGGATCTAGAAGCTCTTATGGCTAGAAGATTGAAAAGGGGAAAAGGAAGGTACAAAGGTAAACTCCCTATTATATGTTTTTCATGTAATAAAGTTGGTCATATAGCTACTAGATGTCTTGACACGGATAATAAGGATGAAGAAAGAGACAGCAAGAATAAAGACAAAAGAGAAGATAGAGGTTACCGAAGATACAAGGACTACAAAGGAAAAGGTAAGAAATCTTGTTATATTGTCAAAGAAGAGACTGACACTAATAGTGATGATTTTGAAATTGAGGTTGTCTATGTTGCAATGAAAGATGAATCTGATGAGCATGAGAAAAATACATTGATATCTTATGTGAACAAAAATGACAAATGGATTGTTGACAGTGGTTGTTCACATCATATGACTAGAGATAAGAGTAAGTTTGATACCTTAGATCATTATAAAGGTAGGAATGTGAAATTTGGTAATGATGCACCATGTCCTATTAGAGGAAAAGGATTGATTAAGCTGACTGATAAGATCACTTGTGAAAATGCTTATTGGGTTGAGGGTCTTGACTATAATCTGATGAGTGTTGCACAGCTTAATAGCATTGGCTACCGATTGAAATTTCATCAGAGGAAGGCCAAAATATTTAATGCCATTGGTGAACTGAATGGAAGTGGAGAACAGACAAGAGGTAATTTGTTCTATCTAGACCTATTTGAAGAAACATGTATGATTGCACAACTTGATGACATTTGGTTATGGCATAAATGGCTATGTCATGTTAACTTTGATAATCTGGTAGAAATTAGTAAGGAAAAGAAAGTGAGAGGTCTACCTAGATTGAAGAAACTTGAGAATGTAATGTGCAAAGAATGTCAGTTGGGTAAGATGACATAGTCTAGTTTCAAGAGCAAAACTTTTACTTTTGAGAATATCTTAGATTTGGTTCATACTAACCTTTGTAGACCGATGGGTGTACAAAGCTATTGTGGTGCTAGATATTTTATCCTATTTGTTGATGATTATACTAGAATGATGCATGTAATGTTCTTAAAGGAAAAATTTGATGCTTTTCAATTTTTTAAGTGGTATGTGGCTAAGGTTGAAAAAGAGACATGTAAGAACCTGAAGTGCTTGAGATCTGACTGAGGTGGAGAACTTACATCAAATGAATTTAATCTATTTTGCAATGATAGAGGTATCAAAAGATAGATGTTTTCACCTAGAACTCCTCCACAAAATGGTATAGCAAAGAGAAGGAACAGATCTATTTTGGACTGTGCAAGGACATTAATGATTGAAAAGAATGTTGCATAGAAGTATTGGAAAGAAGCTATAAGTACATCTATTTATACTCTTAACCAAGTTCAGATCAAAAAAGGTACAAATCTAACACCTTATGAATTAAAGCATGGGTATGCACCGAATGTAAAGTACTTTAGAATTTTGGGAAGTAAGTGCTACATATTAAAGGATAGTAGAAATGGAAAATTTGATGCTAAAAGTGATGAGGGTATATTCCTAGGCTATTCCACAAAAAGTAAAGCTTATAAGTGTTTGAACTCTAACACTAACAAAATTGTGGAAAGTGTGAATGTCAAAGTTGATGAGTATGCAGAGAAAAATGAAACTGACAGTAGTAGAGAACTAGAAGATTATAGATCTTTTGTGTATATAGAGGAAGAAGAGGCAAGTGATAGAACCTGCACCAAATGCTGAGTCTCGAGTAAGCAATGTCAAGCGTTAGGATAACAATGCTAAGAGAGAAGAAGAATGTGTCGAGCAATAGGAAGAGGTTGCCAAGCATTCAGAAGCTGAATCTAAAAAATCTTGTTGGTGAACCTGATGAGCAAAATGAAAGGAGAGCAGAACCTATTCTAGCACAATATGTAAGGAGACATCACAAGCCTGAATAGATTATTGGAGATAAAGATACTAGAATTCAAACCAAAAGAAAGGCAAGAGATCCAACATGTTTACTATGTGAATTTGAGCCTAAGACAACAAAGGAGGCATTAGAAAATGAAGACTAGATAGAAGTAATGAATGAAGAGATAGACCAGATAGAGAAGAATGATACCTAGACTTTGGTGCCGAGACTAGAAAATAAGAATGTCATTGGACAAAGTGGGTATTTCATAATAATCTGAATGAGCATGGTCATATCACAAGAAATAAAGCTAGGCTGGTATGCAAAGGCTATGCACAAGAAGAAGGAATAGATTATGGGGAGACCTTTTCCCCCATAGCAAGATTGGAAGGAGTAAGAACTCTACTTGCATATGATGCCTATAAAGATTTCAAGGTATACCAAATGGATGTTAAATCTGCATTTTTAAATGGTATATTGGAAGAAGTGTATATTGAATAGCCAGAAGGATTTGTTGATCCAAATAGAAGACACATGGTTTGCAAATTGAATAAAGCACTCTATGGACTAAAGCAAGCTCCCAGAGCATGGTATGAGAGATTCCACAACTACCTAATACAGATTGGATTCTCAAGGACAAATGACACAAGAAATCTACACATGAAAGATGAAGAAGGTAAAGGAATCTTGTTAGCTAAGATCTTTGTAGATGATATTATATTTGGTGGACAAGATGCCTTGTGTAAGAAATTTTCAAATGAAATGCAAACTGAATTTGAAATGAGTATGTTTGGGGAGATCAAATTTTTTGTTGGTTTGCAAGTATATCAGATAGAGAAATAAATTTTCATCACCCAGTCTAAATATGTTCATGAGATACTGAAAACCTTTGGTATGGAAGATTCAAGGCCAATAAGTACTCCCATGGCTACTAGACAGAAGTTGTCTAAAAATGATGATGTTGTAGAAGTTAACCAGACTTTGTATAGATCTATGATCAAAAAGCTACAATATGTTGTACATAGAAGACCAAATATTGCATTAGCTTTTGGGATTGTGGGAAGATTCTTTGCCAATCCTAAGGAAACTCACATGATGGTAGTTAAAAGAATCATGATATATTTAAAGGGAACTGCTGACTATGGATTGTACTATAAGAAGCATGACAAGTTTGAACTAAGAGTGTATACAGATGCTGATTGGGCAAGAAATGTAGATGACAGAAAGAGTACTAGTGGTGGAGCTTTCTTTCTTGGATAGAGATTAGTTTCTTGGACAAGCAAGAAACAAAATTGCATTTCCCAATCTACTGTTGTAGCTGAGTATGTGGCTGCAGTTGTGAACTCTTCAAATTTGATATGGATAAAGCAATTGTTGGTAGGCATGAAAGAAGAAATCACTGAACCAGTTGTCATTTTGTATGACAACATAAGTGCTATCAACATCTCTAAGAATCCAGTGATGCACAGAAAGACCAAACACATAGCCATCAAGTATCATTACTTGAGAGAACTAGTACAAGATAAAGAGGTTTGCATAGAATATGTGAATACAAAGGAACAATTAGCATACATATTCACTAAGGCTTTACCTAAAGAAGCTCATGAATACTTGAGAAGTCAATTAGGGGTCCTTCCCCTAACTAAGGCTACCTAGTCAAGCTAGGAGCACTGCATCAAATGTATAGCAAAGAATATCTAACAAATTGATGCAGAGACAGGTCACACTTTAGGAGTAGCCTAGAGTTGTGAAAAGCACAACAAAGTCAAGAATTAGTCATAAGAAAAGATGACAGAAGGAGAAATATTGTTACTAAACTGAAAGGATGATATCTACATCTGTAGGATGTATGTTTTTGTTACTGCTTTGGCATTTTTGTCAAAGAGGGATGATCACATATGAGTACACAGAATGAAAAGATCAAGACAAAGGGAGAAATTCAATGGACGGTCAAGCATGGCTAATTGATTCTGTATCAGAATGAAGGTAAGGATATTATAAATATTTCAGATGGACAGATGTGTTTTTGGATTGGTTGGTAATTCATGTGATATTCATATGGTGTTGCCATCAATGCCAAAGAGGGAGATTGTCAAAAACTGCAATTGAAGCAATTATTGTATTGTCATTGATGTCAAACCTTAACTGGTAAGATTATTTCTATTTAAGAAAGTACTATATCTATTTGATCGTTGCTAAGGGGATAGGAAAGGTTGGTAACAATAGCACCTAAGGAAAGGTTGAGTTATCTTGATACTTCAATGAGTACTTGATTATGTGGCACAATGATAAGACAATGTGTTTTTTATCTAAGTAAGAATGAAGACTAAACTAGTAGGCTTAACCGAGCAAAAGTGAAGAGATATAGTGTAAGCTGAGTGTTGTTAGTGTCGACCAAGCTAGTATATGCTGAGTGAATTCAGTGTTGACCGAACACTAGTTATTTTTTGAGGAAGATAGTATTAGCCAAGGAAATAGTTTATGTGGTGACCAAGCTTTCTAGTGAAGATCGAGAAGTTGAACATAGTATTGACTGAGCATCAATATTTTTCATTTGAGGAAGAATTCAGATTTCCATCTGACATCATTGAATTCTTGGATTATGTAAAATGTGTTGACTTTATTTATTGATTGTATGAAAGCATTTAATACATTGTAAAACATTTTATTGTAAATCTATTAAGAGATTCAAGATATTTCTAGAAGGATAGCCAAAGAACATAATGTAAGATGGATTCAATGAATCTAACCTAACCCTAAGATCTACAAAGGAGATTAAGTGGCAAAAGATGTATTGACCTAATAGAGGAAGTATTAAGGAAACCTAAGCTAGAGGTTGAAGAGAAGTGGATGCTGGAAGTATTGTTGATGTTATTGACTATCTAAGTAGAGAAGGTTGAAGGAGAAGTGTTGTGATTGCTTGAAGAGAGTTTCAAGTAGATCAGTGATGGAGATGGAAAAGGTTCATAGTCAGTAAGCCATCATATGTGTATAGAATTGGATCTGATATTTGCAAAGTGAGTTGTATGTTTTTCAGATCAATACTACTGCTACTTTCTAACCATTGTAACAGTCAAAATCCTTTTAACAGAGTTTGACCTAACAGTCATAGGTATAAATCCTTTGAAAAAGGTTGTATTCTAATGGAGCATATGTAAGTCCTATAACAAGGCACACTTTTAACAGAGTGATTTAAATCCTTTAACTAGGTCACACCTGACAGTGTGTTTGTAACCTTTGATAGGGTTGGCTTTTCATCGAGCTCACTTCAGAAGAGTGAACATAATAGTAACATGTTACAAAGTGGTTTTTCCCTAATTGGGTTTCAACTATAAATCCTGTTGTTGATACTTGTGTGAATGTTTTGGTTTGAACATTTCTATGTTTTACAAGTTAGATGCTATTGGATAAGTGGGCTACACTGTTATATGTTTCTGTTATGCAATCAGTAATGACCAAGTAGATGTTGGTTATTAGATCTAATTTTTTGAAGAGTTTTAAAGTTTGTTTTTATACATTTGGACCTAAGAACAACTCATTCACCCCCCCTCTCTGTTGTTCTAAATCATAATAACAATGTCTTCTTTGTCATCCTTTGTTGTAGAGAGTGTGATAGGTACACTAGAAATAAATAAATCAAGTTCCTCATCCATTATCTAAAATCATGATGGCATCATAGATTCATGTGTTTATTTCTTATGCTCTTGTGGTGGTCCTTCATACCAATTCTCCAACAATATTCTATTGATCACCTCTTTAGTCTCTTCTAAAACTTCATTAATCTTGCCACTCATAATCACATTTATCCTTGTTTTGGTCAACAATTTCCCCTTGGCTTCTTTAAGGAGAAATTCAACTCATTATGTTCAATAACTAAACATTTTCTTCTTATGAATCACTCTCAAATTATGTTATCATCTTATAATATAGTCAATCTTCTTTCCTCAAGCTTGTCAAATAGATCATCAGCAATTTCCCCTTTGATCTCAACAAGTGCTCTATTGAATTTTCTCATATAAGCTATTACTCCATCCTCTAATTTCCTCTATTATTCTACATCATATCTATGAAAATATCTATATAACTGAACTAATATTCCATTCACAGTCACTTTCTTCAAAACATCATCCATAGTAGATTGTGGCTTACTAATAACAACTTGTTCATGAATCTTACTAATCAGCACTTTCTCTTCCTTGGCTCCTTTGGTCCTTAGCTTCTTCTTAGAATCATTTGAGTTAGTGGACTCATACAAATCATTATACTTTGATCTCTTATGTATCTTTTTTCTATTAGTCTTTACCCTTTTTCTTTTAGACTTAGAAACTACCTTCGGTTTTGCAGATTTAGGCTTAATAGCCTTCAATGTAGGTGGCCTAACTTCTAAATTTTATGTAGCCACCTTCTCTAATTTCACTGAGATCCTAGTAGATCTTCCACTAGATGATTGTTTGAAAGGTATGTAGGGTGGAGGTCCATCATCATCCATATTGATAGGTTAATTTGCTTCGTATTTCTTATCCTCTTCCTCTTCATTATTTCTTTTAGCTTCAACCATTTTCTCATTAACTTGAAACCAAAATTTTCTCCCATAGCTTCAACTTCTTTTCTTACTTTTCTCTTTATAGAAGGTCATTTTATCTCTAAGTGTACTTTTAAGCTCTTTTTCTTGTAGGTGTTGAACCTCTCTTCATTAGTGTATATTGGTTTATCCAGCATGTCCTTAACATATGCCACAATTAGAATATGATCTACTTCATAACCCATAGGCATGATCCATGAAGTCCTTGGGTCAACTACATCTACATGAAAATCATCAATTTCAACCATAAAGAAAAATGTGTCTTCATATTTCTCCACAATCTCTCTCGGGATTCTAACTCTATTTTGTGTCTTCTTAAAGGTTTTTAAATATCCTCATTATTTTGTTGTCACTAAAAGTTGATTTTGCATTTAGTAATACTGACTGATTTGCATTGCCACTAGTATATCTTTCTTCCATGTAATGTCACTTATCTCTAGAAAATGATTCATGAAATAGAATTATATATGTATAATCAATGATTCATACTTAAATATGTGTTTCCTTTCCTTCTTTATCTTTCCCAAATTATTCATAAGCTACATTCTCAAAATCTCATAAACATCATGTTGAGTTTTCTCCTCAACCATCCAATATGTAGTGTGAATTATTATGCTAGAGATAGAGTTCTCCTTTCTAGAGTGATAGAATTTGTATCCTAGAACCATTGAAGAAAACTTCACATCAGGTTGTCTAATATTATGGATTTTCATAGCCCTCTTATACCATATAGAACCTATTAGGCTACTCACAAGGTGTTTCTTTATAGTTCCTAAGGTAGAAACTTCCCCATTAGCATTAAAACCAGTAAATACTTTGGTTACTTCCTTTGTGATTTTGTATGATTTGTCTAGCCAAATGAATTGATCATGAATTCTACTCAGAACAAGTCTAATCTATTCTAGTTCATCAGAGGTGTAAAACTTTATAACCTGAGCTAACTTCATTGTCTCTAAAACTTTGAATTATTCCTTAAATTTACCATCAACACATAGGGAGTCATACATCTTAAATATTTTATACCCACCTATATACTCAAGATTGCAATGAATGTATGCCCTAATGTCTTCTACATGTAATACTTCTTAAGGAACATGAGAAAAGGCTCCAACAGGGTTATCTTCTACAGATATATGTGGGTTTTTCTTGAATTTATGTTGTAGTCTATCCTTAATATCAACTACCAGGTGTATCTATAATTACCGATCAGATTTATCAAGTTGTGAAGTGATAAATACCATTTTACAATGACGACTAGGGTTTGCAATTTTGATCTCTGAAAATGCTCAAATCTCTACTCAAATCACCTTCAATATCTCTGCAATCTCATTCTCAAAATAGAACAGTGTCAAATTATGTCACATAAAGCCCTTTTATTCCACCATATCCATGAAAAAAAATCACAAATAATGCGTCAAATCTTAGATCAAAAAGATGCATACAACCAGTGATCAAAATTCTACCTACGATCCTTAATAATCGATCTTTGTCCATCAAAATTAGTCTTATCAAGATTCAAATTCAAGTCTAAATCTAACTCCATATATCGCTTCTCCTGATCCTTCAGATTTAGTGGCAAGGTAAATATTTTCAATAAACACTCCCCCTTAGGTTCATGACCTAATTAATTTTCTGAAGAGATATTCACACCAGAATCTAGTGTGATCTATCTAGTAGCATCTATTTGTTCCTTTTCATCCATATCTTCATCATTTATTTCTAACTTCTTATACATCAATAATTTTATTTCCCTTATCATCTGCCACTCTATTTGTCTCAACTGAACCTCTTGCATTCATATTAGCCTTGTTGTATCTAGAGTTTTAAGCAATGTAACCAAAATTATTGCAATTAAAAAATGTCACATTTGGATTTCTGTACCTTGGATTTACTTTATTTTTCTTTAATCTGAATTTCTTTGCCAAGCATTCAAAATTGTTTCATTTTTAATAGGTTACATTTATTTGGTTCACCTTTTCTCTACATTCACTTGATTTGTGTCCATAGTTGTACAAAGTGTAATAGTAACTAGAAAAAGATGTGGTATTAGGTATTCTTTTGCACTCCTTCACTCTATGACCAAATTTGTTTCATGGAAAGTATTTTCCATTGACATTTGATTTCCTTATAGGTGTCTTCTTAGGTTCTTCAATCTCATTCTCTAATGAATTTATTCACTCACTAGATCTAGAACTTTCTCCCTTCTCAAAGTCAATTTCTTGTGTGTTTCCTTTAGGTCTTTGACTCCCAAGCTATGCACCAAGCTTCACTAAACTAGATTTAAAATTTTCTTTGAATTTATTAGCTACAGTAATCTCTTTCCTAATAACTTTATTAACCCTTTGAAGATATTTCTCATTATGTTTGAATTCATTGAGATCAAGTTGCATTTGTCCAATCTGAAAGTTCAATCTGTGGCATTCATTTGACTTGTCTTTAAGGATTTTTCATGATGTTACTGATTCCTTTTCTTTTCCTCAATCTCCTTATTCAACTTCATCATCATGGCTTCCATCTTATGTTTTAGGTTCTCTTTTTATTTCACAAGATGCTCACATTGATTAGATTTCTCCTTCATGGATGATGAATCATCAATGCTTTCTTTCAGCTTCAAATTCTCAATAGGATCTTTCCTATTTTCTCTAGATTTATTCAGCCACCCCTTCAGATTCTCTATAAATATTTCATCCTCTTTGAGTTTCTCTTTTAGTTCAATGTTTTCATCATTTGACTTGTCAACATCTTCAAGTGCAATCAAGAGTTGTCTCTAAAAAATGCTAGAAATTGTTGAACCTATTACCAATTTTTGGTACCAAGCTCAATCAAATGAGCTATCATGTTTTAAAATGATTTGAGGTTGCATTTTGTTTCTGCTGAAATACATACATAAGTGAAACGTGTCTCACAAAATCCGTGAGACTAACCCTTGTGATATAAATGAAGTTAAAACAAAGATATACATTTACAAATGCTAAAGAAAAGTAAGGCACACATAGTGTAGGGTGACTCATCATTTCTTTTATGATGAGCCCAACTTGCGTTTCTTTTCCTTCTCTTTATTTCTCCCATTTGTCTTGCGTCTAGCCACCTGACAGCTTTCTACCCCATTCCTACATATGAAACATAGAAATGACGTTAGATCTCATAAGATCTAAGCAATGACATGTCATCATGCACTATGGATGTCCGCATCTACAAATATATAAATTTTTTACTCAAATGCATCACAAGGGGTAGCCTATCACAAAGACCTCATAAAGCAAGAGATATCAAAAAAAAAACTCATATGTGATTCTTCTTTATAACTAGTTTTCTTCATGTGCAGTTAGAGATGTCTATCATGTAGCACATGGAGTTAAATGTGGCTCCTGCAAGGGTAGAGCCTAGCATGCTACAAGATAGAAAATTAACTACATTAAGACAGTGGCATCAAGCTGGTATACAACCAAGTAGAGAAGAAGTATAGTCCATTTTTTTTTAATACAATGTTGCTGGTGTTTCAAAAGAGTCATCATAAAATTAGTATTTTTCATTTTAGGACAGAAATGAGCTCAAAACAGTGACATGTTATGCCTTTAGAGAAGGATAAAGAAGCATTTGCAAATGCAACAATCAGTAGTGCAAAGAATAAGGAAAATGTCTATTTAAGAAGCAGAGATGTTTAGCATTCTTCAAAAAGGCAGCATGATATGTTATGATAGTAAATCATGCATATGATTGGCAAATGAAAGGTTCAGATATAAGGGAAATTAGTTTTAAGATCAGGCACATGTATGTTTTCAGCCACATTGATAAATAACTTGATATCCTACAGTGAAGAGCAGCATAACTTCAAGCCTCGAATAACAAATTCACAAAGATGTAGTTCAGTTACAAGTTGAAAGTAAAAGGAAAGTAACAGAGGAATGCATGATGGCTCAAATGTATACAAGAAAGAAGTAAACATTAAAGGGACATATGATCATATATGAAACCTTTTTTTACAATCAGATCAGGTAAAACCATGTCAATATGTCAAAATTATACTGTATAAGCACATTTAGCAATCAATTATGGAGCGATGCTAAGTATCATGAGTAAATGTTAAAGACCATAGGAAGATGGATGAAACAAAGGTAAAATTTGTATCTATAGGATAGAGGGAATGAGTTTTATTTTCCGGTCAAGAACAGGAGGACAACATTATTTTACTATCATAAATAGTTCTAGTCACTCATGGGAAGAATAATTGTCTTTTTTATTTTATCTAAGGTTGAAAAGATCAAATTTTATGTTGAGTAATGCAAGTACAACTACTACTATAGTCACAAGGGGTAGCATTCATAAAGTAGCAAGTAATGTTTTTTTTTACATTTTCAAGGAGATCAAGGCAATAAAGAGCATCGACAAATCAATAATAATTCTAAAGGAAAATACCATGGCGTAAGTGTTGTTGTTGTTAGAGTATCTATTTATCTTCACTTATTAATTAAATCATTTTGATTTAATTATTAAGTTGTCTTCGTACTCTACTTTCACTTAAGCTTTCTTTTAGGTGCATATAATTAATATTTTATATTAATTATATTGTGCAACCTAGCTTTTTCTTTTTTAGATTTTTTGTTCACCTTAAAGGTTGAACTCTTGTAATTATGTTTTTCATCTTGGAATACTATTTTCTCTCACACCGCTGAGATTTCCAAGCTCTTGCTTTTTGTCTTCTCTGGCTTCCTTTCAGTAACAGGTATTCTTGCATGCAAGTGTTCTTGGCGTTCTGTGAAACTGTGTTTCTTAGTTTCTACATGGTATCAGAGCTTCCCTGCTGCTACCTGGTCTGAGGTTTTTTGGAGCTGCATTTGAAGACGAAAGCTACAGTTTTTCTGGTTCTCTTTCAGTTGTTTTTTATTAGATCTGGGGGGTCTCTTTTTTCTGGAGCACTTTGGGTTAAAACCAACCTCACGGTTGCATTCAAAAGGCCCAAAACCCTCTATTTCGATATAAAATTTGATTTATTTGGCCACCGAGGTGTCTGGGCGAATTTTTCAGCCTCCAAGGGCCGTACGGACATGATTTTTGAGAAAAAAAAATTTTAAAAAGGGCTTTTTCTTTTTTTTTGTGATGCACCGCTAGTGCGCAGCCACCGCCTGGCCAGCGCGCCACCCGTCGGCCTCCTCCACTGCCGCGCCACCGGTGCCCAGTCAGCCACCACAGCGCCACCGGCCGCCCAGCCGGCCGCCACTGCCGCTCCGCTCAGCCTAGTCAGCTGCCACCTGCGCTCCGCCACTGCACCATGTCACCACCCACTGGCCACCGCCCAACCTCCGCCCGACAGCCTGCAGCAGGTGACGTCACCTGCTGACGTCACTTGCCGGCATTTTTCGGCGCCGGATTTTTTCAAAGTTTTTGGCGAGCCTCATTTTTTCCAGGATGACATCATGCGGACGTCAGCGACAGGCCCGTGATGGTCAAATGGCCGTCAAGTTTTTTGCCGTGACTGATTTTTTCCAGAGAGCTTGCATTTTGGGGGTACTTGGGTGTTTTTGCTCCTACAGGGCTCATACGGAATCAAAAATTGACATATGATATATCGCCGGAAAGGTCTTTCCAAGACGGACATAATGATGCTGGTTTGGTTTGCTGATTCAGCCATTTGAGTTCTATTTTTTAGCATCAAATTTGAGGCTTCTATTTTCCTCCTTCTCTGCATCTAGAGTCTAGGTTTTCTCCTACTTTTCTTGTGCTTTCAGTTATTTGTTGTACGGGGGAGTTGATTTATATGTTATGGGGGGGGGTGTTTTTCCTTTCTATAATTTACTTCAGAAAAGACCCTTCTACTTCTGTCTCCTCTCAATGTCAGATCCCTCTATGGCCCGGCTTACACTGCATAATTATCATATCTGGAAAGTACACATGACCAGGCTTCTTATGTCACGTGGCTTATGGTCATGTCTGGATGAGAACCAGCCTGTCCTGCAGTGCCCCTTTGAGATTTTTCAGCACAGAAACAAAATGGATGAAGCCATGGGTTTGATTGCACTGAATATCTCCGATAGTCTCCTGTTTCACCTGGAAGGTTTGACCTCTCCTAGGGCTATTCGGGGCAAGTTTTCCACCTTGTTTGGTACAGTGAACAAATTCAGGAAGCTTCAGCTTGATGTAGAGTTGACCTCTTTGACTCCTTCTGATTTCCCCACTATAGAGGACTTCTTGATGAAGTTCAAGTCTCTGCGTACAATTTTGCAGGGATGTGGGAAAATCAAGACTGATGATGAGTGTATCTATTTGATACTCTCAAAGTTGCGAGGACAGTTTCAGATCTTTTCTTCCACTTTCTACTCCACCATGGATGCTTTGGGTACCAGACACACCATGCCTTCATTTGAGACATTCTGTGATCAATTGACATGAGAACAGGCAAAGATTCAACAGATGGATGCTTCTCGCTCTTCAAGCCAAGCATTGGTTGCTCAGTCTTCACAGGGGAAACCAAACCATAAAGCTAAACCAAAGAAAGATTCAGTAGGCAATGAGTCTTCCTCCAAACCTGCACAGAAAACTGATTCAAAACCTCCAACCAACTCTTCAAAGGGTAAATCTTCTTCGAAGTCTGCCGAGTCTACCTCCAAGACTAAGAAGAAATCAGTTGAGACCTGTAGCTTTTGTGGCAAGGATGGACATCCTGTTTCTAGGTATTGGAAATGTTTGGAGGCTTTAGAGGAAGCCATGCAGGAGCATCACATTTCAGCCCCTCAGTCCACATCCTCCTCTGCAGGGAAAGGTCATGCTCTTACTGCACGAGCCACGACCTCTGGGCCCACTTGGATTCTTGATTCCAGTGCCTCTCATCACATGACTCACACTCAACAGTTGGTTACCTCACTTGCTTCGTGTGCTACTTCATAGATTGCTGTTGGGAACTCATCTCACCTCTTTGTTTTGGGTGCTGGTTCTGTTGCATTAGCTGGGGGTTCTCTTCAGGATGTTCTTCTTGTCCCTGACATTTCGATGAACCTATTGTCTATCTATCAGATTTTCCACTCTGGCTCTGGTAAGACAGTTGAGTTCTCACCGCATGATGTGGTTATTCAGGACTTACATGATTCTAATATGATTGTGGCTACTGGGAGTGTTGACACTGCATCCCACCTATATAGATTTGATGGATTTGAGTCTTCTGATGGTACAGGTTCCTGTCTTATCGCACATGTAGATTCAGTGAGTAGACTTTGGCATGAGCGTTTAGGTCATGTTAATTACAGATATCTTCAGCAGATGAGCACACAGGCACTTATTCTTGGGCTTCCACAGATTACTTGCACTGATGGGGTTTGCCAAGGATGTGTTCTTGGCAAGCAACATAGAGATCCTTTTCCTCACGGATGTGCTACTCATGCTTTGGCACCATTGGAGTTGATTCATAGCGACCTCATGTCATTTCTTACTCCTTTTTCTGGTGCCAGATATGTGCTCACTTTCATTGATGACTTCTCTAGGTGCACATGGGTGTACTTCTTGAAGTACAAATCTGATGTCTTTGATTCTTTCTGAGTCTTTAAAACATTTGTGGAGAAGCAATCTGGTCTTTCTATTCAGCGACTACGCACAGATAATGGGGGGGAGTATGTGAACCAAGCTTTTAGGGATTTTTGCTCTGAACATGGTCTTCAGCATCAGTTTTCAGTGCCCTACACCCCTCAACAGAATGGTGTGGCTGAAAGAAAGAACATAACACTTCGGGAGATGGTTAATTGTATGATACAATCCAGGTCCATGGATTCATCTTTTTGGGCAGAGGCAGTCAATTGTGCCAACTATATTCAGAATCGGATGCCTCACAAGGTAGTTCGACATATGACTCCTGAGGAGGCTTGGTCTCATGTCAAGCCTGATGTATCTTCATTTCAAGTTTTTGGTAGTGAAACATGGGCTTTTGTGCCTGATGCTCAAAGGAGAGCTATGGAGCAGAAGAGTTGAAATCTCTTTTTTGTTGGCTATTGTAAGGATGTTAAGGCATACAAGTTGTTTGATCCTGCCACCAGAGAGGTCCTGTTTCGACGGGATGTCCAGTTTGATGAGCACCTTCCTATAGTAGATACCCAGCTCCCCAAGTCTACTTCACTTACCACTGCTCCCTCATCACTTCTAGTCTCTTTTCAGGATGATGAGGATGATGATCTTAGTGATCCCCATTTACCTCCACCATAGGATCCTCCACATATGCCTAAATGGGCTCGTATTATAGTTGATGCTGCAGGATCTCTAGCTAGTGACCCTTCCACTTCCCGTCGCACCTGGTCTCATACTATGGGTTCTAGTCTTCTGAGTCATGCCATTTGTGATGATCCTCAGACATTTGCAGCAGCAACAGGACATACTGAGTGGGACATTGCTATGGAGGAGGAGTATTCTTCTTTGATGAAGAATCGCACTTGGAATCTTTGTTCTCTTCCTAAGGGAAGAAAACTAGTGCGATGCAAGTGGTTGTATCGTACTAAGTTTGCTACTGATGGTTCTATTGATAAGTATAAGGCACATCTTGTTGCGAAGGGTTTTTCACAGGTTGAGGGTATTGATTACACTGAGACATTTTCCCCTATCACCAAGATGAATTCTATCCGCCTTGTCTTATCCCTCGCAGCTTCTTAGGGATGGCCCATTTTTTAGATGGATGTGAAGAGTGCATTCTTGCACGGTGATCTCACTGAGGAGATTTACATGGAGTAGCCTCCAGGATTTGTGCAGGATTCCTCCTTGGTTTGCAGACTTCGGTGTTCTTTGTATGGTCTCAAACAGGCCCCTCGGGCTTGGTATGAGAAAATGGACTCCTTGCTTTCCACAGGATTCACCCGATGCCATTCTGATCCTACAGTCTACATTCAGTGTCTTGAGGATGAGGTTGTGATCCTTGTACTCTATGTTGATGATCTTCTCATCACTGGTAGCTCATCTTCTATAATTTAGGATGTTCAACGAGCATTAATGGAGCAGTTTGAGATGACTGATCTTGGTCTGTTACACTACTTCCTTGGTCTTCAAATTGTTCAGTCTTCTGTTGGGATCTTTGTTTACCAACAGAAGTATGCTCTTGACATGCTTTGGCACTTTGATATGCTTGATTGCAAGCCAGCTCTCACACCTTTTCAGTTTGGTGATACCTTCTCTACCTCTTGCACTTCACCTTCAGTGGATCCTACATTGTATCGGCAGTTGGTTGGCAGTTTGTTGTACCTGACACACACTCGTCCTGATCTCTCCTTTGTAGCTGGTCTAGTCTCTCGATTCTCCCATGAGCCTCATGAGAGTCATTGGCGAGCTACCAAATGTATTTTGAGATACATTCAGGGAACTCTTATGTATGGCATTCATTACACATCAGGGGTTCCTCACATTGTTGGCTTCACTGACTCAGATTGGGCTGGTGATGTTGATGATCGGAAGTCTACTTCTGGCTTTGTTTTTTGTCTTGGCTCTGGTCCTATCACATGGTCATGCAAGAAGTAGCATGCTCATGCACTATCATCTATAGAGGCTGAGTATAGAGCAGCAGTGCATGCTAGTCAGGAGATTTTATGGCTTCGACAGTTGATGACTGAGTTTGGGTTTCCTCCTGATCGTCCCACAGTTCTATGGTGTGACAATCAGAGTGCTATTCACATTTCCCGCAACCCGGTGGAGCATCAGTGCACTAAACACATTGAGCTTCATATGCATTTCATCTGTCAGCAGATTCATGATGGTGTTCTCTCTTTGGAGTACATTCCCACTGACGCGCAGGTTGCTGACATCTTCACTAAACCTTTTGCATCTCCATGCTATCTTCAGTTGCGTTCTATGCTTGGGGTGACAGAAGTTGTCCTTGGGGGGTCTTCTTGAGGCCTACCTTCCTTGATGTTTTTTTCAGCATATTTTTTCTATCTCTTTTTGGAGAGGGGTTTTTCCCACTGGGTTTTCTCCTTTTTCTCCGGTTCATAGAGATTTCCTTGTTCTGGGTACTTGATCAGGCCTTGTTGCTGGGACCCTTTTTTCCTGCTTTAATAGCTGTCCTAGGTTAGCTTACCTCTTGAGCTTCGCTTAAGGGGGGGTGTTAGAGTATCTATTTATCTTCACTTATTAATTAAATCATTTTGATTTAATTATTAAGTTGTATTCGTACTCTACTTTCACTTAAGCTTTCTTTAGGTGCATATAATTAATATTTTATATTAATTATATTGTGCAACCTAGCTTTTTTCCTTTTTAGGATTTTTGTTCACCTTATAGGTTGAACTCTTGTAATTATGTTTTTCATCTTGGAATATAATTTTCTCTCACACCGCTGAGATTTCCAAACTCTTGCTTTTTGTCTTCTCTGGCTTCCTTTCAGCAACAGGTATTCTTGCATGCAGGTGTTCTTGGCGTTCTATGAAATTGTGTTTCTCAGTTTCTACAGTTGTGAATCAATCAAAAGAAATGTCAAAAAATAAAAGGATACAATGAAAAGATCATGCATAAAATCTTCCAAATTTTCCATAGAATTCTGGAAATAATAAGTGAAGATTCAAAGCATGTTGAGCAAGCTGAAAGTTATCATTTTATTTTGGTTTTTTAGCTTAAGTTTTATCTTCAGATGTACAAGGCTACTCAGTATGAAAGAAGGACAAGGAATGAGCATTTTCAGAGTTCATAGTGATAGCTAGTAACAACAAACCCTCATTTTGAAGCCAGCATATAAAAATAAGTCCTTTGCATAATAACAGATTTATTCTTCATGTGTTTATCTACAGCATAAAGAGTATACAGATATGGAAACATGGGAAAAAGACATACATTTCCAGATTTTTGAGAAAAAAAGAAAAGAAGTCTACAGTTATTTTGTAAATTTTTCAGACTTACAAAACAAAGAAGTGGATTCTATTAGAATGCAGCAATCTTTCTACTTTCTTTGAATTAAAATGCCAAAGATGCTTACCATTTTGTTAATCTATTTGGAGAAAACTTCAAAATGCAGATCATGGCTTTAAAAACTTCTTCAAGAAAGACCAAGAAAATCCATGTAAAAACCCTCATGGAAGAGAAAACAAAGATGAAGAGAAGATAGTTTGCAAATAGCCTTCAAATTGGCAGCCAACCTCATTCATGGCTAGCACAAGAAAAAACAAGAAGATCTCTAGTTTTTCTTCCAAAAACCCTCTCTCATTCATGGCAACCAAAGACTCATTCATGGCAGCCAAAGAGCAGCAGAAAAGACTCCAAGAGAAGAAGGGAAGTGTAAACACCCTCATCCATGGCGTGAGTAGCAGTCAAGAGATGCAACACAAAAATCACAAGCCAAAACCCTTCTATTTCCTCATGGCAGCTGGAGTTGTTTTCCTTTCTCAGCCAAGCAAAATGCAAAGTGAAATAATGAATAGGTTTAGGGTTCGAAAACCCCTTATATCCTTCCTCACGTGAAAAAAGAAAAGGTTGTGTTGCCTTTGCTTTAATTTCTTCCTTTCCTCTTAAAAGCTCACGCCCATGTATGGATAAAATTAAAAATAAAACAAAACATATGTTTCATTTAAGTGATAATGTCTTATCACTTAATTTTTGTTTTAATTTTTGCATTGTTTTTGTTTTTTTTATTTTTATTTTTTAAAAAGTGAAAGTTAAATATTTGTTTTTTGCACTTAGTAATACTTATTAGGTAGTTTTTTTTGTTTTTTTTAATAAACATTATTATTAATAATATTATTAAGTGATTTTATTATCACTTAATATATTATTAAAATAATTGTTCTTTATTAAAATAATAAAATATAAATTACATAATAATATTTATTATTAAAAATATTAAAATATTTATAATTCATTTATTTTAAATTATAAATCATTTAATATTATGCAAAACTAGATATTTATTTTACTTTTAAAAATTTTTTAAAAGTAGATATTTTGCAAAAAATTATGACCAATGATGACGTCATGGGATAAACTTGAAAAGTCTGCAAGGAGTTATTACATTTCTGAAGGGTCTTTATGAGTTTTTTTAGATATAGAGATACATTTATGGAAGGTCTTTATGTTGGCATTGAGGAAGCTTGACTTCTGGGTCAGTTTTGTACCTTTTTGAGAGTTTTTGAGGGGCTCAAAATTGGCCTAAAGGGTTGAATCTGACCCAGAATTTATTACCAGCATTAATGATGCAGTTGGCATGTAAAATCATAAATATGGGTTGAGGCCTCTAGTGTAAGCAATTGTTCTTCCCTTTGGCTTGAGGTCTTGTAACTTTTTCTAAGTTCTTGACAGAGACTTGAAGAGCTTTTGTAATGCATTTTTGAGATATACCAGTTGAGGACAACTTGTGCCTTTTCCATTTCTGTTGTTATTGTGCTTTATTATTGACATAGATTTATGTGATGTTCTTTATCCTCAAATTTTTATCAAATATTGGTGCCTTTATGCAAAGTTTTCCTCATACTTTTAGCAGATTGTGATTTGTGTTGAATCAGTCTTTCTAAATTGTGAAATTCTTTTCTCCTTTTAGAGACTGTTGTTATGGGCCTTCTTGCAAAATTGATTATGCAAAATTTATGGATTAGTGAGATTGTCTGAAAAGGTTTATATTTATCTTCCTTGTGTGTCTTTTAGTGTTAATATATCTCAGATTTTTAGTTTCTGGTGCATCACCCTATAGGAATTAGATTTTATTTCTATGCATCCTTCTACCTCTTTCCTCCAACAAAAGGATCAGTTTCAGGTGGTTTAAAGTGAGTTACCAGATAGGAAGCCGGCCTAGAACCTAGAGGTTCAGTCACACCTATTTGTTTACCCACAAGCTCATGATTGTTCCCATGTTTCTCCAGAATTGCTAGA
Organism: Chamaecyparis obtusa; assembly: GCA_027943335.1. Lineage (NCBI taxonomy): Eukaryota > Viridiplantae > Streptophyta > Pinopsida > Cupressales > Cupressaceae > Chamaecyparis > Chamaecyparis obtusa. The sequence continues at coordinate 134,957 of BSBK01008281.1, read as the reverse complement.
GTTCCAGGACTTAGCATTAGGGTGCGATTTTGGTTGATAAAAGAACCCCCCATAAAGATCTTCCTCAAGCTATTAGACTTTCTCCAAGGCACAAGACTTTGATACCAATTATTGGTATTGAGGAATACTAGGAGGAGGGGGTCAAAGTGAATTAGTTTTTTGAAAATTTTAACTCTATTAATTAGATTCTTTAACCATAAATAGATAGAGAAAAAAAGTAAACAACTAAAACATAAAGAAATCATCCACAAACTCATAACACTGTGGATTTTGTATGGGACCCCAGCTAATGGAAAAACCATAGTGGGGATAGAACCCACAATTATCTCTACAGAAATAAAGATGTTAAACCAGTTAAGGGAAATAGTAAAAAATTAAATGCACATGGATTCAGGCCCACCACCTAGAGATCATTGCTCATATTACAACATACATATAGAGGCTCACCATAATACAAAAAATTGGACTAAAATTCAAAATAGTGAACTAAGAAATAGCATCAACTATGCCTATACAGTTCCCTTCAGGTATAGTAAATATGCATCAACCTAACCTCAGGTATCAGGTTCTTCACATACACAAAAATATCAGTATATCATATCTAATTTTGCATCATATCCTTTTTCCAATCGCTACTACAAATCTCCTCAAAAACTTGATCTTATATATCTAATTGCAAAGTATAATGAGTTAACTTGTTGGCTCCAAGAACAAAACATGTAATGTGTAGAACCTCAATCAAAAAAATAATCAAATATTCATGCTAACCTAGACCAAAGAAACTATACCATCTATCATGTCAACTCTACCAATAATTACGCTCAAACCGATCGGATCATCGATCTATTAGGATCGTTGATCGATCCAACAAGTAACTACCACAGTTCCTTACTCTTCTCTATATACATGATACTTATATCATTATAACTCAATAAAATGATATCATAAACAAGTATGATCATGGAATACCATAGAATATATACTTTAGAATCCTTATGTATCTATGCAGCTCAAAATTTATCCTAAACTATCCATACTAATCCTATACACTGTCCCATGTACTTCCATACTTAGCCAAATATTCATTCTAACCTTTGTTAATCACAAATACTATCAAGTGGCCAAGAGAGTCATGTATAGTTACCATCAATGACAACACAAACCATCCATAGCAGTGTCTCTTACCAACACCTTATTCAGAGACTCTCACCAATGGGTGAGAAAATGTAGAAAATGTGCCTTCTTTTTAGGAAAGAGGATATTGGCTACCCTTCCCCTTCACCCTATTTAGGTGGACCAACCTTTCAATAAACGTGGTTTGGATTTCATTGGTTTAATTAACCCTTCCTCTATTTTTGGTCAGAAATGGATCTTGGCAGCCACAGATTATTCCAAAAGATGGACAGAGGAAGTAGCCTTCAAGGATTCCATAGAGGTTTTAGTGCTTGAATTCCTTGATGGAATTACAACTAGGTTTTGTGATCCTTCAACCATCATATTAGATAATGCTAAGTATTTTTTTAGAGCCAACATCAGTTCTTGGGCAGTAGAGAATGAATATGTTTGAAAACTTCTTCAAGTTATTAGCCCCAAGGGAATGGTCTGGCTAAATCCTCCAATAAGAATCTCATCAGAATCATCAAGAGGACAATTGAAGATAACAAGAGATCATGTCATACCAAATTAAGGATATCCTTATGGGCTGACATAATTACACCTAAGAGAGCTATTGACAACTCACCTTTCATGCTAGTATATGGTAGAGAAGCAAAAATTCCTTTTTCACTTGATTTTCCCTCTCTTGAGTTCGCTCATAATTTAATACTAGTTAACTTGGATGATGCTATGACAGTCAAAATAGATGAATTAATGGAGCTAGAATAAATTAGGAGTTAGTCCATGCATACACTTGAGGCACATTAGCAACAAGTCAAGAGAATTTTTGATAAAAAAAATATATTGTTAGAGTCTTTAAGGAGGGTGACCTTGTTCTCAAATGGGATGTAGACAGAGATAAACCAGGTAAACACTCTAAGTTTGATTACGTTTGGAGTGTTTCTTATGTCATAACTAGTTGTAAAGAGGCCAACACATTTTAGCTATCCAAGCCTAATGGTGAGATCCTTCCCATTCCAATCAATGTAATTCATCTTAAGAGTTTCTTTTGAAGGAAATTTAATATTTTATATATAGTAAGTTAAATCTCTAGTTTTCCAAGAAGTGCACAAGCACAACGATTTCTAGGAAGTGGCAAATTTTGATGTTCTAATCCGTTATAGATTTTTTGAAGGGTGTATCAGAATGTGACTCCATGCCCAATAGATTTCTTTAGGCTAATGATCTTAACACTTAGTAGGCAAGTACCCCCTAAAGTTTCCATAAATTTTGACCATTTGTACTCACCATCATATCCTTCTAGAGTATCAAATTCAAAAAGGTTCAATTCATTGCAGTTGATTAGAGATGCAAATAATTAGAAAAAAGGCCTAAAATCCTTCAAAAAATCTCTAAGTCGTAAAATATTCATAAACCCTTAGAGTTTCATAAGACCAATATTCACTTTTTTTTTATGGAGAGGGATCAAGCAGGAGGAGGAGAGGGAGGGGTTTTTTCAAATTGAGCTTAGGTGGGAAATTAGGAGATGGAGGGTTTGCTATGGGATCTACGATAGGGGATGTAGTAATGACTGCGGATTCAGTGTCAAGGAATGTGGAAAAGGATGGTGGGTCACCTCTGGCTTTGTCCAACAAAGACTTTTGTCCCTCCAAGGGGTCAGAGATTGAAAAGGTTAGTAGTCTTAAGGATGAAAAAGGGTCTAAGATTTCCCCCTTGGAACCTCAATGAGGCAGATCGAGTGGTTTCTCTTCTCTTCTCGGTAAAGGGAAATGGTCATATTTATTTGGTGTTAAGCCTTCTAGGAAATCTTCATTCCCTGAGGTTAACATTATCTCTGACCCAGAAAAGGGAGCTTTTGTAATTTTCATTCTGGACCCGTTAGTCAAACATATTGTGTCAATAATGGCTTCAACTCTAGTTGGAAAGTTCATCGGACCAAGACCAAATATTGATCTTGTAAGATCCTTTGCAGATAAGAAGTAGAGACTAAAGGGTCATGTGGATATAGTAGCAATGCCAAAAGGATTTGTTTCTTTTGAATTCTCTAACCAGGAAGATTTGTCTAAAGTGTTGTGTGGTGATCCTTGGATAATGGTTAAATCTTCTCTGTCACAGAAAAAATGGTCAACTAATCTAGACTATAATGATAACTTCTTTGTTGCAACTCATGTGTGAGTCAGGCTTCCTAGATTTCCTTTGGAATATTGGAATGAGGATATATTTGTTGGTCTTTTTAAAGCTTTTGGAGAGCTTCTATCAATAGATCTAATGATTGTGGCAAGGACTAGACAAGTGTATGCCAGAATTTGTGTGAACATTCAGCAATATGTTGAACTTCCACAAATCATTACCATAAACTTGAAACTGGGTAAATGGATTCAAGAAGTTGAATATGAATCAATTCCCTTTTCTTTCTTTTTATGTAAGAAGTCAAGTCATTGGATGAAATAATGCCCTCAAAAGGAAAAAAAGAAGATGCAGGAAAAGTCTTTAAGATGGAAGTTGGAGTGGAAAGAAAAAATATGTCCTATCCCATAGGGAACTGAGGAAGTTTCACTTATTCCAAAGGCTTCTGAAGAGGATTGTGCCCAGAAGAAAAATGAAAGTCCTTTGGGCCCAAAGTGTGTTGAGAACCGTCAGATTCAGCAAGATGTACTTACTAGTGAAACTCAAAAATAAAATGATCAAGGGAAGGAAAAGGTGGTTTTAGAAGAAAGTGTCAATAAGACTACTAGTCCTAACTTGAGAAATAAAGGAGGAACAGGAACTCCTAGGGGAGAAGAGACTGAAATGGAATCAAGGGTGGAATATTCCTTGAAAGGGGTGGAATTGATTGAGCTTAATCAGGTTATAGAGGAAGGACAGGGATGTAATATTTTGGATGGTCATAATCATAATGGTTCCTTAAAAGGGAATAGTAAGGAAACATTCTCAACCCCAATAGTGAATAGGACCTAGGGAAGTGAAGAAAATATGGATCTTGATGAAAAGGAGAATCCTTGGATTGAGGTTGGGGAGATTAAGAAAAAAAATAACTCAAGTAAGAAAGGCTCTCCTCTGGGACCTGCAATCTCAAATGACCAGACCTTTAATTTAGGGAAGAAGAGAGATGGTATTTCTAATGGAGGCTCTATTCTTAGAACAGTCAAGAAGATTGGTGCTCAGAAGTAGGGAGGATTCCAGACTAGAGGGTAGTAGAAAAAAGATGTTGGTACTCGAAGAAAAGAAAGAGGAAGAAAATCAGATAGAGAACTTACAAACAAAGAAGCAAAAAAAAATATAGAAAATGGAAAATAGTTGACCATCCCAGAGGTATGCTCTCCAATCCCCTTATGAAGATCATATCATGGAACATTTGAGGACTTAATGGTCCTCATAAGAAAAGATGTAGTTAGGAATCTCGTCAAGGACTCTAAGCCAGATTTTTTACTTATTCAAGAAACTAAAATGAGGAAAGAAAAAGTTGAAAAGATTAATCTATTTAAAATGGGGGGATGCCTTGGTTGTAGCTCTGAAGGAACCTCAGGAGGTATGCTTATTTTTTGGAACCAATTTAGCTCTAATGTTCATCTTTTGCATGAGGATAAAAACTTTCTTGTAGTCAATGTTTGTAGTCATAAGGATAAATTTTCTTGGATCCTTATTAATGTCTATGCTCCTAATACTAAGACATGAAGACTTAAGTTGAAGAATAAATTGCATGAATTTAGGGATACTTTTCCTAACAGGCTATGGATGATAATGGGGGAATTTAATACTCCCCTGAAAGAGAATGACAAGATTGGAGGGAATACTCCCCAAGTGGATAGCAGGGTTGACTTGATGGATTTTATTAGCAATGAAGGTTTACTAGATGTTGAGCTTGAAGGGATAAATTATACTTGGACCAATCATAGAATTGGAGTCAACCTTATCCAAGTCAAACTTGATATGGTGTTCATTTCTCCAGACTGGATGACTCAGTTTTCTTGCTCTCTATCTTCTCTTGCAAGAATTGGCTCAGACCATTTCCCTATTTCTTTCATAGCAAGTCCTTTTAATGGTAAAATAAATGCTCCTTTCAAATTTGAAAATATGTGGTTAGCTCACCTAGATCTTGAGAATAAAATGAGGGAATGGTGGAACCTAAAAGTGAATGGAATAGCTATGTTCAAAGTGGTTAAGAAAATTTCAAATGTAAAATCTCAAGTGAGACAATGGAATAAAGATATTTTTGGGGATATATTCCAAGCCAAGAGTAAAATTATAACAGATCTTAAAGATATTCAGGATGAAATCCAAAGAGATGGTTTAACCAAAGATCAAAAAATCCAGGAGAATAATCTTCTTGTAGATACCATAATATAATTTCCAAAGAGGAGACCTTTTGGAGGAAGAGATCGAGATCTCTATGGCTTAATCTGGGAGACAAAAATACTATATTTTTCCACTTAATGGTGCTTAAGCATAAGGCTATCAATAGGATTCATTCTTTATCTTTGGCAAGAGGAACTATTTCGAAAGAGGAGGAAATCAGAGAATAAATGAAGGGGTACTTTGCTACTATCTTATCCAAGGAAAAAATCTCATTTTAGAAGATTAGAATAAGTTGCTGGAATCCATCCCTTCTATTTTGGATAACTCTACCAATGATAGTCTTAAAGCTATTCCTTCTGATAAGGAGATTAAAGAAGTAGTTTTCTCTTTTGAAGGAGAGAAATCTCTAGGTCCAGATGGGTTTTAGATTTTCTTCTTTCATAAATTTTGGAGCATTACTGGTAAAGATGTTTGTTCAGTTGTTAAGGATTTTTTTGGAACTAAAACTATTCTAAGAGAACTCAACTCCACCTTCATAGCTCTTATTCCTAAGAAACCGGGAGCTAACACTATTGATGGATTTAGGCCTATAAGCCTCTGCAACTCTTTGTATAAGATTTTTTCTAAGGTTCTTACTTCTAGAATTCTAAAATTTCTGCCTGTTTTAATATCTCCTCAACAGAATGGCTTTGTTCCAGGAAGAGAGATTATGGACTCTATTATTGTTTCCCATGAGAATATTCACTCTCTAGAAGCTTCTAAAAAGAAAGGATTCTTGATGAAGTTGGATTTGTCCAAAGCCTATGATAGAGTTGATTGGTTGTTCTTGTCTAAAATTGTCTTGTCTTTTGGTTTTGATAAAGGGGTGGTCAAATTGATCATGGAGTTGGAACAACTTTGGTTTCATCTTTTGTCATTGTGAATGGTGTTTCGTATAACTTCTTCCATCCCTCAAGAGGTTTAAGTCAAGGAGATCCTATCTCTCCTATCCTTTTTTCTATTATAGCAAAGAGTCTTGGGAGATATATCAATAAATTGGTAAATGAAGGGTAGATAAAGGGTCTCCAACCTTCATCTACTAGATTGAAGTTCTCTCATGAAAAATTTGTGGGTGATACCATCATGATGGGGGAAGCCACGTTCAAAGAAGCTAGGAACATGAAGAAGGCTTTGATGACCTATACTAATGCCACTAGCCAACTTATTATCTAGGATAAAAACTCTTTGTATTTTAGTAACACCCCTGAGGTAAGACAAAGGAAATTTTTTGCTATTATTGGTTAAAAAATAGGAAAGCTCCATGCTTCCTATCTTGGTCTTCCTTTATGTATGAAACCGGATGATACCTTCTAGAATAATTTATTAAATAGATTTCATCAAAAACTTGTTGGATGGAAAGGGGCCACTCTAAGCCAAGCTGGAAAAGTCTAACTACGTAAGGCTACTCTGCAAAGCCTTCCAGTGTACACTCTTAGTCTCTTCAAAATCCCTCAAAAGTATGTTGATCTGATTGAGAAACTTCAAAAAAAATTTCTTTGATCAGGGGTTTAAGAGAAAAAAAAAAGGCTTGCTCTTATTGATTGGGACAAGGTTTGTAAGCCTAAGAGATTTGGTGGTCTTGGAATAAGAAGTATCAAAAACATCAATAAGGCTTTGTTGCCCAAACAAATCTAGAGGGTTTTTGAAGAGAAGAAAGAATGGAATTCTATTTTAAAAAGAAAATACCTTTTAATCTCTTTTGAAGACTCTTTAAGTAATCAAGAGGAAATTTAGGGATCCTACATTTGGAACAACATCATTAAAGCTAAGAATTTGGTAAGAAAGGGGGCCAGATAGAAATTGGGAGATGGTAGGAAGATAAAATTCTGGGATGATAAATGGTTGAAAGATAGTCCTCTTAATGAGAACCAGGATTGGATGAATGCTATTCAAGTTTGTAGAGAGACAATAGGTGAAATGGTTTCTAACTATTGGGAAAATGAAGAATGGTTTGATCTTGATCTCATTGATGAAAATCTCAAGATTGTGAATATAAAACTTTGTTCTTGGTTTATAAGAAATAATGAACAGGATGTTCTAGTGTGGGGTCCTAAGGCCAGTGGTAAATTTTCTTTTTCCTTTGCTTTTTCTCTCTTTTTTAAGGAGGAAGAATGTCCTTTTTTCTCTCAGGTCTGGAATAATAAACTTATCCCCAAGATTAATATGTTCTATTAGTTTCTTGTTCAAAACAAGATTCTAAATGTGGATAATCTTTGTAAAAGGGGCTTCAATATTCCTAATAGGTGTTTTTTGTGTTGTGTTGAAGCTGAAACTAGTAACCATATGATGATGCAATGTCCCTACACAAGAAAAGTCTGGGAAGCTATAGTCAAAAAGATCCATTTGGACTGGGTTAACCCTCAGAACCTTCAAGATCTTGGTAACCAATGGATTTTCCCCTTCCCTGGTAAAGAGATCAAAACTATATGGAATATGTTTCTCCCTTATTTCACATGGAGAATATGGAAGGAGATAAACAATAGAGTGTTCAAAGACAAACAAACCTCCTTTGAGATTGTGGCTGACCAAGTTTGTAGAAGCCTAATGGAAAACTTTAGAACCATTCTTTTGTATGATTCTAAATTCTTGAACAACTCTCAAGACTTCAAAGAAATCCACAATTGGGACTTCTTGGGATAAAGAGCCAAAGAACCCAATCCTAGAGAAAAAATTATATGGACAACTCCACTGCATGGATGGCATAAAGGAAATTTGTATGGTTTGGCCAAAGGTAATCTAGGTAGGGATGGGGTTGGAGGTTTAGTTAGAGATTGAGCTGGAAATTGTCTAGGAATTGTTGTTGTGCCTTTGGGAATTCAAACAAATCACGTTGCTAAAGTCAAGGCAGGTCTCCAAGTTGTGATGTTGGCTAAGGCTCAGGGAAGTATGAAGATTTGGTTGGAGGGAGATTCACTAAATATAATAAATTGTATAAAAGGAAAGAATGTGGCCTCTTGGACCATAGCACATATCATAGATTTAATCATATATATTCTTGGTACTTTTCAAGAAGTGTATATTTCCCATGTGTACTGGGAAGGAAACAAGCCTACAAATGGGCTTGCTAATATGGGGGGCCATAAAGAAGCTATCATTATAGGGAAATAGGAAGTAAATATTCAAAAAGAGATTTTAAGTCTAATCATGTTTGATAGACTTAATCACAAGAAAGGGGTCATAAATAAAATAAGTAATATTGAAGAGGACACTTAAGTTTTCGAGGAGAGAGATTTGTCAGTTAAGGTGTGCAAAAATTATGAAAGAGTTAATTGCACACGGATTGTGGGTCATTTTATGCCTATCAAATCAAAGGAGATAGTATTATTTTGAAACTGAGCTTGAAGAAAATAAGAGTAAGTAGAATTTGGCAGAAGACATGGGTGCTAGGTTGAGAAGGTAGGAGACACATGACTGTAAAAAATGGAAAAAGGAGAAGAGAGTTTGGAGAAAGCTCTAGTGGGGAGGGATTTCTCCTTATCTAGAAAGACTTCATGGCTATGACAAGGAGGTTACAGAGAATTTTGTTGCTAGGTGGGAAAATGGTAGAGTAAATTTGATGGGTAAGTCCTTTCCTCTTTCGCTAAATCTCATATCTGAGATCACGGGTATGCCATTGGATGGTATGAAATTTTACAAGAATAATAAGCATATGGGGTCACAGGCTATAAAGATTTTTCCAAAAAATGAGGAAGAAGAAGCAATTTTGGTTAAATGCTTGGGGGATTATGTGGAAATGGACAGGATTAAGATGATTTGGGCCAAAGTTTTAAAAGTTATGATGGAATATTTCACTCTTGATGGGCACTACACAAAGGTGTACAACTTTCATTTTGTGTTGGTCAACAATTTCAGGTATCAAAAGAAAGTAGCTTTTCCCTATTACCTATTAATTTCTTTGAATAATAGTATTCTGGAGAATAGGAAAAAGCCCAATTACCCGGTGTTGCATGAAGGATTAATTCTGCTTATTGCAGACTATGTTAGGGATAATATTCCTGATTCTATTCCTAAAATGGTTAAAGGGAAGAAGAATAAAACTAAAAGGGAAAATTCTAGGACTATTTCTAAGAAGAAGGAAAAGAATATTAGTAAGGCTAAGAGAGATCTTAGAGAGGAAATAGAAGATCAAAACTCCTCTACCCAGGACCATGAGGAAGGGATGGCGCTAGAGTATAATAGAAAGGGTGTTTCTATGGAAGAAGAAATGGAACCTAAGGCCAAATATAAGGGCTCAACCTCTAAGGTTAGGAACAAGAGGGAGAAGGAAAATTAGATTATTGTTGATTTGGGTGAGGAGGAAGAAGAAAATAAGGCAGAAGAAGAAGCTAATAAGGAAGAGGAGAGGGAAGGAGAGGGTTCAGAGAAGGAAGAGAGAGAATTGAGAAGAGTAACAAGGAAAAAAAAGGGAAGAAAGAGGAAGGGAATTTGCATAGAAAGACTAATACAAGGGTTGGGAAAAGAGAAGAGAAAAGGTAGAGAGATGGGAAGGAGAAAGAGGTTTCTAATATCTTTGATGTTGATGATCGCATTCTGTAGGAAGTAAGGAGTACAACTAGACATGGCATCAATATGGAAAAATGGCTTAGTCAAGAAATGAAAGATATGAGCCATAATTTGAAGGCCCTGGAAGATGAAATAGAGTCTCTAAAAGGAAGACTGGAAAATTGTACTAAAGAAGTTTTGAAGAACATAAATATTAACAAAACTGATGATAACCTAAATGCTAGAATCTCTTCTATCGTGGATGAAAAGATGAAGGATGTTAATGAAAAAATCATCTATAATGGTTACTGTATTAGAGAAATTCTAAAGCACAATAATGAGGGCCTCAAGGTCTTTGTTATGAAATTAAAAGATTTGTATGCCTACCTGGAGAGTAGTCTACTGAAAAAAGCTACCATTATGGTGGTTGATGATGTTGGGGGTAAAGGTCAGTCTACGGAGCCTGGTACAAGAACCATAAGCAACCTCAAGAGGAAATTTTTGAAATTCCTAAGGAGCTTACAAACCTGAAAGAATCCATTCAGAAAATGGAGGAAATGCAAAAAGAGGCTGAAAAGGCAACTGAAGCTAAGATGCAACTTGTGCAGATTTTTTGCTAGAAGGTTGTTGGTTGATCTGTTGTCGACTATTTTTTTTGCTTTTTGTTCTAGTTTGTTTACGTGTTGTTTGATGGGTTAGGGTCCTGCTTTTTGTTTTTAAGAAGGCCTTCTATGTTTATAATAACTTTATTGAAAAACTTTATGTAATCTTTTGTAAATGGTTTCGAGGTCCATTCAAAACATTTATTTACCTTAATAAAAAATATTCATTTTAATTATTTTTTGAAGTAGATCATTTAACCCAGTTATAGCCACTTAAAGTGACCCCTTGATGTCCTTTATATCATAAATTAACCATCCCCCTTCTCCTTTTCTATCTTCTTTTTGGAAAAGCAAATGGCCCTTCACCATTTCACAGATATTCATTTCAGTTGATATTCGAGCCTTTGCAAAATGTTTATGCCTTCACCATTTCACAAAAGGCTCATCTCCGTCAATTCCCATTGATTGCAAAATAGAAACAAAAATGGAGAAAGAGACACATGGAAAATGGGCATGAGCGATAAAAGAAAAGAAAAGAGTGGTAGGGCCCACTCATTAAGTAAAGGAAATGAAGGAATGGTGGGTCCACTATAAAGTCTAAAGGCGTCAGTGTTTCACAAATCTTCTCTTTGGTCAAATTCATTTGACCATGAAACAATAGTGAAGGAAACAAAAATAAAAGTGTGGTGGGAATAGGAAATGAAGGTAAGTCCTTCATTGTTTTGCAAGTGTTCATTTTGGCTAAGGTTTATGCCTTTGTGAAATGACACTGGAGGTGATGAGTGGCACGGTCCACTCATTAAATGAAGGAAAAGATAGAATGGTGGCTAACTTGAGATGAAGTAAGGTCATCACCATTTTGCAATGCTCTCATAGGTTAATTTTTGTTGACTTGTGAGATTACAATGGAAAAAATAAAGTGAAGGTTTTCATCAGTTTTTAAAAAAAAATCAGTCAAAATTATTTTGACTTGAATGACGATGAAAGGGGCATGTATCTCTGGTGTGCCCGATAAAGTGAAGGTTGTGATTTATTAGGAACATGTTATCAATATTAAAGGCTTCTCATCGCTATTTCACATGATTTATTTCTAGGTCACTTCCTTTGACTTGTGAAATAATAGTATACAATTTTTAATTTCATGTTATTGACTCTTTTAAGAAGTGCCATTATTGCAAAGTTTCCTTGATATGATCTTCTAGCTTCCCCGTGGCCATTTATGAGTGCAGATGACCTTGACCCATGTTTCTATGCCATTAAGGATTTTGATATGATCAATTACTTGTAGGGATGTCCAATCCTTTTGAAGCTAAGTATTTATTGTGGGCTTCATGTCACTTTTACGCTAGGATCAACTTGTAGAGATAAGATGTTTTGATCTAATCTGCCCCTTCTTTATGTAACTCAACCCTGAGTTAAGGTTTGAACTTCATGTGTAGTTTGGATTATGTCTAAGCCCTATAAAGTAAAATTATGTACATTCTTTCAAAATATTATCCCTAGTTCTCTTATAGGATTTCTTATCTGCAACTGTATTTTTTTCCTTGTCTAAATTCAATATAATTTTTTTTTTACCTATCTTTAAGTTCAAATATCTTGTGCATATTTTCCTTAATATTTGCATGTATTTCATCATCTAAAGTTTATGTGATAGTGTAAACCTTAATTGGATAGTCTTTATTAGTGAATACTGCATTCCTTATAGGACTTTCTTAATCTCTTACCTTCACTTAGAGCTAAAATTTGGAAATTGCCACATGCATACAAATTGTGGTTTTATAAACAAAACCTTTGAATTGTTGGAAAGAATTTCTCAAAGAGATATTGTCTCAAGGAACTAATAAATAATCATTGAATATGCACAAAATGGATTTGTTGATAAGGCTTTAGAAACTTTAAAACAAATGCAATTAGCAGGTGTAAAGCCAAAATCCTTGTATGAAAATACATTGAAGCATAATGGAAGGGGGATTTTTGTTCAATATCATAGCTGGAAATACATTCACCGAAGCTTAATGGATTGAATATTTTTTATATATATTATAGCTAGAAACTCTATGATAGATATGTACAAAAAAAGTGGAAGCATAGACAAGCTAAGACACACAAATTATTTGACAGAATGCTTTAAAGAGATGACATATCATGGAATGCAATGGTTGCAATAGCTATGAAAAAATGGATTTATTAAAAGGGATTCATAAAATTTTGAGTCAAACTCCAAAACCCTTTCTAGCATTTTTCCTACCTCCACCAAAATGAGATCTTTAGAACATATTATAGTTATTTAGGACAAAACATGAAAGAAGAAGATACTTACCAAAGTGTGTACGATGTGAACCTAACCTTTCAAGAGCATGCTAAGACATTCAAATGTTAGTCAGAAAAAAGCATACATCAACATATATAAAAACTATTCACAAGCCACCTTGGATTGAGCTAAAATGGGAGCAACCGGGCACCGTTTGATTTGCTTGTCTAAGAGGGATGTGGGTGTTCTCTTGAAGAATAATGAGGATGTCCCCAATGGGGATTAGGAGATATTAGGATCATTTACAAGCTATGGAGACCCCAAAAGTGGCACAATACTAGGTATAGGGAACCTATTTTTCCCCTAGGGTTCCAAGGGTGCAAGTGATGAGATGCAGATTTTGAGCTAATGATGAGGATGCAAGATTGATTTTAACAAAAATATAAGTGTGATATGGAATGAAAATGATATTAAAATCTTGAAATAAACTATCTTAATCCAAATATGTTATGCTAAGATAAGTTAAAAAGCTTGAAAGATGAAGGAAATGTAACAATTCTAAGATATGCTTATGAAAATCTTGATGCAATTTAACATGATAAAAATCCTTAATATGAAAGAGTGAATTGATAGTTTTATCTTGGAAGGAGGAATACTTATAAATTTTTAGGAGAGGCTTGGGTTAGGAAGGGAAGTTGGGGTTTAAGATCAAGGGTTGGGGTTTAGGATCAAGGGTTAGGTCCTAAGGTCAAAGAGATAAGGATGAAGGGTTGCTCACACATGTGTGAGAAACACTAGGGAAGTGTGCTAGGGGAAAAGGGTGGAAGAAGGCTGATAAGTCTTCATTAAGAGGCTCTAAGAGCCATTAATGATGGTTTAAGGGTTCATTAATGAGTGTGTAAGGCTCATTAATGAGGGTGTTGACTTTGAGTCAATAGGAGAGGGTTTAGCTTAAGAGGGTTAGGAATCAACCCTTAAGCAGGGTTAGGGAGTGATTAGGGATGAGAGGATAGGTTTAGAAGAGTCTACAAGATATCTAGGGTTTTTGGGAATTAAATAAATATTTAATTTATTTAAGGAGGGTTTGGGTTAAAATAATTTATTAAATGATTTAATAAACTTAGGAGAGGATATGTTTGAATTTGATTTAAAAAAAATTGGAATTGATTCCTTAATTAAATAAATTTAATTAAGAGGGGAGGCGATAATAAAAATATTAATTAATTAATTAAATAATGATGATTTCATTGGGACTTTTATTAACTAAAATATTTTTAATTAACAAGTGGATTTTTAGGTTTCTACATTTTTCCCCTCTTTGTTGTGATGCTGCAAGTGGCATTGCGTCAAAGACAATAAAATAAGATGCCCCAGGCAAGAATTATATGGTAAGGAGTTGTGCCCCCTCGAGAAAATAATGCAAAGAGGAAACTTTGGGGAATTTTCTTGAAAAGGATGAAAGCAGGAAAGAAGAGGAGGAAGGAGACAGGAAAAAGGATAAACAAATGTTAGTCCATGAGAAAAGATGCATGAAGGCAAAGATGTATGAATGCAAGATGAAGCTAGATGCAGGATGCACAATTAATCTATATGCAAGGATTAGGATTTAGGGAGCTCATTGTGTAACATATGGAGAGCACAACCTATTTTAATATAGAAACAATAGAGACCATCCAAGGCTACTAGGAACCACAAGCCTTGTTGCCAATGTTGCATAGGACTGACACAAAAAGACACACATGGGTTGCCCAAACATCATGCGTGGATCTGGGAGGAGGCATTGTAGAAATGATGCTAGAGAAACCACAAACAAATGACATTTCCCAAGTGCACCATGTAACCCAAAAGATCACATGTGAAATGTGAAAGGGTCATATATAATTGACGCATAGGCAGAAAATAGATGATCAAAAGACCTTGCCCCAAAGTGCCCTCATTCACAGTGCACCATGATATAAAGGATCGTGGTGAATTTGAGGACATGAAAAATGAGAAGTCATAAAAGATAAACAAGATCCAAAGGACCAAATCCAAGATCAAAGTGATAAATCCACAAGATATCCTTTTCCAAGGAGAGAGATTGATTGATTGTTGGGGGGAGATTAGGTCAGACGTGAGGAAGGATACATCCTGCATGGACCCGTTTGATTGATGATGGGAGATTAGGTTAGACATGAGGAAGGATACACCCTGCAAGGACCCATTTGATGAGGAGAATGTTGTGTTGTTGTTGGAAAATGATGAATCAAGGATAATCATGTGAGCAAGGGTAGTCGACAAAAGATGTTTTTAAAGTACAAGGTTGGGTAGGACAAGTTCAAATGATCATAATTGCTACAAGACTTACGAGGATATGTACAATAGGACATGATGATATAGTACAAAGGAGATCCCAAAAGATAAACAAAAGATCCAAAGGAACAAATGAAATAGAAAGTATCTCACACCTTTTTCCATAGTGACGCAAGGGCAAGGTAGATATAAGTAGAATCAAGCAGAATTGAGTCCACTTGAATCCACAACAAGCCCTTGCTCAAAGTTACACAATAGAAGCAATATAATATCACACAAAATCAATGGAAACACAATGGATATGAGACAATCAACTGGCAGCAACAACAGAGAATTATATTATTTCTTTCAACATGCCCGACTGCGAGGCCTTCCGGGTTTCGGCCTTATACAATGAGAATTATGAATTTAGAATTACAGCTTACATCCTATCTTTTTCTCCAATTATGTATCTTTATAATCCTTCCTATATCTCACCCATGATCCTCTACTACATCAATCTAGACCCCTTATATAGCCAAGTAAGCCACAGGTCGGCCAGTCGGGCATTTAATTACAATATAGGTCCAGTCTCAAGATTTAAACCAAAACTAATGCTAGAATGAATATAAATTGATGCACCTTTGGATTTAGGTCCTAACTTGACCCAATAACATTCCTTTAAGTTTTCAAGGTCCAATATGATCACACAGAACATCACAAGGAGAAACACCACACGTTTCACCCGAAAACTGGCAGGAAATAGGTCCTGAGGCAAAATAGGCACAACTTTTTACTCATAATGAATTGGAGTTTGTGATCTTGGGAAATGATATTAATTTAGGTCCTCTTCAATTAATTAAGTGAACAAAATAAAATTCCTTATGGATCAAGATCTCCAACATGAACAATCAGCACCAAAACTGCAGTAACAGCTCAAACGTGAAAGCTGGCAGAAAATAGGTCCTGTGCCAAAAAGGCCATAACTTTTGACTCATAATGAATTGGAAGCTGTGATATTTGGGAATGATATTAAGTAGGTCCCTTTGAATCCCTTAAGTGTTAAAAATAATATTCCTTATGGATCAAGAGAACCAACATGAACAATCAGCACCAAAACTACAGGAAAACATTATTCCCACAGCAAGGAAAATAGCTGTAACTTTGAAATAGTCCATCCAAACTTGATGTGCTCATAGGAGAAGGTTCCCAAATAGGTCCCCAACATGATTTAATCTTCATACGCCATGAAACTATCAAATGAAAATATTATAAAGAAAACTGCAGCAAACAGGTATAGAAATTAGAAAATGTTTTTGGTTGATGCAAGATTGCCAAAGACCCAAGATGCTCCTGCATCAGACACCTAGGGTAAATAAAGAAATGATGTCCACATCAGGCACTACTCATACTCTAACCTGAATCATAAAGATCCAACTCAGCTTGTGTAATCCATGAACTATCCTCAACTGGCTTATCTTTCCACTGAACTAGATATTCCATGTAGTCTTTTCCTCTTGTACTCTTGCCAACTCTGCTATTCAAGATCTTCTCAATGCTATCCTTATTTTTCTTAGGATAATCTAGATCATCTTCTATCTCTTCATTTGATTCAAAGTACTCAAATATATCAGAAATGTTAAATATAGGTGATATATCCATGTCCTCTGGCAATTCTACTTCATAAGCATTTCCACTATCAAACTTCTTCAAAATCTTACAAGGTCCAAACTTCTTCATTTTCAGCTTGTTGTAGGTACCAAATGGAAATCTATTCTTCTTCAAATGAATCATAACCTCATCTCCAACTTCAAAAGATTTATGTCTCCTTCTCTTGTCTACTCTTTGTTTATATTTCAGATTACTATCCTCCAAATTCTTTTTAACTTCATCATGTAAAGTTCTCATGTATTCTACAAAATGATCAGCTTCAACACTTATTCTAGTCTCAGTAGGTAAATCTCTTAGCTCTATGGTTCCCTTAGGATGAAATCCATTAACAATCTCAAATGGTGTCTTCTTAGTGCTTCTATTCAATGAATTATTATATGCAAACTCTGCTTGTGCCAAAATCAAATCCCAATTAGCAGGTTTCTCTCCAACTAAACATCTCAACAAGTTTCCTAAACTTCTGTTCACAACTTCAGTCTGTCCATCTGCCTGAGGGTGAAATGTAGAACTAAACTTCAAATTAGTCTTCATCTTCTTCCAAAGTTTCCTCCAAAAATAACCAGTAAACTTAGTATCTCTGTCTGAAACAATAGATTTAGGCAAACCATGCAATCTTACCACTTCCTTGAAGAATAATTCAGCTACATGCAATGCATCAGATGTCTTCTTACAAGGTATGAAATGAGCCATCTTAGAAAATCTATCAACCACTACCAAAATAGAATCATTACCTCTCTGAGTTCTAGGCAATCCAAGAACAAAGTCCATACTCACATCTTCCCAAGGTCTATCAGGTATAGGCAAAGGTGTATACAATCCTGAATTCTGACTAGTTCCTTTTGCTGTTTGGCAAATTCTACAACCTCTAACCATTCTTTGTACATCTCTATAAATCTATGGCCAAAAGTATCTTTCTAAAATCAAATTCACTGTCTTATCAATCCCAAAATGTCTAGCAAGTCCACCACTATGTTTCTCCCTCATTATGTTCTCTCTCATAGATCCTCTAGGTATGCACAACTGAACTCCTTTAAACAACATGTTTTCTTGAATGAAATAATCAGACCACTTATCACTCACTGTGTGTTCTTTACAAGCTTTCCAAGGCTCTGAAAAATCAATGTCAACCTCATACAAATACTTCAAATCATCAAAACCAAGTACCTCAACTCTCATCTCTGTCAGAAAACTTCTTCTTCTACTCAAGGCATCAGCAACCTTATTTGACTGTCCACTTTTATGCTTCAATGAAAAGGAAAAATTCCGCAAGAACTCAACTCACTTCATATGTCTTTGATTCAGTTTATTATGACTTCCCAAATACTGTAAAGCTTTATGGTTAGTATACAACACAAAATCTTTAGGCATCAAATAATTTCTCCACTTCTTCAAAGCTTGAACAATAGCATAGAATTCCTGGTCATAAACTGAATATTTTCTCTTAGCATCATTCAACTTTTCACTAAAGAAAGCTATAGGTTTTCCTTCTTGACTCAAAATAGCTCCAATTGCACTACCACTAGCATCACATTCAACTTGAAAAAAATTATTAAAATCAGGCAAAGCAAGTGTAGGTAACTCTGCAATTCTTTGTTTCAATGTTTCAAAACTCCTTTGTGCTCCATATGTCCATTTGAAATCCTTTTTATCTCTTCTCATAGTTTTATTCATAGCATTACAAATAGAACTGAAATTTCTGATGAACTTCCTATAAAAACTAGCCAATCCATGAAATGATCTTACCTCTCCAACATTCTTTGGTGTAGGCCAATCAAGTATAGATCTCACTTTCTTAGGGTCCATCTTCAATCCTTCAGCTGAAATTACAAAACCAAGATATACAATCTCCTCTTTCATGAATGAACATTTCTTCAAATTAATCAGCAACTTTTCTTCCTTCAATCTCTGCAATACTTGTCTGATATGTGCAAGATGTTCTTCCTTACTCTTACTGAATATCAAAATGTCATCAAGATATACAATAAAAAACTTACCCAAGAATCTTTTCAAAACTTCATTCATCAATCTCATGAAAGTACTAGGTGCATTAGTCAAACCAAAAGGCATAACCAACCATTCATACAAACCTTCAGTAGTCTTAAAAGAAGTTTTCCATTCATCCCCTTCTCTAATCCTAATCTGATGATATCCACTTTTCAAATCAATCTTTGTGAAATACTTTGCTCCACTCAAACTATCCATTATGTCATCCATCCTAGGCAAAGGAAATCTGTACTTTACTATTATCTTGTTTATAGCTCTAGAATCAGTGCACATTCTCCATTCTCCATTCTTTTTAGGTGCTAATACAGTAGGTACTACACAAGGACTCATACTTTCCCTAATCAAACCTCTTTCAATTAATTCTTGCACTTGTCTATTCAATTCAGTCTTCTCATCAGGTGTCAACCTATGTGGTGCTTTATTAGGCAAACTAGCTCCAGGTATCAAATCCATACAATGGCTTATACTTCTCATAGGTGGTAAACCATCAGGTACATTATCAGAAATGATGTCATGAAATTCATTTAGCAAAGGCTTAACCTCAGGTGCATGTTCTAACTCATCTTGTTTCTCAGTCTTTCTTGGAATCAAAGCAAAGAAAACATTCTGTTCTTTCATTTCTCTTGCAAACTTTTTACCATCAACCAAACATACTCTGACTATGGTACAATGACTTTCATCAAAATTCTCTATCAAAGGCAACAATATTTGTTTCTTTCCATCCATCCAAATAGTATATTGATTCAATCTACCATCATGCAAAGCTTTCCTATCATACTGCCAAGGTCTACCCAAAAGAATATAACAACAATCCATAGGCATAATATCACACAAGACTTCATCATGATAATTCCCAATTTTGAATTTAACAAGGCATTGTTCACTTACAAGTAGTTTATGCTCCTTCTGGATCCAAGCAATATGGTAAGGCTTAGGATGTTTCAATCTCTGCAACTACAACTTGTTGACCAGCTCTTCAGATGCCAAATTATCAGAACTTCCAATATCAATGATTACCTTGCAAAATTTGTCGGCGATCTTACATCTAGTTCTGAACAAACTTTTCCTCAGAATAGGTTCCTCATCAGCTTCTTCATTACACAAGATCCTTCTTAGCATCAAGTTCTCACCATGTTTAGGTTCATTAGACATTTCCTCAACTTCTTCACAAGCCAAATTATTTCTACCATTACCTCCAGTCTTCTTTCCAGAGTTAGTACATTCAAAAGCTCTATGTCCTTCACCACATTTGTAACAAGTACGTTTAAACCAAGATTTCTCTTCTCTTCTACCATTATTGTTATTCCTAGAGTAACCAGTATAGCTACCTCTAGAGTAATTACCTCTTTTACCAATAGGGTCATCTTCCCATCCTTTATCTTGTACTAAATTTTTAGATCTGCTACTTTCTCCATCAGATCTTCCTCTACTTCTTTGAAATCTGCCACCTCTTCCTCTTTGTCTTTGATCATGTCTTTTTGTCAATCTTTCTTCAACCTTCAAAGAAAATTGGTATGCTTCTTCCACACTATCAATCTTCACATAACTAATCTCATCTTGAATAGATGTCCTTAAGCCATTCAGATATCTAGCCACCTTCTCAAATTCATCATCCACATGTCCAGATCTGATATCCAATTTGTAAAATTCCTCAGTATGTTCTTTCACACTCATGTCCTTTTGTCTCAAATTTTGCATCTTTCTCATCAGACTAACTTGGTAGTCAGTTGGAAAAAACTTCTTCTTCATCTTTCCAAGCATCTTCATCCATGTTTTGATCTTTTCTTTTCCTCTCTTTTGTCTCTCAGTTTGCAAATGATCCCACCAAAGAGATGCATGCCCTTTCAACTTTGTGACTGCTATCTTAACCTTCTTATTATCAGGAGTACCTTCATACTCAAAGTATTTATCCATCTCAGAGATCCAATCCAAAAGTGTATCGGTCTCAAGTCTTCCATCATAGCAAGCAACTTCATCTGCAGGTCTGGAGTTAGCCTTAGACAAAACTCTCAAAAGTCTTTCCTCATCTTGTTCAACTTTAGGTTTAGCATTAGGTGCTGCTTCTTCTTCTTCATCACTAAAATCTTCAAGATGTGCTCCTCTTCTCTGGGCTGTCTCTACAGCTTCAAGCCTAGTTGCAATTTGCCTCAACATATCCATGATAGAATTATCATTTCCTCTACCACGAACCATCTTGACAATCAAGTTCCAGCAAGATCGTAACCTTCTGCAAGTTATAGGTTAGATCTCAGATCTACCACCCTACAACCAAATCCAATAAGGTTCTCCATGATCCAATCCACAAGAAAGAACTCGCTCTGATACCACTTGATGCAAGGGCAGGGTAGGTATAAGTAGAATCAAGCAGAATTGAGTCCACTTGAATCCACAACAAGCCCTTGCTCAAAGTTACACAATGGAAGAAATATAATATCACACAAAATAAATGGAAACACAATGGATATGAGACAATCAACTAGCAGCAACAATAGAGAATTATATTATTTCTTTCAACATGCCCAACTGTGAGGCCTTCCGGGTTTCGGCCTTATACAATGAGAATTATGAATTCAGAATTACAGCTTGCATCCTATCTTTTTCTCCAATGATGTATCTTGTTAATCCTTCCTATATCTCACCCATGATCCTCTACTACATCAATCTAGACCCCTTATATAGCCAGCTAAGCCACAAGTCGGCCAGTCAGGCATTTAATTACAATATAGGTCCAATCTCAAGATTTAAACCAAAACTAATGCTAGAATGAATATAAATGGATGTGCCTTTGGATTTAGGTCCTAAATTGACCCAATAACATTCCTTTAAGTTTGAAAGGTCCAATATGATCACACGGAACATCGCAAGGAGAAACACCACACGTTTCACCCGAAAACTGGCAGGAAATAGGTCCTGAGGCAAAATAGGCATAACTTTTTACTCATAATGAATTGGAGTTTTCACTCTTGGGAAATGATATTAATTTAGGTCCTATTCAGGTCCTTAAGTGAACAAAATAAAATTCCATATGGATCAAGATCTCCAACATGAACAATCAGCACCAAAACTGCAGTAACAGCTCAGACGTGAAAGCTGGCAGAAAATAGGTCCTGTGCCAAAAAGGCCATAACTTTTGACTCATAATGAATTGGAAGCTGTAATCTTGGGGAATGATATTAATTTAGGTCTCCTTGAATCCCTTAAGTGTTAAAAATAATATTCCTTATGGATCAAGAGAACCAACATGAACAATCAGCACCAAAACTATAGGAAAACACTGTTCTGATGGCAAGGAAAATAGCTGTAACTTTGAAACAGTCCATCCAAACTTGATGTGCTCATAGGAGAAGGTTCCCAAATAGATCCCCAACATGATTTAAGCTTCACACACTATGAAACTATCAAATGAAAATATTATAAAGAAAACTACAACAAATAGGTATAGAAATCAGAAAATGTTTTTAGTTGATGCAAGATTGCCAAAGACCCAAGATGCTCCTGCATCACATAGGTAGGATGATGGATGAGGATTGATTTGAACTAATTGATTGATTTAATTGGTTTGATATGAAGAAGGATACATCCTACAAATAACAATGATGGATTGATGAACTAGGATTCCTATGAGAATAGATAGGTAAGACACTCGAACCTCAAAGGTACCAAGGGATGAATGATGAAGCACTTGGCTGGACAGGGATAAAGATCATGATGACACAAGGGTCAACTGACACAAAGGATGAGACCTAAAGACACATATGTACAAATGAGCTTAGGTGGAGACACAACTGATACTAGGGTACATGAAATAAGATGGGATGTACAAGGGATTGGGGATGAAGATGATGTTGCAAATATATGCAAGATGATGCCCCAATTGGGCTAGAAAGCCAAGATGGACTGATAGTGGATAGGGTGATGATGGATGATGTGTCCTAAAATGACACAAGGATTGGGAAGGAAGCATCCCAATGATGATGATTGTATTGAGATAAAGGCTTGTAGCAAGACTAATTATTTGATTGGATGGGTTGGCTTGATGTTGGATTTTGGATAGCTAGAGGATATGGATAGGATATGATGGTAGATTGCTAGGAGCATTAGGATATAGATGGATGGCACGAGATTGCATGGGGATAGCATGTAGCTTGATACCAATGACAAGGGAAGTACAAGGTGAATGAAAGATGGAGTAAATGCTTAGGGATGAGGATAGAGGAAATGCTTAGGGATGAATGATGGAGGAACTACTGAGGGATGAATGCTTTGGGAAGGATTGGAGGAAATGCTTAGGATTGTTTTGGATGGTTGGAAGGATATGTTGAGGGATGGTTTGAATGGAATAAAATTCTCATGGGTGGATTGGATGGAAGAACTATTGAGGGATGGATTTGACGGATAAAAATGCTCAAGGGTGGATTGGATGGTTGAAAAGATATTCTTAGGGATGTGGATAGAAGCTCTGAGTTGGGCAAGGATTAGAGGAAGATGAGGACTTGGATACAGGAAGATAAGGATTTGGATGGAGGAAGATAGGGATTTGGATGGTGGAAGATATCAATTGGGAGAATAAATATAGGAATATGGATGTGATAAAGTCTCCAAGGAATATGTCACCAAGGAATAAGATACCCCTACTTAGGATAGTTCATGCATTCAGAGGAATTAGGAGGGGGTATGATAGGATGTAAGATAAGATGACAAGAGGGTGAGGAAGGTAGATGGAAGGTAGGAAGAAAAGTGGATGAGGGAAGTAGATGGAATCTAGGAAGGATGAATGGATAGAGGATAGTGTGGCTATAAATTGTGATGGGAAGATGGATCCTAAAAGGTGCCCAAAAGCATGCATATAGGATGGCTTTATTTTCTTCATCAAGATCCAAAGGAGGAAAGAGGAGGTGAAGTGGCTAAGATATGATAGGTATGAGAGGAAAATGGGACGGCAGAGATGTTGTATAGGATGTTTCTAGAAGAAATTTCCGCCGGTCAAGGAGTTGAACTGGATGGAAGGATTTACGCATGACACCTAATTTCCAGGTTTTCATCATATTACTTGTCCAAGGTAGTTTAATTGCCAATTTTTCACCATTGGACAAATGTTTTTTTCTTTTCTTTTCTTTTCTCTTTTTTTGACTTTTTTTAACTTTCTTTTTTTAATTTTTCTAACTTTTTCTGAGTGGATGTTGGTACAGCCTTATTAGGATGGATGGATTATGCAAAGGCATGGATAGGATGGTTGAGATGGGGTATATGCATGGGGTGAGAGATATGGTGGTAGAAAGTGTTCGAATGGAATGATGTAAAGTGAGCATGATAGGGAGATGTTGTCAAGACCAACATTGGCACATGTTGTGAGGTGGGTGGATAGAATGGATGGGATGTGGAGGGTACGTGCAAATATGATGAAGGAGTTATGATAGGAGATCTTGGGACATAAGGAACCAAAATGGATTTACGAGATGGAGAAGAGGAATGATTAGTTGTTGGATTTGCAACTTTGGATGCCATTGTGGATGTTTCTTTTAGATGAAATGTATCTTTTTTCTTTGGGATCCACATATTTTTTTCTTTTTCTTTAGTGGGCCTTTGCATCTTTTGGGACTTAGCGCATTTCCTGATCAAATTTTTCTTTTCTTGAGCATGTCTTTTAGAGTGGACATGGAAATCATTGGATTGTAGTGGATAGTTACCTTTATGTATTTTTGAGTTGAAATCCAAATTGTTGTGAGGAGCATTGGAAGGAACATGAGGAGATGTGTGGGATGGAGGAGATATGGATGGAGAGATGGAGGGATATTGGAGGATAGGAGATGTGGGGATGTGCCTTTGTTGATCCTGACTAGGAATGTATGGAATGGGATTTTTATGGTGGGTATTAGGGATATGGGGTTGGTGGATGAAGGATTGAGAAGGATAAGATGGGGGATGATATTTTTGGATGTAAGGACCCAAAATGGATTTGGTATGTGAAGGATATGTGATAGTAGACTTTGGGATATAGGGGCCCAAAATGGATTTAGAGGATGAGGGAGGAATGTGATAGGTTGTCTTTAGTTACAATGCTGGAGGATTGTATGTTTTGGAGGACTGACGAGGAGATGTGATAGTGGGTTTGGAAGCATGCTTGAATTTGTCTTTAGTTGTACCAATATTTATGGATGAAGTGCCTTCAAATGTGTGACCAATACCACATGATCGTAGATATTCTTTGTCCTAGATGGGCTCCAAATTTCCTTGTTCATGCACACCTAATCCCTTACCTTGATAATTCCATTTCTTGAGCATTTTATCCAAGCAATAATACTTCTAACTTGGGGAATAAGATAAAAATTCAGTTTTAGGTGTTGTGGTGGAAGATATGGAACTAATTTTTTCTTCTTTAAGTGGGTTTCCATTGACAAATGTAAGTGGACCAAAAGGATAGAGTGATGGCAGTGGGATAGGTGTTAGAGGATCGCAAAGTGGTAAGGATGGGATGATGGGATCTTGACTGGGATTTGGAGGTAGTAATGGATCTTGAGATGGAGTAGTGGATGGGAGAAATGGATCATGCAACAAAGGAAGTGAAGGGATAGTAGGATCTTGATTTGGAGGAAATGGGATGGTAGAACCTTGAGTTGGAGACATGGATGTCAATGGATCGTGAGATGGAGGAAGTGAAGGGGTGGGATCTTAACTTAGGTCGATAGATACTTCAACATCCATTCGGGCATGATCTTGACTTGATAGGATCGGTGTGGATAGAGTGATGGGGGATTTATGGATGGGCTCTTTAGATGGTATGGATAAAAGGATGGGAGATTCTGCAATTGTGATGGAGGGAAGAAAGGTGTATTTATGAGGTTCATTGGATGTGGTTTGGATAATTCTAGGTGAAGGAGATGTGGATGGGGATTGGATGAAGTCCACAGATGGAATAGACTCAATGATGATGGAAGGTGGAAGAGGATCAATAGATGGGCTAGACAGAAAATGGGTAATAGGTTTGGGTGATGGAGGAGAAATGATGGATGTAGGAGGCAGATGAAATTTGTTACTGGTGGCATCACATGCAAGAGAAAAATTACATGACTCATCAACCTTGGGAGAGGGGATTTTTGTTGGCTTTCTTGTGAAATTCCTTGGAGACTTCTATGATGGAGATTGAGGTGAAGGATTAGAATGTGTAGAAGATAGGGAGCTAGGATAGTCCACATATGAAGGTGGGGTGGTGAATTGTGAACTTGGTTGAGGGGATGATGGTGTAGAGGAGGAGGTAGAGGATGGCGTGACTAGATAGTTCACATAAGAAGGCATAGAGGTGATTTGTGAATTGGATTGGCTAACTGATGGGATAAGGGTGATGGATTGATATATGGGATATTAAGTGGATTGAGGGATGCATGCTTCTTGTGGAAGGGGATTTTTGGAAATGTAGATTGGATTAGAAGATGGTGGATTAAGATAGGATGGAGGAGATGGGGGAGAAAGGTAGGATAGATTGGATGGTGGACTAGCAATAGCATAATGATCATGGTGATGGATTGGAATACTAGGATATTGGTTTTGAAAATGGGTTGGAGGATAAGGAGATGGAGGATTTGGATAAGGGATGTAGCTAAGATTGTTGTGGAAATTTGGATTTTTGGATATGACTATGGGAGAAGATGAAGGTAGGAAGGATGTATGCGGGGGATATGTAGGTATGACATAGGAAGAAGGTGTGGATAATGAATTTCCCTTGTTAAAGGCATGATAAGGAGTACTAGTGGGTATGTATGGAGAAGTGATGGGGTAGTTTGGAGGAATGATTGGATTTTGAGGGATGTTCGGAATAATCTTGCCAAGGTTTTCAATGTATTCATCATGATCAACAAGACTATCATCATCATTGGAATAGGATGGAGTGGGAGAAAATATGTGACAACCAAACTCATCATAATAGATTTGAGTCATGCTGACTTGCGGATGAGTTGGATGAGGATGAGGGATGAAGGTGGATTGAAAGACTAAGACTTAGATTTAGGACGTACAATAAGCTCAGACTGGGATTTGGATTAAGTGCAGGATAGGAGGCAAGACTAACTCTGGAAGAAGATGGAAAGGGGATGAGGGATGACCAAGATGACTCTGCTAACCTAGTATATGTGGAGGGAAGGGGAACATTGCTGGACAAAATGAGATGTGGGATGACAGGAAGACCATGTTTTATGAGACTAGAATGATGGGATTCTGGAGTTTTGGATGACTTCTAGACTAGAGAATTGGACTAACATGGAAAAGGATTTGTGCATAGAACTCTTTGATTGTGTATGTCCAACAGATGTTTTTCACCGAGTCTGAAACTTTGAAGACACGCATAAGAAATCTTACCCTAAGGATTTTTGGCTTAACTAAAAAACCTTTTCTCATAGACTTAGGCACACATTCAAGAGCTAATTAGAATACATACACCACCAAGCATGCAATCGCTCTAGTCATGATGTATTATCCAGTTCCAAGGGCATAAAGATGGCACAATATGATGAGTGTCTTGGGGAAATTACTATTCTCCTTGCACAAAGATTAAAAAGCCTTCGGGGATAGATTGGGTAGCCTCTGATTAATAGGTGTCTAGCAATGTCTGTGGCATCCTCCCAATTGATTTGTACATGCGTGACTCACATAAGAGCCTAGTTTACCATCCCAAAATAGTAGGTATATTCACCTACTTTGGGCTACCATCAACATGCATCACCCGAGCTTAAGGGTATGAAGTGAGAGTTTTCTCAGCACTTTGTTTCTATACCGATCGGGGAAATACCGATTTGAGGTTGTTCTCCAAAGAGGAAGCACTTTTCTCTCTGGACAAGCCTCTCTATAAGTAAAACATATTTGAACTTATCGTAGTTCAATTATTTTATGTCACTTAGATTTAAATGGGATTTGCATGAATTTTGAAAACTCCTAACAATACATCATGAAGAGTTCATTTTTTCAAATTGATTTAAGTGTGTTATGTTATGACCTTCAAGCACATATGATTAGGATGCAAGGTTCATTCCCTTGAAATAGATTTTTTTTTTTGAAATTTTGCAAGAGTTTTCTCTTCTAGTATTCGAGATTTAGTTTTCTAGTTCCTTTTAGAGCCTAAAATGAAGTTTTGATTGAGATTACTTGAAATTTTACTAGTGCACTCAAGATTGATTGTGTTTAGAACTCAAATGAAATATTTTAACTTTAATTTGTTCATTCTTCATGGCATTCAAGATTTGGATTTCCTTTTATCTTTAAGTTTCAAAAGAGAAATTGAATTTTTCTTTGATTGTTCTTTCCCTTAGTCACTCAAGATTGAAATTTTTAGGGTTTCCCCTTTAGGACACAGAAGATTTGCAGATTAAATTGATAATATTTTTGTCTCATTGTGCAAATCATGATTTATGCATTCAAATGTTTATATTTTGTGCAACTAATATAATGATACACAAACATGCTTAGTACCTTAGTCTAAATGTGTTGGAGAAGTTTATCTCTTTGTATGTTGAGATTTACCATCCTCAGTTCATTGTCATTGAACTTTTAAAGATATTTTTGTGTTAAAACCCTTTGTGAGTGTTAACAGTTATGAAATCCTATTTGGTCTTCATATGTCTTCCAATAGGATTTCTATTTTTCATTCTATTTTAGATTTTTGCTTCTTCCTTTATGCACTTTAAATTTAAAAGTACACAAAAACCTCAACCCCCCCTAATTCATACAAGGGAGTTGTCCTTCTTCCTTTTATGACTCTACACGTACCATAGTAAAACCTTGGCCAAGGTGGTACCATGGTACGTGTAGTAACCGCAAGTCACTAGAATTAGTATGGAAATGTCTAGCAAGGAAGGTCGCCCTAATAGGAGAAGATGTCTATAAGTTGGTTGACTATGATAGTTGTGGGTTTCACACCAAATCTCAGATGGAAAAAAAATTAAAACCCTATTCACATGCACTTGGGAAGGGTTGGGCCCCTTCCATGTGGAAATTGTGTAGGTGAATGTTAGGTCACAATCATAAGATCAAATGTTGGGTGGCCAAAACACCTGATGATACTCTTTCAACCTATGGAGGTCATAAGCTAAAACAAGATCAACAAAGATTGAACCAACAAGCTCAAGTTTTATGAATTATTCCTTGGTAGTTAATTTTATTGTTACATTTCTTAGAAATATAATGTTATTTATTTCATATGAAAGTTAATGTTACATTCCTTATTGAACTTATTATGTAGTTAAAGTAATAAAATAAATTAGTTAAAATCAAATTCATGTGAAATTAGTTACATTAAATTCTTTTTAGTTAGTTAATGAAATTTATTATTCATGTTCATAGGAAACAAAAGATAATTATTTCAATTATGTTGTTAAAGCATATTTAATTTCCTCATAAGATAAATTCTATATTCCTATTTATTTATGATAGTATAGTTGGTATGTTATTGTTACTATTTTTTTTCCCATGGCTTAACTAACCAGTTACAAATGTCTATCTTGTAGCACATGGGGTAAAATACGGCTCCCACAAGGGTAGAGCCCAACATGCTACAAGATCTCGAATGAAGCTACATGGTGAGGCCAATGTAATCAAAGATGCAAGAATGATACATTTGGAGGGTAGGAGATTATACCAATGAAGATTTAGGTCATCGACATGAGTTTTCTCGATGACAACACTTAAGTGAAACAACAAAGGTTGATCGGGCTCACATACGTTGATTGAGGAGCGGAGCACTATAGAAAGGGTCCATGTCGATGTAGGTTATGCCGATGACATCAAATGAGAAAAGGGAAAGTGACTCATCGACATGACATTCATTAGCAGTGATGACACTTTTCTATCTTGTTGATACCCAATGCAGTTGTCGGCAAGTCTTACATTGATAAATGCCAAAGAGGGATGGCCCATCAGTGGAAGCTTCACCAATGGATGTCATAAGCATGACTAATGTTGTCGGGGTAAGTGCTTTCGGGTTTCTTCGATGCCTTATGATCTCATCGACACAACATATAGTGATAGGATTATTGGGTCAACTTACACCAATGTGCTCCATCGATAAAATCTATGCTAGTGACAAAGGCACTTTTTTCTCTTGTCAATACCCGATGAGGTTATCGATAAGACTTATGCCAATATGTATAAAAGAAATAGGTCATCTGTCAGCATAGGTTGTACTAATGGACTCATTGTCTTAGTAGATGCCAATGGTGGAACCTTTTCCATCTACTGGCACCATCGACGAATAACTCTTATTCGTTCTCCAAAGCCTTCACTTAATGGTACTATCAACACAAGCTAGGCCGACAGGCCCCATCGGGGATCAAGATAGCATGGAACCCTCTAATCTTTATTGGTGGGAGCCTTGTCGATAAAATGTGATTGCCATGGCATTTCAAATCTGATTAGAGGCAAAGGATTTATGGCACTCCGATTGAAACTTCTCTAGTAGTGAAGATGACTTCAGAGCTTCCTGTAAATGTCATTTTGGGTATACAACAGACATAGAAGATTCTTTTTTTTTACTTCATCAAACACACATCCAAGGTGGCAACACTATTCCAGCAGTGAAGAGACATGGAAAGGAGAATATTTTTTACTTTAGGAAAATGCAGTTGTAAGGTTAGAGGAAGTTATTGTTAGAGGCCTTTTCTCCTTTTGAAGGATACAACACATTTGGAGGGTCTTTATGGAAATACTATTGGGGCATGAATTTGGAGTCACCTTTTGGCCTCTTTACAATTGTTTGAAGGTCTTAAGGATGACCTTCTCGAATTGCTTCCTACCCAAAGGTTATTACTATTTTTAGGGTGTAGTTGGATTTTAAAAAAGCATAAGTATGGGTTGAGGGCTTAGTTGTAAGGAGTTCTTGGTTGTGAAGATTTGGGGAGTCTTAGTGACTATTTAGATTCTTTTTCTCACTTCTAGTATACTTATTGTAACTCAGTTTTGTATATGCAAAGATTATATTGGAGACCATTTTGTCATAGTATTTTACCTTCTTATTTGTTACAGAGTTGTTTAATGGTATATGATTGATAGGACTGTTAGTGAAAGTATCTCATTTCCTTTCAATTTTTGTCTCATGTTTGTACCATCTCTATGATTAAAGTGTTTTGTGTAGGTTGCAGTCAGTGTCAAGGGTATTGTTGTAGTTCGTTGTAGTGAAAGCTATCTTTTCTCCATAGACATATACATTCTCAGACCTCCCTATGAAATATTTATGCACATGCATGAATAAATAGGTAGTCTAAGTTTACCACTATGTTTAGGTGTTCAAAAAATTATAATTTTTTTGAATACTACAAGTGTATCATTTTAGTGCATCACCTTATTAATTTCAGTTTGGAGTTTAAGTTTATGCAACCTTTCTACCCCTTTTCCCATCAAGATAGTATTTTTAGAAGGTTTTGTAGGTGAATTATCAAAGAGGAAGCCAACCTTCTCTGGAGGTTCTTTCCAGTTTTGGATGACCCACAACCCAGGAAAGTTTCCATGTTATTCCAAAATGCTAAGTTTTAATGCAATTTGGCAAGGGTGCAATTATGAAGACTAACAGTTACATATGGTATCAGAGAAACCAGGTTCAACTCTAGACTTGGGAGCTCACCCCTTCACACCTAGTAAATTAAAACCTTCATCGGTGATTGGTAGCATGTGGCTGCAACGTACACCTCAAAAAAGTTTGAGATCTCACTATTAAGCAACTTTAGATGGTATGTGTCAGATATGATCTTTCTGGTGTAGCACCTTTGGGAGACAATGATACTTTAGCCCACTATATTCGTCGATTATGTTAAGAGAGGCATAGACGAACATCTACAAACAAGAAAAATTTAGAGAGTCTTGTAGAAACCTCTAAGGTTGTCAAACTGAAGAATCTCCAATTGAGAGTGTTGCATCTATAAATACTCTAATTGTGGTATGTTTACTCCTAGATATCGACTCATACCTCTTATTTTGGTGGGTGGGAAGAGCCCATCACTAATTATAATGACTTGTGAAGAAAGAACTCTAAATAAATTTCATAAATAATTAGATAATGATGATGTACATAATCATTTTTTGAAATCAACACAAGATTTTATTTTTCATTCTTATTATTTAGTTCACTATCTTTTATTGTTGTATTGAATGAATAAATGTATAAATGTGTTAAAATTAATAAAATTCTTCTTCATTAAATAATCAAATGATTAAATTGGAGGAATGGACAATTATTTGAACCATCAAGAGGGTTCAGATATCACCAAAAATCCTTTAGAAAATCTTGATCAACTCCTTCAGATGGTTGTTGGCACCCAAGATTAAATCCTCAATCTAGAGAGGAAGGTGGATAGACCACCTAAAACCATTGAAAATGAACAAGAGTCACAATCTAGACTCAAGACCAATAACATTGAGTGTATCCATCAAAGTGGACATCAGGGAGACTCTTCTAGAGACCTAAATGATCATGAAAAATATCTCCAATTTGCAAAGGAGCTTCTTTTAGATATGATAAAAGTGAAACCCCCTAAGTTCTCTAGATTCATGTTAGGCAATGTCATAGAGGAATGGCTAATGGAGATGGAAATTTTTTTTGAAATTTGTCACTACTCCAAAAAATCCAAGGCTTCTTAGGGAGCCTTTCAGATGGAAAAATAAACTGTGGAGGGAAAGCTAAAAGATGGAGCTTAAGCTAAAGATAAACAAGGTCACTTTGGGAGCAGTTTGTCAAAATTATGAGACAAAGATGGTTACCTCATCTCTTCTATGATTAGAAGCTAAGGTAATTCTAATATTTAAGACAAGAAAGCATGTTAGTCCATTAGTATTGGGAAAATTTTACAAGAATTCTCAAGTACATTCCTCAATACCAGATAAATAATAATTTCTATGTGTGGGAAATGATCATGAGACTTAACTATTTTATTGGAGGACCTATAGATATTTTAGTACCTTGCACCACTGATGAAGCTTATGAATGAGTAGTACAGAAAGAGAAG
Source organism: Chamaecyparis obtusa (assembly GCA_027943335.1). Lineage (NCBI taxonomy): Eukaryota > Viridiplantae > Streptophyta > Pinopsida > Cupressales > Cupressaceae > Chamaecyparis > Chamaecyparis obtusa. The sequence continues at coordinate 102,249 of BSBK01008281.1, read as the reverse complement.
AAGATAATAGATGATGATGTATCCAAATACAAGGGAAAGAAGAAATTCAGTTCGATGAAAAACTCTTAGACCTTAAAGAAGAAGGGATTTAAGGGAGATAATTCCTATTTTAAGAAAGATGAGAGGGTGTAGCAGTTAGAAAAAAGGAGAGTAATGGAATCAATAAAAATATTAAGAAAGAACTAGCAGGAGGATGTCTTACTTGTGGTGGAGACCATTATGCTAACCAATGTCCTACCAAGAAGCTCAGAGCCCAACCTCGCAAAAATCTACTTTTACCCTAGAAAATAACTTTTCAACAAAGGATTCACGCCATGGTTAACAATATACAACTTGAATTCTAGATTAATCCCATTGAAACCATAGGTACCCTTTACATAAATTCCATTTCTATTCTAATTGATACTGGAGCTATGGAATGTTTTATATCTCCTAGAATGTTGGGAAAAATCTAAAAATAAAATAAAAAAATAGCTAATTCTTGGTTAGTAGAGTATGCCAACTAGTCAAGGATTAGGGTAGAGCAGTGTCTATTTGAAGCTAAGGTTGAGCTTCTTGAGTTCTCTACTAAGATAAATTTATACATGGAACCTCTAGGGTTCTATGAGGTAATCTTAGGAAAGAATTAGTTATGAAGACATAGAGCGAAGGTAGATTATTTTGCCAAGAGAGTAGAATGTTTAGATGATGAAGGGAATAGAGTCTCCATTCAGGGAGTGTAGCAAGGAATCTAAGTTTGACAAATTTCAGCAATGCAACTTATAAGGAGCAAGAGAAAGGGGTGTCAAATATGTGTAGTTAAGATGGAAGAAGTAAGAAATCCTAAGGAGGTAGTCTATCATGATGATGAAATGATTTATAAAATGTCAACTCAATTGAAAATAGGGGGGTGGAGGATTACAAACTGAAAAAATCATTTGCGGAAAAATATCCTTCTCTACAAGAGTTCTAGGGCATTTTTCCAAAGGAGTTGCCAGAAATTCCTCCCAAGAGGGTGTTTGACTTCTCTATTGATTGCTACCCAAAATAGAACCAATTTCCAAGGCACTGGATAAAATGTCCACTGTTGAGCCAATGGAACTTGAGGCACAAATTTAAGAATTATTTTCCAAGGGATTAATCAAACCCAATATATCTCCTTAGAGAGCACCAATGATTTTTGTAAGAAATAAGGATGGAACCTTATGATTTTGCATTGACTATAGAATGTTAAATAAGGTCACAATAAAAAATAGATACCCTTTGCCTAGAATTGATGATTTATTTAATCAAATGTTAGGGGCAGTAGTCTTCTCCAAAATAGATCTACAATCCAAATATCATCAGCTAAGACTCAAGGAGGAGTTTTGATATAGGATGGGTAAGTGATTGCATATGAGTCTAGGAAGTTGAAAAATTATGTGCAAAACTATGCACCCCATGATTTGGAGTTAGCAACTATTGTTCACACTCTTCAAGTACGAATACATTATCTCCTAGGCAAACCATTTGAGCTTAAATAAGATCATCAAGGTCTGAAATATATTTTTACACGACCTAAATGGAATGCCTGAAAAAGCAGATTGTTGGAAATGATCTATGATTATGACTTTGAAATCAGTTATATTAATGGTAAGGAAAATAGTGTGGCAGATGCTTTAAGCCATAGAAGACATATTTTCCATGGTAATAATTAATACTAATTTCAAAAATCAAATTCTTCAAGAGGTAGAGGAGGATGAATACTACAATCAAATTATAAGAGTAGCCTTGTAAAATAAACCTCATGACCCTAGATATGAGGGGTTTCAATTTGAGTAAGATGGACTATTAACATATCAAGAACAAATATATGTTCCCAATTCTACTAAATTAAGAAGATTAGTTCTTAACGAAGAATATTATGCACCGTATTCAGGGCACCCAGGTGTCACTAAGTTATTAGCTAATATCAAACCATTGTACTTTTGGAAAGGGATGAAAAATGACATCATTGAATTTGTGTCAAGTTGTCTTGAATGTCAAGGGGTTAAAATTGATGAACATCAACACCTAGTGAGGCTTCTTCAACCTCATGTCATTCCAGATTGGAAATGTAAAATCATTAGCATGGATTTTGTCCAAGGTCTCCTCGTGTTCAGGAATAGACATAACACAATTTTGGTTATGGTGGATAGATTGACAAAGGTAGCACATTTGATTCCAGGTAATTTGACTGATGGGGCTCCTATTTTAACTAGAACATTTGTTCAAGAGATTTTTTTATTTCATGAAATAGTTGCAAAATTATTTCCAATAGAGATGCAAGAATGACTTGCAAGTTTTGGCAAACCCTTTTTGCAGCATTAAGAACCTAGTTGAACATCAGTTCAACATATCACCTAGAGAAAAATGGACAAACAGAGTGGATAAACTAGGTTTTAGAGGATCTTCCTAGAGTATACTGCATGGATCAATAGTATAAATGAGAGGATTACTTATCTCTTATGGAATTCACTTATCATAATTCTTATCACTCAGCCATCAAGATGGTGCCCTTTGAAGCACTCTATGGAAGAAGGTGAAACACTCATCAATTGGGACAAGCTTGATGACATGATAGTCCTCGAATTTGAGGTGCTTTCAGAAATGGACTAACAAGTTTGATTGATCAAAGAGCAGTTAGTTGAAGCTAATGATAGACAGAAGAGCTATGCTGATGTGGAACACACATCTAGGCAGTTTGAAGTTGGGAAGAAGGTTCTCCTAAGAGTTAAACCTCGCACGAGTTTTATAAAATTTTAAAAATCCTTCAAATTGGCACTTGAATACCTTGGACCCTTTGATGTCTTGGAAGTTATCAACCTGATAACTTAGAAAATTGCTCAATATTGAACATCTTCATTTCTCAAAAATTTGGTCTTGAATGATTTGACTAGAAATCTTTCTCCTTCTGCAACCAACTTTCCTTCATTGGAATTGATCCCTTTAGTCCTCTCATTCATGGGTTTATCAACATTCTTTTCTTGGGTGAGCCCTCTTAGAAATTAATTAATTTATCTTAGTGTTTTAGACATTAACATGTAGCTCTTCAAAACTCTTAAAGATTCCCTTACTAGCATCCTCATCTTCATCCCCCATATTGTTGTTTTTCTTCTTTTCTTGTTGTAGATACCTCTAATCTCTTTCACTCATCAAATGACATCGCAGACTGGCATGCTTGTAAGCTTTGATAGAAAGCAAGACAACCACTATGCCAAAAACTCAAATTGGTGGTGAATGGTACCCACCAGCGTTAAGAGAGGTGTCTTCATCCCACCAGAGGGTTGACACAGATCAACCCCCTTGTAGACACATGGCTACCCGATCGTGGGTGAGTCCTAGTCCTAGGTACATGCCCATGGGAATCTACAACACCGCAACATTTAGACTGGAACATCACAATAAGGTAGTGGAGAGTTGGAAGCATTGTGACTCTTATTAAATGTATGCATGATATGAGTTGTAGAAATGATCGTAATAGATTATATGATCATATAGTTGGAACCAATGTTTCTCCAAATGAGCCCCTTCTAAATAATAGTGCAATAGAATCATGATCTACAATTGGAAATAACATTTATTTTTTTGGAAAATGTATCAAGATCATTACCTCATCCTTAAATTTGGAGCATGTTTCCTTGTTCACTCAAGCACCATGTTCTTCATTGTTCAATACAAGATTTGTGTAAGTTGAATATGAGCCACATTTAAAACCCTAAACAACACTAACAATGGAAATTATGGTTAAATAAATATTGTAATCCCTACAATGTCCCATTGAAGACATATGAAAAGACAAGAAGATTGACTTAGAAGACATAAAACCATACATAGGCCAAACTCTTAAGTTTGCATGGTGCAAAGCTGAACTCAAAGCTAATCTCTAGTTGCAACAATTTTGATGACAACCAAATGCATTTTTAATGGATCTATGTAGCCAATAAGTTCATGTTGAAATTATAGTTTATAACTACTTTCTTGGACCTTGATCTTTATGACTTTATGCAGATATATTTTCTCTCTTTAAAAGATCACCTTAAGACTTATGAAATGAAATATTTTCTCTCTTTAAAAGACCACCTTAAGACTTATGAAATGAGATATTTTCTCTCTGTAAAAGACCACCTTAAGATTTAGTAAACCTTTTACTCAAAAAAAAAAATGCATCATGTATCTGATGTGTTGCCTCTTCTCCTTACTCGTGTAGGGAATTATTGCACATCATTAAAAATTACGTTAACATAGTTGTGTGAGGGATCTCATTTGTAAGAGCATCCCTTGAACCCGTGTTGAAATAAAGTCCACATCTGCATATGCTACTATATGCTTATATAATCTACCATCTTTGCATATGAAGCTTAGAAAACCTGATTAAAATATCCATATAGCATATTTGTGTGAAATTATACATCCATATGACATAATTGTTTAAAATTATAGTATAATTAACTAGTGGACCTGCAATTTGGCTCATGAGCATAAAATGTTTTTTTTCAATATTTAAGTAAACTTAAATGCTAATGAAAATTTTTGAGCTTATTAAATTATTTCAATGGCATCAATTTAGTGCTTATTAAACAAAAATTAAAATATAGATAATAACCGATACTAATGTACAACTAAACTCTTAAAGCGGGATTATAACATGAATTCAATATGTGCAAATTTCAGATTGTACATGTAGCACTTCAGAAAAATTCCTCCATGTTTCAATTCCTTCAAGAGATGTTGGTGATAATATGTAAATTGTAATTAAATTATTAATTATTAAACATCTTTGTTCCATTGGCAGAAACCAATATGCTTGTGATGTTTCATAACCCTAATCTAATATCCTCTTATTCTCAAGAAAAAGATTAAATATTGATAAAAAAATAACCTGTCATAGATAGAAAATGGGGAACATGATGTTGCATTTACATTTTATACACTCAGAGATCCATTGGCAGCGCTACAAATTTGTTGTTTGAAAATATGTTTGTCAGATTTTTTTTCATTTGTAGTGAGAAATGTTGCACTATAGATAAAAGTGACAATCGATCACATTTGAGTTTCAGGGCAATGACTTGTCAGATGAATTGGAAATTGTTGTGTTGTTTCCATCACTTGAAACCAACTCTATAATATGTGCAAGTGACCACAATACTTCCACCCTATGGATATCTCGGACAGCCTGCACCATGAAGAAGCAACCTCTGATTCCTCGTACATAAATATATCGTTTAAACTTATGGATCAAAGCTTAATGAAGATGAGAACAGACATATTTATAACATGTGCAGGCATTAAAGATGTGCAAATAGGAATAATAGTTGTTTCAGAATATTGCTTTATAACATGTACAGGCATTAAAGATGTGCAAACAGGAATGTAGTTTGTAAATAGATTTTTTGGTTATAATTTGTGTATGGTTTTTGCATCAACGTTTCGGATCACACTAATGGAGATCCGAAATGTTGATGCAAAAATCATACACAGTTTTTAGCCAAAAATTCTATTTACAAATTTGTAGACTGGAAGATTTGTACCCTCTATAGGAATGTAGTTGTTTCAGAATATTTCCTGGACTGCAATTTGTGAAGATATGGACAGTAAAAGTAAATAAAGCATACCTCTACAACAAACCTGCCCCAGACGTGTCCATTTCGAACCTCCATAACACCTTTCAGTATAGTGAGACCCAGGCCACGTATATTATTTGCAATCTCTAAGAATATACCTTTGTCCTCGCACAATATCTGTACATCTAGTCACATGTCAATGGTTTAGAAGGTGAAATCATATTATTATACAGCACAAGTAAACTAGGGCATGTTTTAACATTTGCCTCTTTAACTCCAAAGCTACATGAGTGTAGCCAAAAGCAAGTGATAACAACCTAACCTAATAGGGAACCAAACCACATTCATTAGGGTATAAAAAGAAAGAGTTTGCACTAGACATTTTTGAATTTGAATATATCAATGGACAACCCTAAACCAAGAATCAGCAGATCCACAAACTCAAACTTGAACTGATTTTAAATTTTTAATGAGTCACCTCCATCACAGGCCCTTTGGATATGCTTGGGTTATTAAAAAACTAACAAAAGTTAATTCGATTAAACTATAATACAACTCCCTAATTGGGGTTGCCAGTACATGTGACCTGGTACTAAAGTGGGAAGCTTCCTCCTTGTCAATGGATTAGGTTTAGCCATCTCCTTGGTTTCAAGCCAATTATGTCAAAAGCCTTATTGTGTTGGAAAAGGGAAGCTCTAACCTTATTGTGGAATCTGATTCCCAGAAATTGGTCAACAGTTTGAGAGCATGCAAAAGAATGAAGGATTCAGAGCTTTGAAGTGTGTAATATTATCAATTGCCTTACTCTCCTCTACAGATATTTTCCATTGGTATACATTCCTTGTGGTAAAAATCAGATAGCTGATTGGTTGGTCAAGCTAGACATGGAAAGAAAGGTGGATTATATATTAGTATCAGACTTGTACACGTTGGTCCCAGCAGGTTTAGAGCAGGTCTGGATGAGTGTTTCACCAACGATTGGTGTTGAAAGGGTTAGCGAGGTCCTCTTTTTTCCACAAATCATTGGACTTCATCATTTATCTAAAATGGAATCAGCCCACACCATAATAAATGACTTGGATTGCCGCCTCAGATATAACAAATTTAGTTTCTTTACTTTCATTTTTACTTCCTCTGCCCAAATTTGCATTGATTCTATGCATCATTAGACACAAACACTACTCTTTCAATTATTTTTTACTTTCTATAAATCTGTGAGGATTGATTTGTTGGCGCAATATGTTTCTAATTTTGTTTTGGATGCCATGAATATCATAGTCCATTAGTCTTACACACTAAAACACTTTGAGAATATTTATGTATTCTAAAATGTTGTTTTCTTCATCTCAAAATCTTCTTTTTAAGTCATTTGCTTGATGTGGACTTTTGTAAGTGATTCAGTTTGATCTAGACTCATGTAAGTGATCAAGGTAGCTTGTGATTGATTAGCTCATTATATCATTAAAGTTGATTTAGTGAAGAATAGATAGAAAAAGCTTTAAATCCTTAAAAGATCTCTATATTTCATGGTTTTCTCAATTTATCAAGCCTAAGTCCCAGTCAAAAATCAGATTGTGCAGTCCGTGCCATGTCTGAGTTTAGTAACTATGATCGCAGTCACCATGCCCATCTTGAAGGAAAGCAATTTCCCACAACTGAATTGGTAGGGTAGTAGGGAGTTTAAGGACACAATGGATTTTATGAAAATGAGAAATAATATAGACATACTGTGGAGCTCATATGTTCAATTTCTATCTGTTCCATACAAACCAACATGGTATTAGAGCAACACTAAGAGCCCTAAGCACCACATTGTAGCTGAAATAGTGGTTTCAGAGAAAATAAGCCACATGCAAACCATAACAATGAGATTACAAGAAAACCGAGACCAGAAAGGGGTCAGTAGTTTAGTAGTAAAACACCCCAACATACAAATCAGAGGTCCTAGGTTCAAGATCAGCTGGTTCATGAAAAATAAAATTATTCAAGGGTTTTAATGTCAGTTCTTCAGCTGTTTCATTCAGTGCATTGCATGTGACACTTGTAGAAAATAAAGTAGATTTCAAAACCCATCTCTTTGTCAGTTCTCTGATGGAAGGTCTGGTGTGAGATGAAAGGCCATGATTTGGGCCCCACATGGTAATAGATTTCACCATTTTCAAGGAGGTACTGCCCGGGTTGATGCTTCCCTCATCGAAGCATCAGGATTGAAAAATTACTAATTTGGGGTCCCACTGGTTATGTGCTGGAAATTTTATTTATTTTTCTACGTTTTTTACTTTGGCTTGGAAAGCCTGAAACTTTGATATTTAATGAAGTAGTTAAGGACTGTTATGTTACTGAAAGACTAAGTTACCCAGTTCACCCCCTGGCCCTCCAGACCAGGCGAATTTAGAAACTGTCCTTGGTCCTGGTCCCAGTTCGCCTATGGGTTCCACCAGGGTTTGAACCCAGACAGGCTTGTTCATCCAGGCTGAACCTAGGTCAACCAAGGTCGAACCAGGGCAGACCCAGGCAGACCAAGTGCGAACCAGGTACAGTTCCACTGAGAAACATTCTATAATTTAGTGCAGAAAACAATTATTACAGAATTTGAATAAGATCTTTAACATTTCAAAACAAAATTTGTTGAACTTCAGATATTTATTACATCAAATTAAACTAGCCCTCAGGATTTCTTCCATTGAAATTTTTATATCCAATTGCTGATAATGAGCCCTGTCCAATTAATTGGAAGCTCTCTATAGTGATAAATCATATTTTAAACATTAAACAATATCTTCAATAGGTGAAGGGAGTTGCAAGCTACTTTTATAATATTTTTCAAGTAGGATGTTAATTACAAAGTATACAAACAAACAAGCTCTCTGTACAGTGAAAAAGTAATAAGCATTTGAGGACTTGGAAAGCGAGAATGTTAATGGTGCAGCTGATCCCATTGGCATTGGCACTGTTTGTGAATCAAGTTTCAACTAATGTCTTTGATGAAGAAGAAGAAGATGAAGATTTAGATAATCCATTAGATGATTGAAACTCAGTATAAAGTTCCAATTGTTGAAAGTCAAAACAATGATACTTGAACTCAATATTATTATTTTAATATTTTGATGTTGATAATAGATATGATGCTATGATTACAAGTTAAAAGTGTTTTTGTTGTTTTTATGATACTATGTGGCATTCTAATCTTAATTCATGCTTCTAGGCTACACACACACACACACATATATATATATATATTTTAAATGTTTTTGTACTAACAAACCCAAACCACATTTCAAAATTTTGCCGTACCAGCAAACTGGGTCTTTGAACCCAAACCCGAACTGGTAACTTAGCTGAAAGACATTAATGGCAGTTGTAATTTTGGTCATGGATTGAAAATGAAGGTTAGATGGTTATTCAGTGGTGCCCAATGTCAAGCTACCTGAATTTATGCTATATTATTAGACTGATATACTTGGCCATTTGTTGGTAGGCTGGTGGACTGATTTTTTTTTAATTTAAAAATGCTTTACTTTTTCACCATTTAAAAAAAATTCTAATACCTACTTACCTCCACAAGCATCTGTCCTGGATGACTAAGGTTCTCAACAATAATTGGGCAATGCCTCCTTTGGATTTCTCCATATGCAGCCAAGTCAACTGCCCAGCATGCTCCATTCTCTGGTTTCTTAGGTGAACCCTCTATAGCTTCATCTCCACTCATCTGCAATTATGGGGATGATAAAATTTTAAGGCATGAACAAAATAATCCATCCGAAGGTAGAGAACAAGAAGAGAAATCTTATGGTTTACATTCCAATAACTCAAGATACTGAGATACAGAACGAATTATCTCATTGCATGTTGGGGCATAAGCTCAAGCATTTAGCAACCCATGGAAGCAAAAACGTGCAAGGAAGAAAATGCTACACATGAAAGAGAAATTCCCTTTGCATAAGTTTTTTGAACTACTTGAAAAAGTTGGGAGTTCCAATTACTATATATGCTCTGCTTGATTGATCTTGTTTATGATAATACAATGAAGTAATGGTCATGACAAGGCATGTATAGGGCCAACTAGGCATATTATAAGCTTTTAACTTTTAAGTGATTGGTTTATGGTAAAATGGAAAGAAAAATAGATGCAAGCTGTTCCATGGAAATACTGATATTTACAAAAACTGTTTCATTGCCAGCGCATAAAAAATGAGCCTGCTATGTAACCTATTACTGTCTTGAAAGCCATAATTATGTTTGTGATAAGAATGGTTTTGGGAGGTGCTTAATGTCTTCTACCTTGGTTTGTGTTTGTGTATCTTCTCTCTACCTTAACAGTTATTGTTGACAAACTATTTGGGCCAATTTCAGAATATGTCCACATAAACTCTGAAGAAATTCTGGCATGGTCTAATGTATGTAAATTTCTTAATATTTGTTCAAGAACAATTTGTTTCAGTTTGTATTATCATAGAATAATTAGTGTGTTTTTACAGATTCTGTTGATGCTATTGGCTCAGATATTGCTAAATGTCAAGAAATAGCACAAATTAATAAATTATAGCTGGAGATCTTAAATGAATCGACATAATATAAACCAAATCTACTTCAAAATTGCTAGGAGATTTTAACAGGTCTAATCCATTTACTTCCAATCCAAACCTACACACAAAAAACAAAACACAAGATTTAGTTAAGGGATTCGTAAAGGTTTTTTTTTTTCTGTTGGAATTACCTTCTGTTCAGATTTTATATTACTAGAATCATAATTAGGCTTATACTTCTTCTGTCCTTGGGATTTATGAAGTATTCTAAAGCTTATTTAGTATTTTCCATTTTAAATTGCAGTCCCAAGCCATTTTATTTTGGCACGGGACAATAAAATCAAGCAATTATTTTTTACTCCATTGCACACAAATATTCTCACAGAAGTAAAGGATACTTCTAGTTCTAGCTATGAAAATTCTAAAATGTGGAAAATAACACGGAGTTTTTGGGAATGCAGTGGTTGTCTCAAGTGATGTCTACTGCATCTTCATTTATTATCGACAAACTTCAGAGTGCTGCATGCAACAATAATTTCAGTTTTAGCCATATCTTTAGCAAATCAATACAAGAAAAACTCTTAAAAAAACATAATAACTTGGAAGTAATAGGCACTTAGCAGATTCAATAGTTCAGCCTGAATCAAATCATTGATTTTGTCCTATGCTTGGCATGAACCCCAATGCACCAAAAAATGAGCAAAAACTGACAATTTATCAGAATTGGGATTAAATTCCAATTTTATCTGCAGAATCACAATTTGGAATGAAATTTAAAAAAAGAAAAAACATGTTTGTCTCTATTGATAAATTTTTCAGTGTTTATAATTCTCAATTTAAACCTAACTAATTGGAGGAAAAAATTATACTTTAGCTTGTCAAGTCAATCCCAAGAAATTTTTTGAATAACTGTCTTAGAAACCTTAGTTTGCAAACTCTGCAAGTACTCTCCAAGTTGCTGAGTACTCTATATTTTTTTGTTGGGCGAGTTTTCACAAGATTTAATTCTCGCATTTTTATAGATGCAAACAAATGTTGGTAAAAATGTCAACGCGGGTAAAACACTGATAAAATGCATCTTTCACATGTTTTTGCTATAAAACCATGCATTTTCTCCATTGAGATGTCAATTTTTAATTTAATAGATTTTGTAATTGAATTTCACAAAAAAAATATGTTTTTTAAGAGATTTTGATTTTTAGTACTTTCTAAGTTATTGAGTTTTGCCAAGATTTTGTAGAGTTTTTTCCGAGTACTCTCTGAGTCTGAGTCTGCAAACTAAGTTAGAAACAACATTGAAGTGTACATTTAGGAAAATCCTTCAAACACATTTGAAGTAGGTCCTAGGATCAACATAGCTTAAACAATATTGAATTTCAGCATTTTTCATCTTGACAAGAACATTTTCTATTTATATCTAAGCTTTGGGTTGCCGTTACCATCTTGAATGGAAAGGGTAGGTAACCAGCACCAGTTCTCACTTTTTGCAATAAATGATTAGAAAACCTACCTATATGATACCTAGAAAAATGGTTGCTTCATTGAACTCCTTTGCTATAATGGTACCTAATCTTATGGAGGAGACTTCAGCAGTAATCTTAGCTAGTTTGAAGTCTTGTCTTTGCAACATAAAAAACATATTGAGTCTAAAATACTGAGAAAAGTTTACCAAAACCAAACAGTCATCTTGCACCGTATTGTTTCTACTGTGGATGTACTTCTCTCATTATTTATTTTAAAAGCTCAAGGCTGAAACAAATAAGGAAATGATTACAGTCAGTGAAAGTTGCCTTGGTTCTTTACCTTCAAAATCAAGTGACAAGGAGACTTCAGCAGTAATCTTAGCTAGTTTGAAGTCTTGTCTTTGCAACATAAAAAACATATTGAGTCTAAAATACTGAGAAAAATTTACCAAAGCCAAACCATCATCTTACACCATATTGTTTCTACTGTGGATGTACTTCTCTCATTATTTATTTTAAAAGCTCAAGGCTGAAACAAATAAGGAAATGATTACAGTCAGTGAAAGTTGCCTTGGTCATTATCAATTATTGTAAACTGAAGCATGTGAGTCACTAGCTATTTTCATCTCATTTTCCATTTGGATTTTATTAAAACATGTTTTTTGAAATTTTATTCTTTTCAAATTCCTTGATGTTTCACCATAAATAGCGGATAGTTTTGCCTGTTAGTTCACATTTTGACCATGCTCCCTAATGTAAATCAAATTGACTAGTAGAAGTGAATTATGTTTCAATTGATGATAGCATATACAAGGAATGAGATTCTTTATTATATATGCAAAACTAATTAAGCTATAGATTGACATATTAGTGATGTTTAGATAGAGCATAAAGCTTCTGGTAAAAACAGTATACATTTAATTCATCAACATTTCAGATCACACAGCCTAATCCATCATCAGGGTAATGCAGATTAAACCATCCTAATGTTGGATTGCCGATGTGATCCAAAACGTTGACTACAGAAATGTATGTTTTTAAGTGTTATACTCTTGTCACTGACTGTGAAAACCTCATGATAATTATTGATGTTTAATTTCTAGCCAAGTTATGCTCAGTGGAAGAGATAAGCACTTGATTTGAACAAGAAAGATGGAAAAGGAGTGTACCTTAAACATCCCTTTGTAGCTCCACCTCCCAGCATTCTGTGTAACACTGTGTAAGAACTTTATGTATTTTATAGTCCGTTCAAGTAAAGCATCAATGCTGCACTGTACACACCCATATAAACCATAATTATGCATATGGAATTCCAGAAAATAATCAGACTTGAAATATTAGAAAAACACATAATACCTATGCTTACTGAATGAGCAACAGAGATTTATCAAAAGAGGAAAAGATAAAATTAAAAAAGATGCAACAACCACAATTCAGACCCTTATAGCAACCTTATTTGCATTTGGTATTAGATCACGCAATTCTCTAACACGATCCTGAATTTGCTGCCGATCCTTGGGTCTTGGTCTGCCTATCTTCCCTTGTTTGCAAGTTCTGCGAGCAGTATTTGGTGTGTCTTCATGCTTGTATCTATTTAACCACTCTCCCTCAGAATGCACCACACTGTTATCTTTTAGCAAATCTTGAAAATACCTTGTAGATTCAACTGTGATATTTGTATTTGTTGACTTCTGCAACTGAACGGAGGATGAAATTTGTGTAGAATCTCCAAGGGGATAACCTCTTTCGTTGGTTTCATCTATAAAATTAGTCCCTTTGGAGGAACCAATCAGAGAAGGAATCTCATCAAGAGTAACTGAGTGGGATCGGGGTTCCAATTTCCTACTGGATGGAAAACCAGCTACGACAGCCTCCAAAAGTTCTTCTTTTGATTCTGAAAAAAATGGGAGTCCTGAATTGGAGTCAAGAATTATGTCACCAAGATTTGAAGCAGAGTTGAATTTTTGAACCAAGGCCTCAGTGTATCCCTGACCACTGATCAGATGAACATGATTTAAGGAAGAATTCTGTTTTCTATCTTTTTGTAGTTCAGAATCAAAATTTCCAAGACCGTCCCTGTGTCCAGACACAAGAGCTGTAGATAACTCATCCCCCATCTGAAACAGCGAAAGCTTTGATGACTGGCCCAATAAACTATTAGCAGGTGACTCAAGTAACATTTCTAATCGGCTTTCTTCACAAGTTATTGACTTGAGGGCACCAGAAGAAGTGGAAAAATTCAAAACAGGGTCTCCAAGTTCCACGTTTATTGACCTTGAATTATTTGTATTTGGTAAGAAAGAAGGAGAAGCAAGGCTTTCACAAAGATCATTTTTCCAATTATGATGTTTATAGGTGCCAGTATTGTTGAGCATACTAGATTCTTTGAGGAAAAAAAAATCCATGCTTGCTCTTACGCTTGAGGTCTCTTCGCTCTTATATGGACAACTGTTGAAAGAATTCTGCAAATCATTGTTTTCAATTTCTGATAAGATGTCAAATGGAGCAGCTGGGAGTAAGGTACCAGGGCCAAGAAAATTGCCTGAAATAGGAAAAATATGGGGCTTCTTTCTCTTGTCTTCATATTGTAAGCATTCAAAACTTTGTATGTCATTCTTAACTATAGTAGCACTCTCTACTAATACATCAGATGCCTGTGATGCTTCCGGAGCATATATTTTTGTGCCTAAGCTTATGGCCATTTGACTTTCCTTTCTAGGATGTACTGATGAATTTTGGCTCCCATGATCTGAGTTGTGATTTTGTTGGTGGCATGCATTGTATAAAATTAATGAGTCTTGAGGAGCATCAGTTTGTTGTTGATGGGTCATGCTGCTTCAATCCAGTAACAATACCGGTTTATGCCAAATAACATCTTTCGTTGCTACCCCTGCACGCATAAGTCTACTGGTTTCACCATCACAATGAGCTGACATGGAACAGTCACTCTTTTTATAATGATTTAAAGAAGACAATAGTTTATCATGCATTCCTATTTATCTCTTAGGAAGGGATTTTGTATTAGCTAGAATGCTTATCAGATTCAACTCTACTTGGTATGTTAGATCGTATATATTTTCTAATGCTCTAGCAAATTGCCATGACTGTAGACACTGCCTGATAAAACTGGCCCTCGAACTATATATCACCACAATAGCTCCTTTGAACAGAATGAGCTTCCACATTTGAGTCTTTCAGGTTTCATTAACTTCTGTAATGAATCATGATGATTAATTAGAACTAATTTAAACTTAAATTGATTGACAATGTACCATTGGAGTGAATAAGACTTCTCTAAGATGCACTAAAGGATTAATTTGGAAAATAATTATGGCTTCCACTGACATGTCTAAAATAAGTATTGCTACTGATATGTCTATCCTATAGTGCTGAGAAACATTATTTGAATTCCAAACCTTGTCAAAAGGATACAAATTTTCTCAAAAAGCATACCATATATAATCAGTGAAGAAGTTCAACTCACACAGAAAACTGGAAACTACATATAGTAGATTCAGCCTTCAAACTCTAAACAATAATGAAAACAATAGCTTCTGTTTACATTGTGCATTCTAATATATTGTTTCCAATAAACAAAGATAGCCATGTCGGGTTTGATCCAATGTATGTTTATTAATGGCTTGCCAAGGCAAACCATAACACTTAGGTTTGTTGCCATCCAGCACCAGTGGTGAGGTACTTATTTCTTAACTCTTCTAGTTTCCATCGATTATAAAAGAAAAAATTTTATAAACAAAATATAATAACCTTTTTGGTTAAGAAAGGCTAAAAAAGATAAACACTTCATGCAGAGGTGACTTAAATTTATTTTACCAGAACAAATACAAATACATATTCATGCAAAAAAAAAGAGTTTACGGTCCACATACCATTATTACCACCTAAAGAAAACAGAGGAATTATTACCTTTAAATAAAATATACGAGGATGTGGAGGCTATAGTATTACTTGTCTAGACTCTAGAATCTAGATACCTCAATTATTTGGAGACAATGCTAAGATATGAACAAAGAACACGTCCAAATCAAATCCAAGACATTGAAGTGAAATCTAAAACAAATGACTTGATCTTAATTACAAAGCAGATATAGAATACAAATATCTACAATGTTTTTTTTCTAGGAAAAGAAATATTATATCAATTCTTCACAAATGCTAAAGATGCACAATAAATATACACAGATGCAATGTACTTCCCTGCTTCTGTAAAGATCATAATGCATACACCTTGCCATTACAATCACATCCAAAGATTGTAAGAAAAGGAGAAAAAGAAAACACTCAAGTCCAACAAGAGATATTCCTGACAACATACTAAAAACTCATCAAGACAAGCTGCTAAATTTAGATGCTATCTGAAAGTTTATCCAAATTACAGAAAAGAAGAAGAAACTTCATCTGATGTATGAATCTATGGAAAGGAGGAAGAAACATAAGAGAAACACATCTGGTTATTCTTAATAAGTATAAATGACTTGATACATTATTTTTGAACCCCACAATGAAAAATCTCGACACATCAATCCACTCAATTTTGAGAAAAAAGGTTCTTTCCACACACATTAATCAACATATCAGAATTATTAGACCAAAGTGCTAGTTTTTGTTGTGGTTCAGCTGGAAGGTTATATAATGTAACAAACTTCCTTTTTGCCAAAAATTCAATAATCTGAACATCATTCCACACAATTTTGAGAGTGACATCAGGAATTCGTGGTGAATGGCTACTTAACAGCTAGTTGATTGTTAGAAGCTGTGTTACCAATGCATCCACAAGCATCATGGATGCGGAAGCAGATGCCTATGGAGGTGGATCCGGGAGCGGATTCCTTGTGGTGGCTTCCAAGTGGCACCCACAGGGTATCCGAGTGCTTCCGGATGCCTCCATGGGCATATGCCCAGAAAAATGAAATTGTCAACATTTTTGCCACTTAACTTTTTAAAAAGACGTGCTAATAAACATTTTAAAATCTATTTTTTTCTCCTAAACCCTAAAACGGCCCTAAAAGAGGCCATTCAACCATTCTTCATCTCATTTTGTTTGCAGCTAGACTCTCTTCTAATTTGATCTCCATTTTGGTATTTTGAAGGCAAAGTGATTATTTTTGAACAGGACCATTCATAGAGCAAGAGATAGCTTCCACAAAGGAGTTTAAAGCATTTAAGGTAAGCATTTAATCCCATTCTCGAGTCCTTTAATGATTTTTTTTAAAGATTTTGATGAATTTTTATATTTTTTCAAGTTTGTGAAGAAATCTTTTAAGTCTTTTTCATTTTTATTTTTTTTAAATAAAGAAACAAGTTTAGCTATCTATTTTAGTAGTTTTGTATCATTTTTTTGCACTTATTTTCATAGTTTTTTTCTAATTTAAATTTATTTAATTTCTTATATAGCAAGAAATTAGATTGTATTGTGCAAGAATGGCCACCACCAGTAGTCAAAGTTCAGTGGGAGGTCAAGGAGCTGATAATTTTAATATTGATGTAGGATCTCCTTTATGGAGACATACCACAAGAGTATCACAAATTTCAGGATGTGGCTCATATTTTTGGAAGTGTAATTATTGTCAAAGTAACAAAGGCAAACCATTCAATAGCTCATATTTCCGGGTCAAACTTCACTTTATGGGCCTTGCTGGCAAAGGATTCACAATGTGCAAAGGCACAGGTGGGCAGGAGATGTCTAATGCACAAACAGCTATATTTTTTAAAGAACAAGAAGCTACTAAAAATTTGGTTAAAAGATCAAAAAAAAATTTTTATCAACCTCCATCCAGAAAGAACAAAATGCAATTACCCACTAAACCAATTGTATCCTCCAAACATCCATTCTTGCAAGTACCTATACCGACAGAGGAAGAGGAAGAAGTAGAAATTATCGCCCGCAAAAGAGGCCCATTGGACACCCCATTTAAAATGGAGGCAAGAGAGCTTGCTAATGAATCCATTGCACATTGCCTCTATGCCAATGGTCCTCCTTTCAACTTGGTAAGTGTTATACACTGAATTTTCGCATCCGATCTCAAGCTCTCTTGGTCTTCATAATCCAGTATAACAAGAGAATCATCTCAAAGTTGTGGGACCTTTGCTAACCGAGATGAGACCTCCAGGTTCTAGGCTGGTTCCTCTTGGATAGTCACCTTAGTTTGCTTCTTAGACAGGAAAGTAAACTTTGAGGGGAAAGGGTTAGAAGGAGTACATGGAAAGGGAAATAACTGGAAGCAAACTACCTACTAGGTGATGCACCGAAACTAGGGTTTGGATCTCAGTATAGAGGGATGAGATCAATGGAGGAATCAGGTCTAATAAGTCACCACTCACTAGATAGGTTTGCATAAGTATTTCATAGGAAGGCTTGAACAGAAGACTCAACCTATGACCTGCAAACAAACATCCTCCTCTACAACTAGGTGTAGGAATGAGACAAGACTGCTAGGGGCTGTAGCATACCCACAAAATATCTAAATCAGATCAGACACAGTAACACACAAAATCACAGAAAGTGAGAGGGACCAGGAACCCAATTTCTATTGACAGCATTCATAAACTTCAATCCAATAAGAGATAACTCACATAAGAAGGCATGAGGACAACAAGAGTGTCACAAAATGCTTTGCCATATCTGAATTATCAATGGGAGATTACAAAGAGTAGAAAACCAGAGGACAGAAAAGTGTCTCAGATAGCTTTCTAGGAAAGAAACTTTCCTTTTTACAAAATGTGAACTCTCTGAGCACTAAGGATCCAAAAAACAAATTATATATCCCCTGCACGTAGGCAGGAATCAAACTTTTAGGGCTACAGATTAAAAAATACAATATCCAACCCTAGGGTACAAATTCTAATCATAAATACAATTCTACAAATATCTCAACCAATCAGATATTTCTCCTTGCGTGCCCATCTCTGTACTGAATCTACCTGCAGATCAACAACCTTGATCCATCTACCTCCCTGCAAGCCCACTGAGTCATGAATACTCTCAAAATCCGATCAGATACTGGAAAGGACCCAAAACGGCGACCTAAAATCTCTGCAAAATTCTATCCAACTGCAACTGCCTCTAAAGTCATAAATTTTTAGCTACTTGCACTTGCAACATCCCCCTCAGAAGAAAGCCAGCGAAAAAACTGGCCGCACTGCCTTGAAAATATCATTGGTCGCATGATCATATGAGCTCAAAAGCCTTCATGCGATCATGCGACAAGCCTTTGAAAACTTGCCTCTGCTGCCACATAGACACCTGGACCCGCAAGACATCACACCTATCAAACTTTACCGCGTGGCCCAACAAGAGCTGACCACATGGGCTGGACCCACGACAACACCACCAGAAAGCACCAAAGAATCCAACGGTGGTCGCATGATCGGATGGGATCGGAAGATCCAATGCGAACATGCGACCACCGTAGATTTTGAATCTACGGGGTCCTTACTACCTCTGGCCCACTGCAGGATGGACACATCACCACCAGAGGACCCACCAGCAGCTACCACAATGCCGAAGTCCCTACTGACCATTAGAAAGCTTGTCGCATGGTCGCATGTGGTTAGGAAGCCGCATGTGATCATGCGACAAGCATGAAACCGCACCACCGAAACCATTGTGAACTGCCTTAACTATGACCGTTGACGGTTTGTCGCATGGTCGCATGGGCTCGGAAGAGCCCATGCGATCATGCAACCAACCGTAAGATGTTAACCACTGACCGCTGGCGACTTGTTGTTTGCTTGACTGCTGACTGGCCCTGCGGTGACGTTAGAAACTAGGACCCACCTAGTCGCGATAGCGCGCTTAGGAAATATGCCACCTCACTCAAAAATGCGGACCCATTGAGATTCTAATCCGACCGTTGTCGCATGATCTCATGGGCTCGAAAGATTCCATGAGATTATGTGACAGCCGTCGGATCTCCACTGCACTTGCACGGCTATGAGGAACTGGGACCCGCCTGGTCGGAGTTGCGCACTTGAAGGTCGAAAACACAGAGGGTTTTCAAACTGGAGGTCAAAAACATAGAGAATTTTGGACCGAAAATCAAAAATATCCCGAGCCTTCAGAGAGAAGGTCGAAAACACACTAAGTTTTCGGGCCGAAAGGCAAAAAACACACTGGACTTTCGACACTAAAAGGCAGAAAACACAAAGGGTTTTGACACTTGAGCATTTCTTGGAACAAATAGGATGCGGCCAAAAAGGGAGTGATAGGGAAATTTTGGGCAACATTTTGGCGACCTCTGCAGGATGTCAGCCTGCTAGACATTTAGACCAGTTGCCTTGACAATCCATTGGGCATGGGGTCACTTCTTGAGCACAAAAACTTGACAGAGACAAAACTGTGCTCGAGCACTTCTTGGAAAACCGAAAAAAAAAACTAATCTAGAAAGCAGGGAAGCTAACCTAGCCTAAACTAACCAGTGCAGAGACCTGGTTAAACAAAACCATTCACCGGTTGTGAAAAATAGCTTCCCATCCTTCTCAGCTTACAATAATCCACATGCTCCTGGAAAGCTATTAAAAGATAAATACAGGAGACATACAGAATCACCTGCTTGACAAAGATCTGGCTGATATAGATTTTGCTCACTTGGTCAAGCTGATCGTAGGCACCATCATTTTGAGGAGAAACAGCAAGCAGCGATGAGACTTTACTTACTTGGCCAATGGGGACAACAAGCTGATCTAGTTCATTCACAGCCTCAACTTCTGATGGAAAAACATATTGGGATGCTGGCACAACTTGTACTCCTTTGATAACCTCCATCCTGGCCAAATATCTGATAGGGCAACCATGAGAGATGCTGGACCTAAAGCTCTCCTTGATAAACTCAGGCCCCTGAGAGATTACTTTAGTCTGATTGATCTCCTTCTTATGCTGACCGGAAATGACCATCTCCTGTAGATTGTAGGTGTCCTCCGGAAGTGTGGGCTTGTCATCAAGATGCAAGCAAAAGTACTCCATTTTGTCCCAGAATTGATCTTCCTTTTCTTCTTCTAGACTTTTTTGTTGGAGAAGTATACTTTTGTTAGCATAATCATGATTTGTTGAGGACTTATTTATCTTAACCTATTTAGAGAGAGCCTCCCTTAGATCAGCAATCTTCTGCTCAATGATCTCCTTTTCTTCCTCCAGTTGAGAGCATTTCTCAACCTGCATTTGATAGTCTCTTTTATATGTTTCAGTTGTAGAAGCCAGGGATCCAATATTTTGTTTGAGATCCTGCAGCTCTCTCTCATGAAACTCCTCATGAGCTCTCAGTTCCTTTTCTTTCTCAATCTGAAATTCGTTGCCTCTATCAAACATGGCCTCCATCAAAACCTTTTGGTCTTAGACCACCTTTTCACAATTATTCTTATGAATTTCCAACTCCTCATAAGCAACCCTCTAAGCTGCTAATGTTCTTTGAAAATCTTCCTCTTTCTCAGCTATAGCAGCACTAACCTTAATCAGGTTTTCCTTGTAAACTTTGTGTAGTGTTGCCAGGTTGCTTGTAAGGGTTGCTTGACTTTTTTGCTATCCTACAATGATTTCTTCACACTGCTTCCATCTAGCATCAAACTGCTCCTTTGCTTGTGTCCGCATATGCCCCCTTTGTGTTTCTAGCACCTCCTCATAGTGTTTCTTTTGTGCTTCCAGCCCCTCAGCAAGCATGGCCTCATTTCTTTTGTATTGTTCTACCAGATACCTCCTGTAACCTTGATCCTGCTGAGCCAAAGCTTGTTGTTGTTGGATCTGGGCATGATGAATATGCTCTTTTAGGGAAAGCATCTCCCCTTGAGGTTGCTGGTATGTGTATTGATGCTGCCATGATGCTGGAAGTTGGGTGGGGGGGGGGCAAGCATGAGATGACTGTTGCTGGCATCCATGAAATGAAGGGATACCCTCATGAAAAGAAGGATGGTAATCCATCCTAGGTACTGAATCTCCTTGAAACCAGTAGATGTGAACTTGTAGTCGCCAGATATGCAAAACAATGACCTCTCAAAGGTCTGCAACTTGCTGGATGCATATCAAAACCAACAAGAACTATGAAAACTATGACTTCTTGGTCCCACCCGGCGTGCCAAAAATGTTATACACTGAATTTGCGCCTCTGATCTCAAGCTCTCTTGGTCTTGATAATCCAGTATAACAAGGGAATCATCTCAAGGTTGTGGGACCTTTGCTAACCGAGATGAGACCTCCAGGTTCTAGGCTGGTTCCTCTTGGATAGTCACCTTAGTTTGCTTCGTAGACAGGAAAGTAAACTTTGAGGGGAAAGGGTTAGAAGGAGTACATGGAAAGGGAAATAACTGGAAGCAAACTACCTACTAGGTGATGCACCGAAACTAGGGTTTGGATCTTAGTATAGAGGGATGAGATCAATGGAGGAATCAGGTCTAATAAGTCACCACTCACTAGATAGGTTTGCATAAGTATTTCATAGGAAGGCTTGAACAGAAGACTCAACCTATGACCTGCAAACAAACATCCTCCTCTGCAACTAGGTGTAGGAATGAGACAAGACTGCTAGGGGCTGTAGCATACCCACAAAACATCTAAATCAGATCAAACACAGTAACACACAAAATCATAGAAAGTGAGAGGGACCAGGAACCCCAATTTCTATTGACAGCATTCATAAACTTCTATCCAATAAGAGATAACTCACATAAGAAGGCATGAGGACAACAAGAGTGTCACAAAATGCTTTGCCATATCTGAATTATCAATGGGAGATTACAAAGAGTAGAAAACCAGAGGATAGAAAAGTGTCTCAAATAGCTTTCTAGGAAAGAAACTTTCCTTTTTACAAAATGTGAACTCTCTGAGCACTAAGGATCCAAAAAACAAATTATATATCCCCTGCACGTAGGCAGGAATCAAACTTTTAAGGCTACAGATTAAACAATACAATATCCAACCCTAGGGTACAAATTCTAATCATAAATACAATTTTACAAATATCTCAACCGATCAAATATTTCTCCTTGCGTGCCCATCTCTGTACTGAATCTACCTGCAAATCAACAACCTTGATCCATCTACCTCCCTACAAGCCCACTGAGTCATGAATACTCTCAAAATCCGATCAGATACTGGAAAGGACCCAAAATGGTGGCCTAAAATCTCTGCAAAATTCTATCCAACTGCAACCGCCTCCAAAGTCATAAATTTTTAGCTAGCTGCACTTGCAACATCCCCCTCAGAAGAAAGCCCACGAAAAAATTGGTCGCACCGCCTTGAAAATATCATTGGTCGCATGATCGCATGAGCTCAAAAGCCTTCATGCGATCATGCGACAAGCCTTTGAAAACTTGCCTCTACTGCCGCATAGACACCTGGACCCACAAGACATCACACCTATCAAACTTTACTGCGTGGCCCAACAAGAGCCGACCACACGGGCCGGACCCACGACAACACCGCCAGAAAGCACCAAAGAATCCAACGGTGGTTGCATGATCGCATGGGATCGGAAGATCCCATGCGAACATGCGACCACCGTAGATTTTGAATCTACGGGGTCCTTACTACCTCCGGCCCACTGCAGGATGGACATATCACCACCAGAGGACCCACCAGCAGCTGCCACAATGCGGAAGTCCCTGCTGACCGTTAGAAAGCTTGTCGCATGGTAGCATGCGGTTAGGAAGCTGCATGCGATCATGCGACAAGCATGAAACCGCACCACCGAAACCATTGTGAACTGCCTTAACTGTGACCGCTGACGGTTTGTCGCATGGTCGCATGGGCTCAGAAGAGCCCATGCGATCATGTGACGAACCGTAAGATGTTAACCACTGACCGCTGGCGGCTTGTTGTTTGCTTGACTACTGACTGGCCCCGCGGTGACGTTAAAAACTAGGACCCACCTGGTCGTGATAGCGCGCTTAGGAAATATGCCACCTCACTCAAAAATGCAGACCCACTGAGATTCTAATCCGACCATTGTCGCATGGCTCGAAAGATTCCATGAGATTATGCGACAGCCGTCAGATCTCCACTGCACTTGCACGACTATGAGGAACTGGGACCCGCCTGGTCGGAGTTGCGCACTTGAAGGTCGAAAACACAGAGGGTTTTCAAACTGGAGGTCGAAAACAGAAAGAATTTTGGACCGAAAGTCAAAAATATCCTGAGCCTTCAGAGAGAAGGTCGAAAACACACTGAGTTTTCGGGCCAAAAGGCAGAAAACACAGAGGGTTTTGACACTTGAGCATTTCTTGGAACAAACAGGATGCGGCCAAAAAGGGAGTGATAGGGAAATTTTGGACAGTAAGATCACCATATTGGAAGGAAATGGGGCAAGCCATCAATAAAGCCCCAACTGATTATGTAAGTCCCAGGTATGAAAAGGTATGTACCACTCTATTGCAAAAAGAGAGAACTTCTATAAAAAGAGCTCTTCAACCAATTAAAAATTCTTGGAAAATGTCGGGTATAACTATTGTGTCTAATGGATTGGAAAGATACAAAAAATCGGCCATTGATTAATGTGATTGCAAAGTCCCCCAAAGGGGTAATGTTTTTGAGGGTTGTTGATTGTGAAGGGCAGGTGAAGGATTCACAGTTCATTTCTAGAATTCTCATTGAGGCCATAGAGATGGTTGGTAGTGAGAATGTGGTCCAAATGGTTACAGACAATGTCAAAAATTGTAGGGGTGTAGGTACTTTGATTGAGGGTCGGTATGACCATATTTTTTGGACACCATGCACTGTACAGTCCCTTAACTTGATCATGCAACAAATTGGCACTCAAGTAGATTGAGTGAAGAAAATTTACGAAGAGGGGGAGGAGATACAAATGTTTGTGACAAACCACCACTTGTCACAATCCATATTTAGATCATTCTACAAATTGGAGCTGCTGAAGGTAAATTGTAATTAGTAAATTTCATTTATTTATTTAATTTGAATAAATTTTATGTTCATGTTCAATTATCAAATTGTATATAACTTTTTTTTTGCTTAATATTTATTGACATATTGTTAACTTGCTTAGGTTGCTGAGACCCGTTTTGCATCTCATACTATTGTTATGAGACGACTTATCAAGGTGCAAGCAACATTAAGCCAAACGGTTATTTTTAACCACTGGGGTATATGGAAGGCTTTGAATTCAAAAAGATCCCAAAAGGTCAAGGCTTTGGTCTTGGATGAAAGTTGGTGGGCTCGTGTGCAATTTGTATTGGATTTCACCGAGCCTATCATGACTGTCATGTCCCCATTTTGGCTGACATCGTTTGGCATGAAGGATTTGCCTATCATCGACTCTCATAGGCAAATGGTTTGGAGAGAGGGTCATTATGTTGATCATTTGATTGCATATTGCTGACAGAGCCTACATTCGGTAGAGCCTACATCTAGTTTGGGCCTACATGCAGTTGTAGTGGAGCCTACATCCAGAGTGAGCCTACATCCAGTTTGAGCCTACATCCAGTTGTAGTAGAGCCTACGTTCAGTCTTGAGCCTACGTTCAGTCATAGTTAGGCCTACATTCAGTTATAAGACTTTGGGCCTACATTGTTATAATTTTGAGTTGAGAAATGTACTTTATTATTATAATGTTATTTTATTATAAAGTACATTATAATTGGATGTTTCTAGAAGTTCTAGCAACTTCTCAAGGAAAAGAATAAATAGAGGGCTTGGGCTTTCATTTGGACATGCTTGGATTTGGGATTTCTTCTACTTCTTCCATTGTGGAGCAATTTGTAGTCTTTTGGGTCTGCAAATACTATTCGATCTTTGGGAACGATCACTCTCCTAGATTGGCATAACTGAGGTAGTGAAATATCTACTGAAGGGTTGCATTATTGGAGTTGGTACTCAGCCAATTCATGTTGGACTTCATTGAGAATTGATGTAAGGGTTTGCAATTGTTTGGAATAAGGGTTCTGAATTCATCATTGCATTGGTGAATCATTTGGTGAAGATTTGGAGATCATTTTGGTACATTTTCAGTTCAGTCATACCAGGGTTTGGACCTATATTTTTGCTCATATCTCACAAACCAAGTGGGGTTTGATTTTATGCATTGGAGGGGTTATATATTAACCCTAGGCATTTTAGATCATACCATTTTTGGCACCCAACACCCAGCAGGAAATTTAATACAGGTGTTGTATAGTACGGCCCTGGTACGGCTTGCAACAGGTAGCAGCATACAGTGTACAGTGGCACATTTTTGGGGCAGTTCAGTCTTCGTTTTCATCAGCATTCATCATCGGCATAAAGGAGCGATTTCCAGGTTCTTTTAATGTAGTTTGGATGATGTTTGAATGTCAAGGAATTGTGTAAAAGTTGCATTTATCCAGTCACTGTCAAAACAGTCCCTAGTATGTCACTGTTATTATCAATTGTAATTGTCATAGCAATAAGAGAGTAGTGTGTGGAGTGAAAGAAGGTGCATTGCAAGTTCATTGTATGATTTTGCATATATTCAGACTTGTTACCACAGTCCAGTACTGGTCATAAACAGTCCATAAAATCTGTCATTGATATATTGTAAACAGTCATACATAATCAGAAAATCAGTCACTGTTTTCCAGCATTTGTTACTGCATTGACATTGCAAGAAAGGTGGATTGGTATGATGAATGAGATAGCATTGATAGGGACTTGACAATGTTCATGTGTAATGTGTAACAGCCCTTTATATTCTCAGACTTTCAGTCACTGTTATAGTTTAATCAGTTTTGGGAGAATCATAATCAATAGACACTGCCGGTCATTAGAACTCTATCTTGGTCTTTGTAATCTCTTGGTGCCAACTCTTTGATATTCTGAAAATTATTATAGGAGTCAGCATTGGTGTTGTTATATTTCATTGCATTTGGCATTGTTATCTCAATTATATACTATGGATTTGTTGCTTAACATTTACAACCTTGAAACACTACATTACAAACGAAACAATTCAGTGCATGCCAAGTGTTTGACAAATTGACTCAATTCGATTTGGGGGTTTTGAGTGGCCTTTCTAGTAAGGGTCATTACAATGATTATGCTCCATTTTGCCGATACAGATACACCTTTCTTGGGGATGTGTATGATGGCATGGACACAATGGTTGAGAAGGTAAAATCTTCCATACAACATAAGAATGAACCCACAGAATGTGAAGCCTTATGCAATAAGGTGGAAGCAATCATTCATCATCGTTGGGAGAAGATGACTACCCCATTGCACCTCCTTGCATATGCCTTATCTCCGAGGTACTATAGTGAGAAAGTACTTGGTATGAAAAATAGAGTTGCACTATATGCGGATGAGGAAGTTGCTAATGGGTGCTACAAAGCTTTTACAAGACTCTTCCCAAATGATGAAATGCACGAAACAATGAGGCTAGAATTTGCTTATTTTCCTCAAGTTTAAAAATGTCTCCATTTGCAATAAAGGAACAATATGAAATGGGAGCTATCACATGGTGGTACATGTATGGTCAACCATACAAGCATCTACAAGGTCTTACAATCAAGATCCTCTCACAAGTAAGTTTTTCTTTGTTTTTTGTTTACCACTTGTATTCTACAATTTAGTGTTTAACATTCTTTAATTTGTTTTTCATTTGTATGTTTAATTTTGTGGACACTATCCAGGTTGCAAGTTCTTCTGCTCCTGAACGGAATTGGAGTACATACTCCTATATCCATTCAGTGAAGCACAACCGGTTGGGCTCAAAGAAAGTTGAGGACTTGGTTTACATTCATACCAACTTGCATCTTTTGTCACGTAACGAGAATGAATACAAGGGTCAACCAAGCTTTGGGATATAGCCCCTGAGTGTGCAAACTTGGATGCAATGCTTCATGATCTTACTACAATCACAAATGATGGTGATGATACCATGACACATGGTACATCTAGCACAAGTGGAACCGTTCTTGGTTCAAATGATCTTGAACTTGCAGCAATTCCAGATAATGAGAATGTGGATTTTCTTGAGAATCCTTATGATTTTGAATATGATTAGTGAATCTTGAGTCGTGACTCTTGATTGATGAACATTGAATCATGAACAAAGTTTTGATTTTGTACTTCAAATTGCATTGGAATCTTGAACATGAGTAATTAGTTATTGAACTTCTTTCAATTTGAATATTTGTGTCTATGAAGTTTTAAATTGAACTATCAAATATGAAATATCTTTCTTGCACTTCTTTGCATATATGATATCTATAATATATATATAATTATATATATATTTATATATATATTTATGTATATATATATATATATAATTATATATATATTTATATATATATATATTTTTATATATATATAATTATATATATATATATAATTATATATATATATACACACATCCAAATGCATATGCATCCCCTAAAAAAAATTTCACGCATGTGCGCACCCGAATCTCGCATCCGCATCCGAATCTGCACTCGAATCGATAACTTAGTGCAAAACCTTAAATTCATCTTTGAGTTGAGAATTTATAGAAAGCTTGGTCGAATAAAGATTCAATATCTGAGAACTACCCAATTCCTCAAGGTTACCATGGATATATGCCCTAATGTCTTCCACATGCAAAACATCGTTAGGAATGGTCGAGAATGCTCCAAGCGGGTCATCCTCCATTGATTTATACAGATTTTTCTTGAATTTAGGTCTAGGGCACTCAGTTATATCTACAATCTTTGGTGTATCCATGACCAAAAGTGAAAGATTTCAGAATCTACAGAAAAATACCTCTTTTCCTTGAACTAGGGTTTGCACGATGAATCTCCTTTGCCTTCGATCGCATTGAAATTGCTTTGTAGATCTCTCGTATTGCTTCTTCTCCAATTGAAAAGTGACAAATGATGAAGAAAAATGCCCTTTTTTATCCTTCGCATATCTACCTTTTGATGTAATAAATGCTTCTTTCCCTAACTCACCAAATACCTTGTTTTCTCAACTTGTTATATACAAATCTCTCTGTGGATCTCTAAATTGATTTAGTTTCCTTTAGAATTCCTTCAAAATAATATGGAATAGCTTGATACAACTAAATCGATCATTCACATTCAGGTATCAACTCATATCAGGGGTTTTTTAGGATTTTCATGAAAACTCCCCCTAGGCCAAAGGCTTTAGCTTAATTACCTAAAGGATTTTCCACACCAGATTCAGGTACGGCTGATTATTTGCAATATTATCACTTTTTATTACCCCAAGTCTTGTTCATCTACTTCCTAACCTCATCCACATCAACTTTTTTCTTTCCTTTGTCATTGTTTTGCATATTCTTCTTGTCCACTAGATCTTTCATGTTCATACATTTTCTCCTACAAAATTTTGCAATGTGATCAGGATTGTTGCAATTGCAGCACACAACATTTGATTGTCCATACCTGTGGTTTATTTGATTCCCTCTTGATCTGCATTGTTTATCAATGTGTCCAAATTTTTTGCATGCGTAACACCTAAAATTCCCTTTGTTGAAAGAATTGTTCATCATACTTTTGCAATCACTTGATTTATGACCATAGTTGTTGCATTTGAAACATTGACCAAGAAAATATGAACTATTCATCCTATGTCTACATTGAATAGCCTTATGACCAAGTTTATTGCACACAAAGCATCTACCACTGAAGTTTTGAGCATTAGGTTGTCTTACTGAAGACCTTTTAGGTTTTTCCTTCTGACTGTCTGGCATAAGATTGCTTTGACCAGATCCCGAGCTCTCACCTTTCTCAAATCCAAAATATGCTCCTCTACCTCATACCCCACAGGCACGATCCAAGATGTTCTTGGTTCTACTGTTCTCATCAAACATTGATTTGTTTCAACCATGAAGCATATGGTGTCCTCATACTTCTCAACTATGGTCTTAGGGATCCTTTCCCTTCACTACATTTTGACTTGGAAATATTTAAAGAAACCCCATAGTGTACTCTTCCTAGACTTGTTGTCAAGCATGTAAAGAAAGTCTCTAATTTGTACTTCAAATGGTCTATTATTATACCACTGAGTCCTTCCAACACTTGGAACCTCATTCATAAAGTAGAAAAATAGGCACATGATCAAGGTACTGTATTTGAAATTTTTTTTTTGTCCTTTATCTTTGACAAATTCTCCATTAGCTGACCCCTTAGCACCTCACACCAATCAAATTCTCCATTTTCTTTTATCATCTAATATGCTACATATATAGTTGTTCCTGACAAAGAATTCTCCCAGCTCGAGTGATAAGTCTTATATCCAATAACCATTGAAGAAAACTTCACATCCAACTAAATGATGTCATTAATTGTCATGGCTCTCTTTTCAAATTGTGATCTGATAGCATTAGTTACAATTTGGTTCTTCACAAACTTCAACACATGGACCTCACCAAATGAGCTAAATCCAATTACTGTCTTAATAACCTCCTTCTTGATCTTGTAAGGCTTGTCTAACCACATGAACTTCGCATGTATCCGACTCAATACATATCAAACCCATTCATTCTCATCAAACATAGGAGACTTGATAACTTGAGCTAGGCATCTTTCAAAACCTTAAATTGATCTTTGAGCTGAGAATTTATAGAAAGCTTGGTCGAATAAAGATTCAATATCTGAGAACTACCGAATTCCTCAAGATTAGCATGCATATATACCCTAATGTCTTCCACATGCAAAACACTGTTAGGAATGGTCGAGAATTCTCCAAGAGGATCATCCTCCGTGAATTTATACAGGTGTTTCTTGAATTTAGGTCTAGGGTGCTCATTTATATCTACAATCTTTGGTGTATCCATGACTGAAAGTGAAAGATATCAAATTCTACAAAAAAATACCTCTTTTCATTGAACTAGGGTTTGCACGATGAATCTCCCTCGCCTTTGATCACACTGAAATCACTTTGCAAAGCTCTCGTATTGCTTCTCCAATTGCAAAGTGACAAATGATAAGGAAAAATGCCCTTTTTTATCCTTCGCATATCTACTTTTTGATGTAATAAATGCTTCGTGCCCTAACTCACCGAATACCCTGTTTTCTCAACCTGTTATACACAAATATCTTTGTGGATCTCTAAATTGATTTAGTTTCCTTTAGAATTCTTTCAAAATAATTTGGAATAGCTTGATACAACTAAATCGATCATTCACTTTCAGGTATCAACTCATATTAGGGGGTTTTTAGGATTTTCATGAAAACTCCCCCTAGGCCAAAGGCTTTAGCTTAATTCCCTAAAGGATTTCCCACACCAGATTCAGGTGCGACTAATTATTTGCAATATTATTACTTTTTTCTTACCCAAGTCTTGTTCATCTACTTTCTAACCTCATCCACATCAACTTTCTTCTTTCCTTTGTCATTGTTTCGCATATTATTCTTGTCCACTGGATCTTTCATGTTCATACTTTTGCTCCTACAAAATTTTGCAATGTGAGCAAGATTGTTGCAATCGTAGCACACCACATTTGATTGTCCATACCTGTGGTTTATCTAATTCCCTCCTGATCTGCATTGTTTAGCAATGTGTCCAAATTTGTTGCATGCATAACATTTAGCATTCCCTTTGTTGAAAGAATTGTTCATCATACTTTTGCAATCACTTGATTTATGACCATAGTTGTTGCATTTCAAACATTGACTAGAAAAATATGAACTATACATCCTATGTCTGCATTGAATACCCTTATGACCAAGTTTATTGCACACAAAACATCTACCACTAAAGTTTTGAGCATTAGGTTGTCTTACCAGAGACCAAGGTTTTTCCTTCTGATTGTCTCGCATAGGATTTCTTTGACCAGATCCTGAGCTCTCACCTTTCTCAAATCCAAAACCTTGTGTATTACCTTTCATTCTCTGGCTTTCAAGTAGTGCATCAACATTAGTTGAGCTGATCATAAACTTTTCTTTGTATTCACATGCAGTTGCAAGATCACTCCTAAGAATGTCATTTATCCTTTCAAGTTCTTCCTCATTACGTTTGGATTCTTCTAGATCAAGTTGCAATTGGACAATCTTACAATTCAATCTGTGACATTCATCAAATCTTTCCTTCAAGGACTGATCAAGGTTTTCTTCATTCTTCTTTCTTTCTTCAATCTCCTTGATTACCGTCATCACCGCAGATTCCATCTCATGTTTTAGGACTTCTTTATCTTGTGCAAGCTTCTCACATTCTTCTGTCTTATCCTTCTGATTACTATCTTCATTTGTGCTTTCTTTTTCCTTTATCTACTCAACAAGTTCCTTTCTCTTATTCATGGATTTGTTCAACTTCCCTTTCAATGATTGAATGAAACTTTCAGCTTCCTTAAGTCTCATCTTCAATTCCAGAACTTCAGCTTTTGATTGATCAAGATTTTCAAGTGCAACAAGGAGTTGTTGAATTTTGTTTGAATCCATTGAACCACCTATCAAGATCTTCCTCAAGTTGTTAGACTTCCGCCAAGGAACTAGGCTCTGATAGCAATTGTTTGTATTAAGGAACATTGACAGGGGGGTTGAATCAGTGTTCTGCAATTTTTAACCTTATTAATCTAATTCTTTAACCATATAGCACATGCAATGAAAATGAAGACGCTAAAGAAAAACACAAACATCCACAACACCATAACACCATAACACCAAGATTTTTATCGTGGAAACCCTATTAAGAGGAAAAACCACAATGGGGATGGAACCCACAAATGAAAATACTCTATAGAAGTATTATACCCTGTTAAAGGTTTACAAAATGGAATGCACATGCATTTAGACACACTGCCCAGACCTCACTACTCAAATACAAAAAGAGGCTTATTGCATATATGGCAAATACAATGTCACTAAGAAAATTGAACTGATATACAACATCTACAAATGCCAAATTACAGTTTCACTTAGGCATAATATACTAATTTAATGCACTTCATAACTAACTGCTCTATAGATCTTCTTCAGACCTCAAATCATGACCTTCCGCACATGCAACTGCGCATAATTGATACATCCACACCTTACACACATCTCACTATCTCAAAATGATTGAATATATCAATCTTATATATATACTACAAAGATTTCAGCATCCACAAGTCGGCTCAAGAACACTTTAAAAAATATTGAAACGTGTTATAAATAGTTGACTAGATCTACATGTAAGTCTTAATGTGGACCAAAACAATTAAGCATGTTTAACATCCTTGAATAAAAAAATCAATCACCAAAATTAATCTAATAGATCCGCATAAGGATCTACTTCACACTACTTATGTTCTTCACTATTGACACAAAATCTAATATACAAATCTTCATATCTCGCACATCAGCTAACCTCGGACCTTAAGAATCTAGAATATTATAAATTAGACATTTATGATTCTTCTCTTAGGTTCACACCACAAAATATTGATCTAGTAGCACGTACTGGACCAAATACTAAAGACTATCACATACTCTATTTTTCACCAAACTTAACCAAATCACCAAAATTACTTTTGGTTTGATCATAGCATCTTGCAAATGGGTGTAATGATATTGGTTGCCATCAATGACAACAACTAAGCATCTATGCAATGTCTCTTGCCAACACAAAATACCACCATTCCATTAACATCATCCATCGATGCATATTAATGAGCAAGCAATAATCAAAATTAAGTTCATAATAATGTCATTCAACCACCCAAGGAAAACTTACAATCAGCAAGCAGCTAGTCGTTTGGCGTGAGTTTCACCAAAGATGCATCCAAAATATCTTCCATTCAACTAAACACTGCTTCTAATCAACATGAAATAAAATGCTATTCTAAGTGAGGAAATGTAGAAACTATGCAATACTCCAAAGCAACACAAGTCATCCACCATGAAGACCAACAATGAATTAGAAATTATTTTGATAGCATTATGGAAACAATTTCTCTAAGTCTCTCCTAGTCTACTCTAAAACTAATCCTAATCTCATCTTCTCAATCTAACCTTATGAGTTACAAATGAGAAGGCCTTGGCCTTTTATAGTTGTTCAATTACAATGAAGGGCCAAGATCGATTCAAGATAATGGGCCGAGATTTAGCCATACCTAATTGCTACAATCAACAAATGCTCATCCAGTTACATGAAGGTACCACCCTGTGGGCCAATAAGAAAACTATATTCTCTTGAGAGCCAATGAGGAAATAAATTAGGTAGAGGCATGATATGGACTGCACATGTACACTTGGTATAATCTGATTGTCATGTCCCCATTTTGGCTGACATCGTTTGGCATGGCGGATTTGCCTATCATCGACTCTCGTAGGCAAATGGTTTGGAGAGAGGGTCATTATGTTGATCATTTGATTGCATATTGCTGACAGAGCCTACATTCGGTAGAGCCTACATCCAATTTGGGCCTACATGCAGTTGTAGTGGAGCCTACATCCAGAGTGAGCCTACATCCAGTTTGAGCCTACATCCAGTTGTAGTAGAGCCTACGTTCAGTCTTGAGCCTACATTCGGTTGTAGTTGGGCCTACATTCAGTTATGAGTCTACATTGTTATAATTTTGAGTTGAGAAATGTACTTTATTATTATAATGTTATTTTATTATAAAGTACATTATAATTAGATGTTTCTAGAAGTTCTAGCAACTTCTCAAGGAAAAGAATAAATAGAGGGCTTGGGCTTTCATTTGGACAAGCTGATTCGAGGATTCTTCTATTTTTCCATATTGGAGCAATTTGTAGTCATTTGGTCTGCAAATTTTTCATTAGATCTTTGGGAACGATAACTCCCTTGGATTTGCATAACTGAGGAAGTGAGATATCTTCTGAAGGGTTGCACATTGGAAGTGGTATTTAGCCATTTCATGTTGAGCTTATTTGGAATACTCAGATTTACCTGAGGGTTTGAGTTTTGGTTGCAAGAGGAAGAAAAAGCAAGCGAAAAAAGCAGATCCAAAAAAGCAGTCCGAAAAAGCAGGTCTGAAAAAGCAGCTCGAAAAAGCAAATCCGAAAAAGCAGTCCGAAAAAAGCAGACCCGAAAAAGCAGTCCGAAAAAGCAGACCCGAAAAATTGATATTGAGGGTTTGTAACTGGTTGAATAAGGGTTTGGAATTCATCACTTAATTGGTGAATCAGTTTGATAAGTGTTGGAGATCATTTTGTGCATTTTCAGTGAAGTTCATATCAGGGTCTGAGACTCAAGTTTTTGCTCATATCTATCAAACTACTAGGAGTTTGATTTTATGCATTTGAGGGGTTATTATCTAACCCTAGGTGATTCTTTCCATACCATTTTCGGCAGCTATCACCTTGCTCAGAATTTTGTACAGCTGCTGTACTGTACGGCCCAGGTACAGCCTATACCAGGACAGGCACAGCAGCAGCATTTGAGGTTTAGTTTGGTTGCAGAACAGTCATCAATTCTCCAGCATTTGTCAACAAACAAGGACAGCGATTTCCAAGTTTTTATACATTGTTTGGTGTTAATGTTTTGGTGCCAAAATGGTATAAAATTGCATATGTACAGTCACTGTGTATCAGTCCAGAATTTGTCATAAATCAGTCACTGTTTCACATCGTTTGTAATTGTATAAACATAGCAAGGAAAGTGCATTGGGATAGAGTGCATTGTATGGTTTGTCATTACCATAGTTCATGGAATTGAAATCTGAAGTTGTCATAATTGTAACTGCCCATTATACTTTCAGAATTCAGTCTTGAAAATAGTCATTGCTATAATTGCATTGCAATCAGAATTGGGGTAGTTCATGATACATTGGCATTGGGGTCTTTGCATTTAGAGTTTCATTGTGGCTCATTGCATTACTTTTCAATATTGGTATTGTTATCTTAATTGCACTTGATGCTCAAACAACTACCACACTGAAACACAACATCTCAAACAAACAATTCAGTCGCTTGCCAAGTGTTTGACGAATTGTCTCAGTTCAGATTTGGGGGTTTTAGTGGCCTTTCTAGTAAGGGTCATTACAGTGGTATCAGAGCGGTTTTCTTGCCATCTTGTTGGGTAAGAACCGTCTTTGCATGAGTGACCAGCACTTGATTGATTTCAGTATAGACAGGAATAGTACAGAGTTTCAGAGGACACGATAATGGGCAACAGATAGACACAGTAGAAATGATGGTTATTCAGACATTCGAGATGAACTTAAGAGAATACACCAGAACTTGTCTGAACAGTGGAATAAGCACCACCGTGTGATGAATGATATACTGTCCGACCCAGCCAAGGTGAATAAGTTGTCAAGTTTTTTATTTGGCAGATCTTCTCGCAGGAGAGATAACATAAGATCGGCTGACACAGTTACCAGAAACCTTCATGAGGATTTTGAGGAACAAGTTAGTATTCTGGCAGATGTTTCAGTTTCTACTCAGCCACAGGAGGAAGTGGTGAAGGACACTATGCGGATTGATAACTTGGTACTCAAGTTGAGACAGTTGTATACAGGTTGCCTGAGGATGATGTCACAGGTGCTCAGAATAGTAACTATAGCACAATGGATTCAGATGATGATTGTGAGGAGGTTGTTGTGCATGATGATGAGATACATATCAGCGATGAGCAGACATTGAGTATTCATGACTTTGCTGATAGAGAGTATCAGGCACAGTTAGACGCTACATCACACGAGGTTGAGGGACATAGCACTTCACATGTTTTGTCCAGTCAGCTTAGGGTAAGCAAGGATGGGATTGTGACTTCATTATCTCATCATGACAGGATGTGGGAGATGATGGAGGATCATATCCGGATGATTCAGTCATAGAGTAGACATAAGGGAGTACAGGCGCAGACCTCTTGTATTGACTTACAGGCAATTAGGGAAGGAATGGGAATGATGAAGATGAGTTATTTACATCTTCTTTCGGACCGTGACCATCTTCTTACCCTTGCCGGAGACTATTCAGACGCCTTGAGGAGGAAGGAGGAGGAAGCTGTCAGGCTTTCTCGTGAGCTAGAGGATACCCGAGCCTCTTTGTTGAGTACTCCATTGGCATTACAGGACTTGGAGAGACATGCTGATTTGATACAGGGAGATATCACAAGCACACCGGATTGTGTGATTGGCTCTGATAGTGGTTACGGTATAGTTGATCCTGATGATGTTATAGTAGTTGAGGATACTGTCACATTTGAGGATAGTACAGTTGATCAGAGTGGTGCAGCAGAGAGACATGTGGATGAGCTTTGTCTTGAGGTGAGTTCAGTTCAGGAGTTAGCACATATGGCAGGGACTCAGCTTTCTTTTACAGTCAGATCACATGTGGTGGATGATAGTTGTGAGAGTACACCTTGCATTCATATCCAGGATTTGGGGACAGTATCAGACATGTATGTGGAGTTAGTTGGTATTAGTTATATTACTCAGGTGAGGAGTTTGCTTGAGTTACCAGCTGATTCTAGTTTACGGATGTGGATTCGGGATTGTTATATTGGTGGTTGGGATTATGTGGACTGGAGATCCTTATCACCTATTGGTAGCAATAATTGTTCGGGGGCTCTCATGGACTTGATTAGTAGTTTACCAGGTGTAGTTCTCATCCATGTCAACAGCTTGTCTGATGCTGGAATTAGTTTTTATACACCTGTGTTGGGCGTTGTTCATGTTTCCAGTCGACCACTCAGGGTGCAGTGGGTTTGTGATGATTCAGGCACATCTAAGATGTTAGTGTTTACAGGTGAGTCCTAGGATCACGTTGCTACAGATGACATCCAAGCGGATGCAGTGGATAGTTTTGAGGACTTAGTTTCCTCAACAATTTCTTTCAGTACGGAGGAGTTGGACATTGATGCTACAGTTTTTGATACTCCGTATGTTGATATGAGCTTTGGAGTTGATTCACAGAGTATGTATGGTAGTACTCCAGAGATCAGTGATTTTGAGTCTACTCCTTTGGACAGTGCATTAGAGGATTGTAGGAGATAGTCTAGCCAGCGCCATCATGTGGTTAGTCAGCTGAGAGTTAGTGAGCGTGACATTTCTGCCGCTTGCGAGTATTTCAATGCTGCTCGTCAGTTGTTAGCAGTTTATGGATGGGGTTCTCCTACTAGTGATGATCAGGGAGGCAGTTATCTTTCCTTGACAGAGATCCACTTTTTATGGGAGGCTATCCGGATTCTGAGACAGAATTATATGCAGTTGGTAGCCGACAGAGATTATCTTATGGAGTGGGGCAGTACAGCATATGACGCATTATTGGTCAAGGAAGATGAGGTGAGTGAGCTTACTCAGCAGCTCGAGGTGACTTCTGAGTTTATTGAGAGTACACAGTTGGCTTTCGAGGAATCACAGTTTCATTTGGTTGAGGTGACCATGGAGTTAGAGCGACTTCAGTCTTTACCAAATTCTGTACAATCACAGACCGTGGTGTCTGGTGATCCGAGGATGTCCATGGTCGAGGTTGATAGAGGCAGTGGAGATGAGGATATATCTGTCCTCGATACTAGTATTGGCATGTTTGGTTCGTTTCCACTGGAGGTAGGTTCAGTTGAGTTGGGTGCTGCAGCAGATTGTTGTGGTATGCCTGACATGGTGGTGGTCTCTACTACTGATAGCACGGAGACTAGTGATGTTGTACCAGAGATCATGTTTGATGTTGATAAGCCAGTAGTTGGCATGGTTCCTGCTAGTGATGCTACTCCTTTGGAGGTGTCTTCGGAGATAGTGGTTAGTTTGGACTTGATTAGTGATCAGTTGCATTTAGCTTCATCTAGATGGCAGTCTGAGCCACTAACTGAGATTGGTGCATTCTATCGGCATTACACTATGAGCTATGCTCATCAGTTTACCTTTGATGACCATGATGATGAGATGTTGATACGTAGATGTACTTTGGTTCCTAGTGCTTGTCATCAGTTATGGGATGGTTTGATGCCTCGGAATGAGTGTTGTGATGGGCATGACATGGCGATAGGTTCTGCGGTTGACAGCTTGTTAGTACATGACTTAGAGCAGGAGTTTGGGAGTGATATCTCAGCGGTTGTTGTTATTGATTCTACTCCTTTGGCTATGTCATCTCTTGACTTAGCTGGTGATCAGCCGCAGTGGGTTGTATTACCTATGCATGGTGAGCTATTGATTAAGGTTGGTTCTTTTTATCAACATTATGTCGTAGGGTATGTACATCAGTTAGCATTTGATCCATGTGTTGAGGAGTTGATGGCCTTCAGATTTGGTTTGGGTTCTAGTTCTTGCTATCCATCATGTGATGACTATTCGCCATCAGCGGTACATGAGAGTTATGGTTATGAGACAGTGGTCAGTGATTTGCAGAGTTGTCTTCACTTTAGGAGTTGTACAGTGTGTGGATTCTCCATACTTGGTGCAGATTTATTCTGGAGTGTTCACTATTGTTGCAGAGTTGGATTGTGTGCTTTACACAGGCCAGTGGGATGTGTTGGTGATATTTACTATGTTGGCAGTTTGAGTTGTCCTCTCTACTTGGGTTCTGATATTTTGAGGGTTTGTTTCTCGTGGGTTCCTGACACTGGCAGTTGTGATGTTGGAATTTGGTTGAGTTGTATTTGCCAACTTGATTATGGATTCCTCTTGATTATATTTTAGAGAATATTGCAGGAGCTTGCATTGATTGACAACAATTTAGATCATGACTACATTTGGGATCCAGGTGGATTGATTGATTATTTGTTTAGCCATTGCTTGGGGACAAGCAATTTCAGGAAGGGCGGACTGTCATGTCCCCATTTTGGCTGACATCGTTTGGCATGGCGGATTTGCCTATCATCGACTCTCGTAGGCAAATGGTTTGGAGAGAGGGTCATTATGTTGATCATTTGATTGCATATTGCTGACAGAGCCTACATCCAGTTTGGGCCTACATGCAGTTGTAGTGGAGCCTACATCCAGAGTGAGCCTACATCCAGTTTGAGCCTACATCCAGTTGTAGTAGAGCCTACGTTCAGTCTTGAGCCTACATTCGGTTGTAGTTGGGCCTACATTCAGTTATGAGCCTACATTGTTATAATTTTGAGTTGAGAAATGTACTTTATTATTATAATGTTATTTAATTATAAAGTACATTATAATTGGATGTTTCTAGAAGTTCTAGCAACTTCTCAAGGAAAAGAATAAATAGAGGGCTTGGGCTTTCATTTGGACAAGCTGATTCAAGGATTCTTCTATTTTTCCATATTGGAGCAATTTGTAGTCATTTGGTCTGCAAATTTTTCATTAGATCTTTGGGAATGATAACTCCCTTGGATTTGCATAACTGAGGAAGTGAGATATCTTCTGAAGGGTTGCACATTGGAAGTGGTATTTAGCCATTTCATGTTGAGCTTATTTGGAATACTCAGATTTACCTGAGGGTTTGAGTTTTGGTTGCAAGAGGAAGAAAAAGAAAGCGAAAAAAGAAGATCCGAAAAAGCAGGTCCGAAAAAGCAGTCCGAAAAAGCAAATCCGAAAAAGCAGTCCGAAAAAAGCAGACCCGAAAAAGCAGTCCGAAAAAGCAAACCTGAAAAATTGATATTGAGGATTTGTAACTGGTTGAATAAGGGTTTGGAATTCATCACTTAATTGGTGAATCAGTTTGATAAGTGTTGGAGATCATTTTGTGCATTTTCAGTGAAGTTCATATCAGGGTCTGAGACTCAAGTTTTTGCTCATATCTATCAAACTACTAGGAGTTTGATTTTATGCATTTGAGGGGTTATTATCTAACCCTAGGCGATTCTTTCCATACCATTTTCGGCAGCTATCACCTTGCTGAGAATTTTGTACAGCTGCCGTACTGTACGGCCCAGGTACGGCCTGTACCAGGACAAGCACAGCAGCAGCATTTGGGGTTTAGTTTGGTTGCAGAACAGTCATCAATTCTCCAGCATTTGTCAACAAACAAGGACAGCGATTTCCAGGTTTTTATACATTGTTTGGTGTTAATGTTTTGGTGCCAAAATGGTATAAAATTGCATATGTACAGTCACTGTGTATCAGTCCAGAATTTGTCATAAATCAGTCACTGTTTCACATTGTTTGTAATTGTATAAACATAGCAAGGAAAGTGCATTGGGATAGAGTGCATTGTATGGTTTGTCATTACCATAGTTCATGGAATTGAAATCTGAAGTTGTCATAATTGTAACTGCCCATTATACTTTCAGAATTCAGTCTTGAAAACAGTCATTGCTATAATTGCATTGCAATCAGAATTTGGGTAGTTCATGATACATTGGCATTGGGGTCTTTGCATTTAGAGTTTCATTGTGGCTCATTGCATTACTTTTCAATATTGGTATTGTTATCTTAATTGCACTTGATGCTCAAACAACTACCACACTGAAACACAACATCTCAAACAAACAATTCAGTCGCTTGCCAAGTGTTTGACAAATTGTCTCAGTTCAGATTTGGGGGTTTTAGTGGCCTTTATAGTAAGGGTCATTACACTGATTGACTGTGGTGGAACACATGTAACCAGAGCCTTCTAATTGATTGAAGATGGGTGGATGCCACCTCAACATGCTTTCCTTATAGACTTGATAAATATATTTTGGTGATGAGAAAATATCTCTTGATACTCAAAATTTTCGAGTCTTTGCTTGATGGTGATGGCATGTAAATTGTTTCATCTTCACGAACTTTTCATCCTTGTTCTTAGAAATTTTCTCATTTTTTGCTTCTTGACCTTGACATTCTAGAAATGATGAAGTTTTTTGTGTAGCTAGATCTTTCAAAGTTAACTTGGATTTCCGAAGGAAATTCTAGTTTTAATAATTTTCTCTACTTGTAGACTTGTAAATTTGTTCACTCTCCTAGTTCTTTGCTCTCTGAACTCCATCTTGATCTCTTTCTTTGAGTTTGCACTTTCAACTTTGAGCATCATCTTTCTTGTCCTCTCGATGAAATCTTGCCATAACCTCCTCTTACCTTCAACTCTTCCATCAACCTCTCCTTTCAAAAAAAGACAACACTAATAAAAAACTTGGACTTCATACTTCCTAAAATCAACATTTGATGCTAAGAAGTGAAATTCAAGAGGAAATCACTCTACATATACAATTTCATTGAGTGTTTCGCCTAATTTAACATGAAAGACTGAATTTTTTAAACTTTAAAATCTGATCAAATCAAGACAAAATGAGAATGCAATCAAAAGGATTTAGTCATACAAATCTGAATCTACAAACTCAAATCTGCAAGAACTTGATCTTTCTAAATTTGCTTTTTGCCTTGGAAAAATCTAAGTTTTACACTTGAAATCTGATTGAATTTGGGTACTTCCTTGAGTTGGCTAACTTGATTAGGAAATTCCAATGACTTTAAATGACAGACATATCCCCAAAAATTGAATTCATTGGGCCTCATAGCTGGGCGGAAATTTAGGGGTTGTCGGGATTAAGAATCCTAACATGAGGTCGGATTCCGACCTAGTGTCACGATTAGGAATCTTTACAAGAGGTTGGATTCCGACCCTATGTCAAGATTCATTGATTATGTGTTTTCCCTACCTTTTCATCATAATTTAATCTCCATTAGAGGCATGATCTTCACCTTGAATTTCTTGTTTTCCAACACCCAAAGCCAAACAACTTAAAATTTACTCAAATGCCATGGGCGGAATTTCAAAGGTTGTCGAGATTAGAAATCCTGGCAAGAGGTCAGAATCCAACCCTATGTTAGGATTAATTCTAACTTTACTTTGTTTTACAATATGCCTTTTAGCCTTTCCAGCCCTTACTATATGTTTTCAAATTTGTTCTAAGGGTTTAGCTTCATGGTTTCTCGTTGTGATTTGCATCTTTGGTTGATTGAAATCCATTCCCATCCAAATTCAATCTGTACTTTGCTCTAAAATCTGATTATTTTTCTCCAAAATTTCCATCGATTTTACCTTTCATCCTTATTTTCCACTATTTTCCCATCTTTTACTTGAAATCTTTCAATAAGATGCCCTTAGATCTGGGCGGAAATTGACCACTTGTCAAGATTTTATATGGAAAAAGGGGCAGAATTTTGACTACTCTCGAGATTAAAATTCCTAAGAGGTGGTCAAAATCCGACCTCTCAAGATTACTTGATTCATCTTCTCACTCATTCCCTTGGTTCTTTTCATCAGTTTGTACTTGAATCTCGCCCTTTAGTTACTTGGAAATCATCTAAACTTGGGCACAATTTTGAGGGTTGTCGAGATTGGGAATCCTGACATGAGGTTGGATTCTGACCTAGTGTCGAGATTTGGTGTCTTGAGACATGGTCAAATTCTAATCTACTCTCAGTATTTTTCATTTTGCAAATTGACTCCCAATTGTTAAATTCAATCTCTTCATCTTGGAGAGAAAATAGTTATATAAGATATAACATTTAAGTATAGGTTTAAATTATATTTTATATAAATATTATCAGGATGTTTGAGAGTGGTTTTAAGTTCATAGGAGTTATAATAAAGATTTTAGATTTTGAGAGATTCTAAAAAAATTCTAGATTTGGCCAAATTTCAGGAATCAACACACCTCCATCAGTGTTATCTCCCACAGATTTTCTTGACTTCCTAAGATAAAATTGATACTAGAACAAGGGATTTTCATGAACTCTAATACATTCTATCACAAACCTCTTGACTTCAATTCCACATCCTTGGCTAGCTTGGCCCTGCTCTCACTCATATCCCTGACTGACTTGGCTACCCACCAAGCCAAAGTTGCTCAAACTCATCTCTAAGACTTGAAGACTTGAAAATTGTCACTAAACTAGGACTACCTAAGACAACTACTTGTACTGCTAAGCAAGAAGAGGTGGTCCCCATTTGCAATGGGTGGATGGTGTGAAAACCTCACAATAAGTCCGAAGTTATTAAATTAAATAACGAAAGTAATTAATTTATAAAGTTAAATTAAATATTTAACTTTATTGTTATTTATTTTATTTTATAAGGGACTATAGAGGTCAAATATTAAATTAAAGGTGACTTATTTTAGTAGATAGGCCTTTATTATTTAAGAAGATTAAAAAGGAAGGTAATTCTTATTAAATAGAAGGAAAAAAATATTTCCGAATAAATAGTGAAAAGATAAAAAGTGCTTTTTGAATAAACTAAAAAGCTATCAAAGGAGGATTGGGGCTCTCATTTGGGGATGTTGAGTTGGATTTTGATATTGCTTCTATTTTGGAGGAGATTGCTTCTTCATTTTTGTTTTGTGAGGACGAAAACCCTTATAGGCAACATTCTCTACATTTTTGAGAGTTACAATCTAGAGAATATTTGGTGGTTTCATTTGGATGTCACATTTGATCATATTGGAGATTATATATTAGACTTTCAAGAGCTTATTGTATGTTAGACTTGAAGAGAATAGATTTGGAGAATATTGAAGAGGGTTTACTTCTATTCGCTGGTTATATCTTCTCCCTAGTTGGCCGTACCATTTCCAGCCAGCCCTACTACTTCTTGAAGGGCCACATGAGGTTTCTAGAGCAGTTTTTGGCATTTGTAAAAGCTGGAATCTGCATTTATTGGAGTGATTTGCTTCTATTTGTCATTTCAGACCTAGCCGTTCTTTTTGGAAGCATTTTGGCACCTTCAAAATGCATATTTTATGAGCAGCCCTAGTTATTACTTGGCTGCATTTTGTGGGTATGTGGGATTTTAATATGTTATGTTATTCATGAGCTGAGTTGTCATTATCTTTGAGAGATGTAGAAAAATCAGATCATGAATTAAATCTGAAACTTTTAGCAGTGTTATTTCTGATTTCTGTTCATTCTTTTGAGTTTGTAAAGGTTTTGCAATATTATCTTTTCATCTGCACTCTTATTGTCATTGTTTATATTGCAAAAACTGTTCAAAACATAATCAAAAACAAAAAGAGAAAAAAAAAGGCTGCATACTATAGTGCCATCAGAGAAAGTGAATCCTACAATCCTGGAGGGTTCACTATGACAAAAGTGTGGCATGACGGATTGGGAACAATTGCCATATACATTTCATTATTATTGGAATAGGTCAGCCCAAGATTCAAGGGAAGAAGAACAAATAACACACACCATAGGAGACAAGGATGCCAAAGGAGATGAAAATTTCTTGAGAAATAGAAATGCAATAGAATGAACAAACGAAAAATTTGTGAATTTGTAGCAACAATAGAATGAGAGGATGGATTTATTGACTCAAATGATGGCTCAACAGATGGGGTTGAATACTGGTGCAAACAATAATAATAACGGGGTAAATGGAGGCCACAATGATCATGGGGAGAATTTAGTACATGGTGGTCACACCAATTAGCAGACTAGAACTATTAGTTCTAGA
This sequence comes from Chamaecyparis obtusa, assembly GCA_027943335.1. Taxonomy (NCBI): domain Eukaryota; kingdom Viridiplantae; phylum Streptophyta; class Pinopsida; order Cupressales; family Cupressaceae; genus Chamaecyparis; species Chamaecyparis obtusa. The sequence continues at coordinate 57,495 of BSBK01008281.1, read as the reverse complement.
CCACTTATCCCCACCTTTCCACCCAAGCCACCTGTCTAGACGGATAATGAGCCACACATCATTGAGTTGTAGAACTAGTTTCGATAGGATTGGGAGATTTGAGGCCCAGAGTTTCAGGAAGCCATATCTTTGAGAGATTACATGGATGTCACAATGAAACACAAACCTTGTATTGGAGGTAGAGTTCAAAAATATTATTTATAGAAGAGGGTAGGAAAGCTCACACTACCTTATTATGATGGGTCCAGGAAGACCACAACTAGACCATGGGTACAGGAGGTGGATACTTACTTTCAGCTCAACCTGATGTCAAAGGAGGAAGCTATTACATATGCAACAATACACCTAGACGGTATTGCACATGAATGGTGACATCATGGGATGATTACCATGGGTCATGAAAAGATCACTTCTTATGTAGAGTTCACAGAAAGAATGATTGAGAGATTTCACAAAAAGGATCCAAAACTCCATTTCAAGAAGTTAGCACAACTAAAGCAATAGAGTTTAGTGGATGCATTGCATACTTTTATAGGTTGTCTATCCTTGTGACAAACATTTTAGCGAGGAGACTTGTGGTACTCTGTATGGATGGTCTATTAGATCTTTTGAGAGGCTAGATCAAAGCTCTCAACCCACTTACTTTGAAGGGGGCCATTATAAAGGAAAGAGATATGGAGGCTTCTACAACTAGAAGAAAATTTCAATCTAAGGGCTTTCTTACAAAGAAAGAAAAAGATAATAAGCCATTACATAAGGAATCACATCAGCCACAACTTTATTCAAATAGATTGGACAATGAGCAATTAAATGACCTCAAAAGGAGGAAATTGTGTTATTATTGCAAAGATCCTTGGACCCTTCCCATCAGTGTAGTGTTAAGGCTAAGGTGAAACAGTTGGAATACTTTTTTGATGAGGATTCTGCATAAGAAAATTCAGATAAGCAGTCTGATTCTGATGATGAGGAAGAGGAAAACAAGGTGGAAGAGGGAACCATTGCTCAACTCATGAGTGCTCAGAAATCTATTACATTTAAGGTGAGTGGATTAATACATGTGAAACAAGTGGTAGCATTAATAGATACAAGTTCCATGCATAACTTCATTGATGAGATGGTTGTAGCCAAGAGAGGGTTGCCAAATAGAAAAACATGGGGGGTTCAAGGTGACGGATGCTAGTGGATAGTCAAGTTGAGGGATGAGTTCTTTGTAATGGACATGCAAGACAATGATATCATTCTAGGTATGAGATGGATGATGTCACTTGTATAGTTCGCCTTGAATTTACAGAGGTTAGAGATGATATTTGAGCACCATGGAAGCAAGGTAGTTCTCAGGAGAATTTCTAATGGAGAACCAAGAGTAGTTTCACTGAAGCAGATGAAGAGATTGATTAGGCATGATTAGGCAAAGTGGGCCCACAAGATGTCTTGTCATGCCTTCAGTGCCTACCAAGTAGCGAAAGCCCAATTACCATCCATATGTTCAAAGTTCGATATCCAAATACAATGTCATTTTTGGAAGTGTTGCCCAAAATTTCCCTGTCATTCATTTTTGGCCACGGTTCTTGTTTTCCAAAAGAAATGCTCAAGTGTCGAAACTCTCTGTGTTTTCTGCCTTTTAATGTTGAGAGTCCAGTGTGTTTTCTGCTCAAGTGTCAAAAACCCAGTGTGTTTTTAACCTCCTCTCTGCAAGCTCAGGATGTTTCTGCCTTTTGTCTGAAAGTTCGGTGTGTTTTCGACCTCTCCGCTCTGAAGATTCAGTGTGTTTTTGACCTTTTCTCGAAAACCCTCTGTGTTTTCGACACCCCTTCTATTTTTTCGGCCCTAAGCGCGCAACTCCGATCAGGCGGGTCCCGGTGCCTAAGGCCGTGCCAGTGCGGAAGATCCGACGGCTATCGCATGATCGCATGGGATCTTCCGATCCCATGAGATCATGCGACAACCGTTGATGCAGTGTTAGCAAAGGATCGGCAGTCAAGACAAGCGCCAGCGGTTATCGGGTAGCATCTTCCGGTTAGTTGCATGATCGCATGGGCTCTTCTGAACTCGTGCGCCCATGCGACTAACCACCTATGGTTACGGTGGTTACAAGCCAGCAGCATTGAAAGCAAGGGTCACAGGTTGACGTTGTCGCATGATCGCATTGGCCTTCCTGGCCGCATGCGTTCATGCGACAAGTGATAGGCGGTCCGGTTACAAGCGGTGGCGGTCAGTGGCTAGCCTCATGTGGTTGGTTGCATGATTGCATGGGCTCTTCCAAGCCCATGCGACCATGCGACAAACTATCAGCGATTAGCATGTTTTCGGGCGATGTTGCTATGGGTCCGTGCCAGGGTGCTGAGGTGTTTACTGATGTGGCGGTCGGACCGAATGGGGGAGTGACATGTGGCGGTCTGTGGGCCCGGGGTTGGCAAGCTTTGTGCGGTTACGCAGTTGGAGGTGGGCCCGGTTCTATGTTCATTCGGGTAATCTCGTAGTAAAAAGAGGAATATTCCTTCTATCTGGCGATTACGAGACTTCCCTTAGTCGGGTGATCTCCTGACGAAAAAGAATATGCCGAAAAGGTAACGCGACTCAGCGACTGCCGTCGGATGAAGCAAAGATCAATGGATTTTGCGTAGTCGTTGAATAGGTGCCCGAGGTTAAGAAAGATTGCGCGATTCAGCGACTAGAGGAGAAAGGTGACCCGGGGTGAAACCGGGGTTAAATTTGCAGTGCGATCGTAAGCCCGAGCTTTTGTGGCAAAGCAGAGGCGGATTTTCTAAGGGTTGTCGCATGATCGCATGAAGCCTTTCAGCCTCATGCGATCATGCGACCGCTGACTTTTCAAGGCTGTGTCATCAGCTCCTGTTGGGCCACGTGGTAGGCTTGACAAGTGTGCTATTTTGCGGGCCCCAGGTGTCTTGCGCAGGCAGAGGCAGATTTCAAAAAGACTTGTCGCATGATCGCATGAAGGCCTTTCTGCTCATGCGATCATGTGACCATTGCTATTACAAGGGCGGCGTGTTTGCTTTGGCGGGCTTTCTTCTGTAGAGATGTTTGCAAAGTGCGGGTAGCTGAGAATTAATGTTTCCAAAGGCAATTATGGCTGGGAATGTTTGCAGAGATCTTTTGGGCGCCGTTTTGAGTCCTTTCTAGTATGGGATCGGATTTGAATATTCATGACAAGGTCCAGCTTGTAGAGAGGTAGATGGATGAGGTTTTTGTCCTGGCAAGGTTGATCAATTCAGGGATGGACACGCAAAGGGAAAAATATCTGATCGGCCATGATATTCACAGAACACATTTATGATCAGATTGTGACTGTTTTAGGGCCAGATTATTTTATGCATATCTATGTAGCCCTAATTCGGGGATATTTTTGACTCCTGCCTGCGTGCAGTGAGTGGTGTATATATTGTTTTTTTTGGAGCTTTAGAGCGGAGAATTCACATTTTGTAAAAAAATAAAGGCTCTTTCTTGGGAACCTATCTATGGCATTTCTTCTTGCCCTTTGGTTTTCCACATTCTGTAAATTCCCATTGATAATACAAGTATTGTAGAGGCAGTTTGTGACAATCCTTCATGTCCTTGTGCTTCCCTATTTGCATTATCTCTTATTGGATTGAAGTTTATGAATGCTTTCAGTGATATCTTAGGTTCCCTGATTCCTCTTACTTTCTGTAGCTGTGTGTGTTATTGTGTTTGATCTGATTTAGGTGTTTTGTGGGTATACTACAACCCCTAGCAGCCTTGTCTCATTCCTACACCTAGTTGCAAAAAAGGATGTTTGTTTGCAAGTCATAGGTTGAGTCCTCTGTTCACACCCTCCTATGAAATACTTATGCAAGCCTATTCAGTAAGTTGTAATCTCTTGGACCTGATTCCTTCATTGGTTTCATCCCTCTGTACTGAGATCCAAACCCAAGTTCGGTGCATCACCTAGTAGGTAGATTTGCTTTCAGTCATTTCCTTTCATGCACTCCTATCCCTTTCCCCTTAAAGTTTAATTTCATGTTAAGAGCAAATCTAGGTGACTATCCAAGAGGAACCAGCCTAGAACCTGGAGGTCTCATCTCGATTAGCAAAAGGTCCCACAACCTTGAGATGATTCCCTTGTTATACTGAGTTATCAAGACTATGAGAGCTTGAGCTAAGGGTGCAAATTCAGTGTATAACAGGAAGCATTGCTCATAGAATACCTCCTGAGAGAGGGATTGTGCATGTGATAGAGTTGGAGGAAGAAGCCAAACTAGAGATTACCATCCCATACAAACATCCTAAGAAACATAAGGATGAGACAGAGAAAGCGATTAAGGAATTACTAGAGATGGGTCACATTAGACCTAGTAAGAGTCCCTTTGCATTAGCAGTTGTATTGGTGAAGAAAAAAGATAGTACTATGAAGATGTGCATTAACTATAGGGCTCTAAACAATAACAAAACAATTAAGAACAAATATCTGATCCCCAAGATAGATGAGCTTACAGATGAATTGCATGGTGCACGTTACTTCTCCAAGATAGATTTGAGATTGGGGTCCCGCCGGATGCAAATGCAGGCAAAGGATAATGCGAAGATTGCTTTTAGATGCCACTATGGTCACTTTGAGTTCCTGTTGATGCCATTGGGGCCAACCAGTGCTCCTGCTACTTTCCAAAGGTATATGAATCAAATCTTCACAAGACAACTAAGGAAACTTGTATTGATATTCTTCAATGATATACTAATTTTTAGCAAGACTTAGGAGGAGCACATGCAGTATTTGGAGGAGGTTTTGATCATCCTAGAGAGTGAGTATCTATATGGCAAGGAATCCAAGTGTGACTTTGGGATGACTAAGCTTCTTTATTTGGGTCATATCATTAGTATACAGGGAGTAAGAATAGTGTTGGCATTAAGAGATGGTAACCGGTAAGCCTGCTACCGGTACATGTATTGTCATTGATTGGAAAAAGAGGATAGATATTTTTCATCTCTCTAAATTCAAAAGATCTAAGGAGATCTGTATGAAAAGAGACTGGTTTGGCAACCAATGACAACATTCAAGAAAGAAAAGACTGTAATCGAGAGCAACCGGTCACTACACAAAGCATTAGCAACTGGGTAATGTATACAGTCAAGGAAAGAAGGATTCAACTATCAACCGAGGACTAGGATACAACCGGTGTAGACAAGCACAGAGGAACTAAAGGTACAAATCGGTGTTAGCAACACAATCGAGGAATGTGCGACCGGTAAGCAAAGGAAGGGACAGTGACAGGTCAAAGACTCTTACCTGTTCACAACACAAGGATCTCAACCGATCTAGTAATGAATCCGGTATGAACCGAGAAAGTCATAATCAACTATCTACTTCAACCAACTCTTTGACCGGGATTTCCTGCACTAAATCCGGAAGACTTTGAGTTAACATGGTGATCAGTTTGAGGTGCGTCTGGAGGTTTTAAAGCCGGAATCAATGGCTTTAAAACAAAGAGTTATCTCTTGTGAAAGAAAGATGCTGGACACGCATCTATTGCTTTCTTTATAAAATAGATAAAGCAAAAGCATGCATCGAATGTTTCCTCAGTAAACTGGTACTCCACTGAGTGATGTATCTGAAAGGGATCTAAAGTTAGGTCATGCATGAGAGGTGCAATTAGGGCAAGAACTCTATATAGTCTTCTGCCTATTGATAATATGAGTTGCCTTCATTCTACCAAAGAAAAGAGTGAACCTGAAAGCTTAAAAGAAGCTAGGGAAAATTGAGAAGAGAAAAAGAGAGAAAGAAGAGTGTGCAGAGAAGCACAATAGTAGAGGAGAACACACCTGCGGTGACCGGTGATGCTTCTCAGTTGAGCACAAACAAAGATCTTATCAAGCTATGCAAAGCCATTTGTAAAAGGTCAATCTTTCTATTGTTTTCTAGCAATTACAATAGTTAAATCCCAGTATTTGGGTGGACTCTAACAAGTCCCTTGTATCAAATCCCTTAACTGGGTGACATCTTTCAAGGTGTTCTAAGTCCTCTAACCAGGCAAGCACTAACCGGCCTTATTGTAACAAATCCCTTAACCGGGTCGCATCTAATAGTGCATTGTAATCCTTTAATCAAGAAGGCTCCTAACAGGGCATACTCCAGAAGAGTACAGAATTTGTGAGGTCTCCTCACACCGTGGTTTTCACCCTAATAGGGTTTCCACATGATAAATCTGGTGTCACTATGTAATTGTTTGCTTGCTGTTATTATATGCTTGAATTTGTTTGCCTCACAATCATAAGTATACTTCAACAGATTTAGAGAAAAAAAAGGTTTTAGAGGTGTTGATTCACCCCTCCCCTCTCAGCATCGGTTGGGACTGTCAAATGGATCCAAAGAAGATTAGGGCGATAATTAAATGGCCTACCCCTACCAATCTCTCACAGCTTAAGGGATTATTTGGGCTTTGTGGTTTCTATAGGGGGCTCATCAAAGGGTTTTCACAAACAACTCCACTTATGAACTTGACGAAGGGGTTTTTAGTGGTAAGAAAGGGCAGACAAGTGTTGAGCAGTTCAAGCTGGTGATGTCGTCTTGTCTAGTGCTATCCCTTCCATATTTTTCCAAACCCTTTGTGTTGGAATGTGATGCATCTAGAGAAGGAATTGGTGCGGTGTTGATGCAAGACAAACACCTGATAGCATTTGAGAGCAGGAAATTCATAGTAGAGAAAAGATACTTTGTCTACAGAGATGTTGGCCTTAATGCATGTTTTGGCCAAGTTCAAATCATACTTAGTTGGGATCAAGTTTGTGATTAAAATGGATCATAATAGCATTAAATATTTCATGAATTAGAAGGACCCTTTTGATAGACAACAAAAGTGGATTAGTAAGTTGCAAGCATATGCCTTTGACATTGAATATTTCAAAGGGAAGAAGAATGTTCTTTTTCATTCATGAGGAGACCACACTTATATTCTCTGGTTGAGATATCTGTTGGTCGGAGGGAATTGGTTGTAGCAAAATATGTTAAGGATCCGTAGGCAAGAGGAGTTGTAGAGGTATTATGTTCATCAACATAGGACTGGGTGCAATTTTTAGGTGGGGGACATGTTGTACTTGAGATTACAATCTTATAGACAGTCTTCTCTCAAGAGGAGTGAAGAAGAGAAACTCAAGCCTAGATTTTATGGGACATTCAAAGTTATCAAGAGGATTGGAAAGATTGCTTATGAACTTGAGTTACCTTCGAGTACAAAAGGTCATAATGTATTCTGTGTATCTAGGATCAAGAAGGCACTAGTAACATAATCTGACACCCTCTTCTAAGTTGCTACCATTGGCTGGGGAGGGGAAGCTAATTCTAATTCCTAAAGCCATTATTGATACCAGAGATAGAGTCCTTCAGAGGAGAAAAATCACAATTTATCTAGTCAAATGGAGGAACTTTCCAGTTGAGGATGCAACATGGGAGAATGAGTAGGTTCTGCAGCATCCCGAGTTGAGATTCTTTAGGATAAGCAATTCTAGGGAGGGAAAAGTGTAATGTCCCCCTTCAAAGCCACTCTGGCGTGGAGAGAAAACTAGCTTATTCATGAGATTCCCACAGGATAATGAGTGGGTTCAGGGAATCTTGGAGGTGACGACAGAAATAGTTTCTCATTCAGACAAGTATAAGGAGCAAAACACCCTTATTTGGAGTCTTTTATGACAATTTCTCCTATACTTACTGTAAGAACCCCAAATCAGTCCTTAACTGCTGTAGACATTTATCTCAATTTGTTGTTTGAAAGTTTATGATTTTTTTTTGGATTTTCAAGAGTTTTAGAAATAAAAAAAGAAAATATGCAATAATCTGAAAATTCTGAAACTATTCAATTAACTACTGCAACTTCTATTTATTTTCCAAATAAAATACAAAAGGAAATCAAGACAATCCTTTATTGGAAAATGATTAACAAAGGCAACTACAAAATGCATAAAAAACTTGGGAGAATACACCAGCTGCTGCAGGAACTTATTTATTTCAACTCTACAATGTTGTGGCTGTAAATCTCAAAGAGGATAATGGCTGCGACTTATTCCTCCATAAAACTGCAATTAAATATTATCTTCTTCTTCGTGCTGCTGAAACTAATACTGTTGAAGCACAAATAGAGTCTCTGGATGAAACTCTCTAAAATTCCAAATTCACTGGATATTTCACAAGCTCAAATGGATACACACAGAAGAACTACGTTCTTTAATGGGAAAGTTGAAACACTTCTCAGAGCTTGAAATCACAATGATCAATTCACAAAATAACAATGGATGCCTTCCTTCTTTCCCCAACAAGCATAAATAGGCTTTCCAACCCTAAATCGCAATTCCTTGAAAAGATGTGATTTAAGGCATTAAAAATATAATCATTAAATAAATTTAATGATTTAGACTTAGGAAAACATGCCAATAAATTAATACATTAATTTGGCCCCCTTCATGATACTTAAACCCATCACTTAAGTGATTTAATATAAAGTCAATTTACAACTTAATATTAAATTCTTTGCCATTTAATTTATATATAACCACTGAAAATTGAATAACTCCCTCAAAAATGAGAATCTGGCTTAATCGTCTAGAACTGGAGTTGGCATAATAATTTCCCATGTGATCAAATAATATTTCTAAAAATAGCAGGGGTCTATCTCTATGACTCTAAAAGTTTCTAAAAATAGCAAAACTCAAACAAGTAGAGTCTGAAACCTCTCCATACCAAATCAAAGGTACTGAGCTCTGCAAAATTCGAACCATCAAATAAGCATATCTCCTTTGTGCACAAATTGACCCTCTATCTGTCTCTACTAGCCTACGAGGGTCCAATGATAGGCTAATCAATAGCTAGAATGATGTTTCTCGCTAGAAGGGGGCATCACGCTTACTATTTTTAGTGAGTTAGTGATGAGCACCAATGTAATGTCCCCTTTTAAGATAACTAAAAATATTGGGACAATTATTTGGTTTCCTTAAACTTACACTATCTGATTTTGCAATTAAACTATGTAATGGATACTATGAGGATAAATGTGTGTAAAATAACAATGAACAATGTCACTTTCTATTTCTGATATATGCAATTATATGTATGCCAAAGTGAATTGATGTTTCTTGCACTTAGCGCAATGATCCTTGCTATGTCAAATATGGTAATATAACCATGCAATTGAGATGTAATGGTATATCAATACGAATTATTGTCTCTGGTATAATTCTTATGGCATGCATTGTCTGATCCTTAATTATTGCTTATAGCGATATAGTTGATGTTTCTAATGTAATCCTTCAAACTGTGCAATCAATTCTACTTATTTCTTATAGCAATAATTGTTGTAACTGATATGCTGATATGCTTATGCAATTCTGAAATGCTGCAATGTCTGATATAGTCAATTGATTCTTGCAACATGGGTGTTGTAGCTGATGTTTCCTTAAGTCTATGCGACAAACAACACCAAAGGAAGTCGCTCAATATAGAGCAGATCAACAAGGGATAGAAGCGATATAAATTCCAAATTGATAAATGAATGTAGTGAGATTGAGTGCCTCCTTATATCTTTCCAAAGGATGATAAAGTTATGTTCAAAAGACACGTCTCATGCCTATTTATAATTGTCTTCCTTCCTTAATCACACCATTAAATGACAATTGGTGATTGCTGACTTAACATATATTAATCACTTTAATCGCCCCCTTTCATAATGCCAGTCACACCCATTAGTCTTCAGTTGGTTAGTGATAACTGCTTTCTTAATTACACACATTATAATGGCTGTCGATAGTTAGTCTGTGACTTGTCTTTATCGGTATAATAATCAATGTCTAACAAATGTTGCCTTAATCGAAAGTGTTATATAAGTTTGCTGACTTACGTGGCCTGTATTCCATTAATATTATAGCTTCTTGTTGTGGGACATAGCTATTCACATATCATATAATGCAGTGCCTTCATATACACATCAGTTTAGCCTGATCGCTGCAAAATTATATATTAAATTCTCGCTGAATACTTAATCATCAATCTTTATTATTGATGATGATCAATCCTTTGTCTTTACTTTAAATTGACTAACAATATGGTATAGTAATCATACTTAAGATGCTTGCTTTGAGTGATGTTGGTATGCTGTCATCAATGCTTGATAAATAACATTTTCCACTTATAATCATTCTTTCCTTATTGATTTGGAAGGGTGAACTGATTGCTTCTCTTCTTATTCAATCATAAAGATTACCTTTATGAAACAACTAATTGATAATGTTGATAAACAAGAAGAATAGATAATATTGATGCCTTAATCCAAGTCTTCGATATCCTTCTTTTGTATCACTGGGAGACTAAGAAAAGTGAACGCTCTTTTACTGATCCTGACCTAAGTCATCTCTTTGAAGCTCTAGCATAGCATTGAAGATTCTCACAAACTATTGGTCTCTTGGCACCATCAACAAAGGCATATAACTTTCAGTGATAGAGATCGTGCTCTCATCGTTTAATATTTGGCTATCGATGTGTATCATTAATCAATATTATTGATTATTCCATCATATGTGTTATCCATATTTTATGTCTTATGTATCTCCTTTCTTCATTCAATTGATAAATCATCGCTTATTCTTCATGTATGATCATTTGATGCATTATTGCAGTTTCACCTCTTTAAAGACTTCACATACTTGGTTGACATGATGTGAAAAAGATGGGAACATCACAACCGACACAGTCAGTTGCTATTTTTAGTAATGTTGGTGGAGCTGTTTTGATGTTTAGCATGAGATTTGATATAGTCCAGAGTTAATAAATTAAATAACGATAATTTATTCATTTATAAAGTTAAATTAAATATTTTACTTTATCATTATTTTACTTTATTTATAAGGGATCATAGAGACCAAACATTAAATTAAAGCTGACTTATTTTAATTGGATGGACCTTTATTATTTTATGCTACATTGGGTGACTAAAAAGGGAGGTGATTCTTATTAAATAGAAGAAAAAATCATTCCCGAAAAATTAGTGAAAAAGCAAAAAAGTGTTTTAAAAAAAACCGCTACAAAGCTATAAAAGTAAGATTGTTAGACTTTTTGTCATTAATGTCAACTATACTGTTAGCAAATTTGATGAAATGCAGAAATTTCAGAGGTTTACAGAAGTTTGCAAATTGAAATGACAGTATAATGATCAATGTTTTTATTTTGGCTGTTTTGAGAATGCAATTAAATCTGATAAAGAATAGATTGTTTAATATTGTTATTGAAAAATAAACATGCACAAATATAATGTCCCCAACCTAAGTTACCGATGCATAGGGGTAAGGACTGGATGTGGAGGCGGATGCGAGCGGATGCGGATGCTGATCTGGGTGCCCTGTGGACGCCACCCGGAAGCGCATCCGGGGGCCCAGGATGCGCTTCTAGGTGCCCCTGGATGCGCTTCCAGGTGGCATCCATAGGGCGCCCGGGCGCATCTTAAGGCGCGACCTTCATTGTTATCCAAAACAGGCCGTGGATTCAATAAATGTGGCAAAGAAAATATAAGAAAACCATAGAAAAAGAAAAAGAGGTGTTTGAAGCCTGGTATAATCTAGGGAGGATGTAGACTTTGTTAAATCATACTATGAAATAAAAGATGAGGATATTGCACCAAAATAAAATAAAAAGAGAAATAAGTAGACGATGTCTAATAAAAGACTCTGTATGGCAGAGAACCTTACAATGAACCAAAAGATAATAATTCTAAAGATAATGTCTTTCTAAAGTAGGTTGGGTGTGATATGCTCACATAAATTGGTTGCAAGATGATTTATATTATGATAAAATTATTAAGGATGATAAATATGAAGATTTATAGCCTAAGAGAGTATGTATGTTGTGTTGGAACCCTAAATTTTTGCTAAATTTAGAGTTCCAGATTCCATACTGAAGAGTAAGTTTCTTCATACAATCAGGTGCAACACCTATGGTTGAGTATATTATTTCATTTTCAAATCCCGGATCTTGAATCTTATCAATGATGAAGTATCATTATTCTGATTCATACTATCAAATGATTTATATTTGTATATTTCTTGCACTTCTTTGCATATATCATATATGATATATATAATATATATATTATATATAATTATATATATATATATACACGCATCTAGACACATCCGCATCCCCTAAAAAAAATTCACGCATCCGAATCTCGCATCCGCATCCAAATCTGCACCCAAATCGGTAACTTAGTCCCCAACTAGGAGGCTGTCAATTTTCAATGTTTATTTAAAACGAATTGCATTAAGAAACAATGAATGATTCACAATACATTTGACACTTGATATATCCAAGCCCACTCCTTACTTCTCTCCTAAACTCAACCCTAAGGGGAATGGGGATTTACTTGTCGTGGGGCACTTGACACCAATCTACAAGTAGGCTCCCTCAAGGCTTCAAGCCCCCGTCCCTATCCCATCTTGGGATTCACCTACCTTGTGTGGATTTACTCTGCTTTTCCCTACACAACACCAGCCTATCCCCTCGCAGGGCTATAGAAATAAATTAAGGAATAGGCTGCAAATATGTTAATATCTCATGTATTATCAATATGTATATATATAAATATAGAATGCAATTTGCATATATATAATCCTAATTTCAATATTATTGTCAGATTCATGTCTATATCTATATCTATATATAGTAGGCCATATAAGAAATCCCTCTCTCTAATAGGATTCAAATATAATATTCTTTAATATTAATTCCAATATACCTATTTTCTGTCACATTTTTACCAGCAGTATAATATGGTTTCATTACTTTTAATGAGCGCCAATGATGTATGTTCCTATATGTCTCATGTGATGAGTATTTAACAATAATTGATAATTCTCCTTTCTGATCTCTTCCTTGTAATCAGAATTGAATGTCATCTGATATGGTTTTAGCGATTTATCTTGAACTCTCGACAATGATAATTTGATTCTTGTAAGTGTCGAATCCTCCCTGTTCAATGATACTCTTCTGTATTTTCCGTGAATATGCCAGAGTTATATTGTTGTGTGAATTAGGTGTAATCAGTTACTGGTAATAAGGTGACAGAAATATTGAATCCTCAGGAATTTGCATCAAAATCATCAGGAGTTGCTCGTTGATTGCCCTCCGTAGTTATCAGTGCTGAAGAGGAGTGTCGATATGTAATGAGTAGAGTGCTAAGCACTTTCCTTGAGAAAGTGGCCTTGTGAAGAAGTCGTTAGAAGGACCAGCACATGTCACCATGGCATGGACTGATTTAGTGGAATCATTGCAAGGATAATGCGAATTGATTTGTTGCTGTATGATTCAGATTTGTATGCTGCAGTTCATCTCAAGATTGATTTTGTAATAAACAGGTCAGAATTATATATCTTGCTTTTTAAGCTTTATTGGCTTGTTGCAAATGAAGAATTCAGAACTGGAAGGTCATTGCAGATTCATAATTGTTTGCCAAGATATATGAATGAAAAACTTAGTAGAACAGTGTAATTTTGTAAGGGTTTCACAGTGATCAGAATTATATTGTTTAGAAGGCTGTCTGATGATCTGTAGTTGCACCCTATCTTTCCATAAATAAGTTCAAATATAGTTTCCTTACAGCATAGTCAGCACTTGCGTGCAAAGTGTTTGACTTAATACACACATTTGAAATCACACAACAGTATGTCAACTGTTTGACAGAATGCACTTGAAGGAAAAGGTAGAAGTAGTTTAAATTGAGTGAGTTTGGCAAGGGACATTATAACAAAATTGGATTATTGCTGACAAGAATAAAAACATGTTCGATCTGCATGTTCAGTTCAATCTGTGTAACTTGATTTGCAAACAAGATAAATCAGTTCGATCTGTGTGACTTGATCTGCAAATAAGATAGGTCAGTTTGATTTATGTTGAATGGACAAAAACTTAATTTGCAAACAGAAATGATCACATAATGTATTTACCTACAGAATGACTCAGAAAAACTTTTTTCCGGTGGAAGTCTGATCATGGTTAGTTCGATAGAAGTCTGGTCATTGGCATCGGTTATATTATAGTTGAGTGGTTGAATCTATTTCAAACCATCCTTGAAACTGTTACTTTGCAATCTTCCTTTAATGCTACTATTTCTAAAAATGTAAATACTTTGGCACAACAAAGAAATGCTACACATTATCGATTCAATTGATGTAAACAAATGTTTGAGGCTGATGACAGTTGAAACTGCTTAGGCAGTTAAAACTTCCTACAACCACATAGCCAATGGAGATAGGAAGTCTTATTTAAATGATGCTCGAGTTTGATGTTGAGAGTAGTTGAATATTAAGTGCATTATGTTGAGAAAGAAACATGCTTTACTAGATGTTTTGTTATAGAAAACTTAATGCAAATATGGGTATTGTTGGAGAAGTTTTCAAAATAGCATGATCTGATCTGCAATCATTCCAAGTGGTGAATGTGTGGCGGATGTTTCCTTTTGAGGAAATCTGATCAAACACAGTATGCTGCAAACACACAAAATCTTTAGTATATAATATATATGCAATTTATTCATTTTGACAGTGAGCAAGGTTTGACAGTACAGTGATTTATGATATTCTATTTGATGGAGTTGTACTAAGCAAATGTGAACAGGAGTTGCAGAAGGCAGATTTATCAGAAGATTAATGTTTCGTGATTTGTAAATCAGACCACAATATCTGAAGGGTTGTGTTGTTCAGTTTGCAGTATTTTTTCCTTATATATCATCATAATTGTGAAGTTTGAAGTCGCAGATTTAAATTCAGTAATAACTTGTTTTGTAACATCCTATGGTTGGGGCCTCAAGGATGTTGGGTTGGTGCTCAGATTGAAGAGATTGTGATAACAAGAGTTGGTGCTCTTTATCAAAGAATCGGTGATTCCTTAGGGTTAGTGCCCTTAAAGTTCTGTAAATCATTTTCATCTGTGAGCCTGAATTAGGACAGTAGATCCTAGTAGCATTTCTCACCATGGTTTTTACTTTTTCCCATCCTGGGTTTCCACATGTTTCTTGTGCATTGGCTTCATTGTGTGGTTGCATTGCTTTCAAATTTCAGTTTCAATTTACATTCCTTTCAGTTTTCAATTTAAAGTTTAGTAAACATCATCAAAAATTTTAATTTGTTAAGGATCTAAGTTTTATCTCTCCTACTGATTCATCCCCCCCCATCAGTAGAAGAATTGTGCTCTCTAATTGGTATCAGAGCAAGGTTCTTGAAAAAGCTTAATCATCCTAATTAGATCTTGGATATAGGACACATAGCTTGTTTGAAAGGATCCTCCTCTAATTTGATGGTACCAATTATGCATCGTCAAACAACTAAAGCCGTCTAGGACAAATTGAAGAGCATCTACAAAGGTGATGATAAAGTGAAGCAAGAAAAATTACAAACTTACAAGGAAAAGTTTGAAGTTTTGAAGATGAAGGAAGAAGAGCATATTGCAGACTATCTCCTTATAGTCAATAAGATAGTGAATGCAATCCAAGGTCTTGGAGAAAAAATGAAAGACTCTGTGGTCGTTCAAAAGATTTTGAGATATTAACCTTCAAGATATAATGCTAAAATCTCTTTGCAATTGAAGAAGCTAGAAATCTTAGTATAATCACAGTTGATGATTTAAATGGCATCATAACAGCATATGAAATGATAATGAATGGTGAAGATGACTCTAAGAGACAGGTTGCTTTTAAAGCAACAAACATAGCACAGGAAGTGAGTTCAACGTTAGACTTTGATACGGATGAAGAACTTGCAAACCTTGTTAAGAAACTCAAAAAAGGTTTTGGCAAGTACAATAGGAAGCTACCCTTCAAATGCTTCAATTGTGAGGAAATTGGGCACTTTGTTCCTAAGTGTCTTTATGCCAAAAATGATAAAGATAATGAGGAAGGCTACAAGAAGAAGAACAAAGGCCAATTTCCTTACAAGAAAAGAAATTCTTCAAGAAGAAGAAAAGCTTGTACATCAAAGAATAAAATACAAATTCAGAAGAAAGTGATGAATCTAATGTTAAAAATTGTGAGGCATTGTTCATGGCAATTGGGTCACTCACTGCAGATCAGAGTGATGAAGATTTGCATGATGATGAAGGAGAAATAGATCTTTAAAGAGAATTATTATGTGCCCTAGAAGAAATTAGGAGATTGAAGGAGGAGAACTCTCGACAAAAGATTTCAGCATTGAAAGATAAAGAAGCCTTAAAGAATGAACTTGAAGAAGGGAATCAAATGATTATCAATCTAAAAATTGAAATTGAAGAAGGTAAAAGACGAAAAGAGGTACTCAATTTTGAACTTATGTTAAAATCTGAAAATTGTTTAAAGTTGGGAAGTGAATTAGTAGCTTCGAGAAATGAAATTAAACAATTGAAGATTGTTTCTAAAAGAAAAGATAAATTTGAGAAGATTTCTAATTTGTTAGATGAAATGTTAGCCAAGAAAAGATTAGAAAAAGGTATATCTAGTTTGGGTTTTGATACAGGCCAAAGTTCTAGTGATTCTTTCAATGAGAAGGAAAATAATGATGGATTTGTTAAGGTCCAAAGGTCAAAAAGGTATCCATAGTAGCATCCACCTATAAGAAGAGTGACAACAAACATCTTTTATCGTTTTTATGGTTATTGTAACTTTTGCAATTACTTTAGTAATAAAGCAATTGATTGTAGAGTTGTATCAAGAAGGGAAACTAATTTTGTTACTTGAAATCCTTTTGATTCTTTGGAAGATTTTAGTGTGATTTGTTTTAAATGTAAAATGTTGGTCATATTGCAAGAAACTATAATGATTTTTGCAAGACAAAAAGGGACTAGGAGAAAGCTCTTGAATAGCCCTCAAAGTTTCAAGAAAGAAACAAAAAAAGTGTGGAAAAAGAAAGAAAGAAAATTCATGATTTTTTAGACTATGTTGCATGCAAAGAGGCGGAATCTTTGGATAATAGACAATGGTTTCTCAAATCACATGACAAGTGATAAGAGTAAGTTCACTACTTTGACTAATTGGAATGGTGGTGCAGTAAAATTTGGTGATAGTCATCAATTCAAATTCATGGTAAAGGTTCTTTGAGCATTAATGGTACTCTAATATCACATAATGTTTGGTATGTTGAGGGATAGAAGTATAATTTGTTAAGTGTCAGTAAAATTTGTGAGAATTGGTGTTTTATGATGTTTAATGCTCAAGGGTGTGAAGTCAAAATGGTTAAATCAGGAAAACTAGTAGCTAAAGGAAAAAGGACAAAAAAGTAATGTTTGTGATTGTAGAGAGGTAAAAGGAAAAAAAATTTGGGACAACTTGATGAAAGTAGGCTTTGTCATAGATGACTAGGTCATGTGAATTTTGATAATCTTGTCAAAATTAGTTCTATGAATTCAGTAAAATATATACCTAAAATGAACAAAAAGCCTAAAAATATTATTTGTAAAGAGCGCAAACAAGGAAAACAAGCAAGAGTTTCATATCCAAAGAATACTCAAGCTCAAAACCCTTAGAGTTAGTTTAAATTGATCTCTATGGTCCCACTAGAACTAAGGGTTTTAAATATGAAATATTTTTATGTTATTGTGGACAATTTTGTAGAATGACATGGGTAACATTTTTAAAGGAAAAACCAGAGGTAATTGAGAGATTCAAAAATTTTAGAGCCATGGTTGAAAAAGTGGTTTGTAGCCTTAAATCAGACAGTGGTGAATTTATTTCTAATGAGTTTGATGAATATTGTAAGCCACATGGCATCAAAAGACATTTTTCTACATCAAAAACACCACAAAAAAATGGTTAGTTGAAACAAGAAATTGGACAGTCAAAAAATTGGCAAGAATCCTACTTAATAAAGCCAAAATATTTGATAGGTTTTGGGTGGAAGAAATTCATACGGCGGTATAGACTCTTAACGAATACAATTGAGGCCTTATAGTAAGAAAAATCCCTATGAATTATGGTATGGCAAACCTACTTCTATTAAATACTTTAAGGCTTTTGGTAGTAGATGTTTTATTAAGAGGGAAGAAGATGGTTTGGGCAGTTTTGCTTCCAGGTGTGATGAGGGAACATTTCTTGGCTATTCCACTCATAGAAAGGGTTACAAATGCTATAACTATAGATTGAGAAATATTAGTGGAAGTGTTAATGTAAAAATTGATAAAATTGTACATAAAGATAACTCTGAAGAATATTTTGATAGCAAATAATTTGAAAATACTGTTGTAAAAGATTCTGAAAATAATTCTCTTGAACATGATGTTGTTGAAATAGGCCTTGAAAATGGTAATGAAATGACTTTTGAAAATGAGGACGAAAAGTCTCCCTCAAAATTTGTGAAAAAGAATCATTCTGGGCAACAAATTATAGGACAAAAAGATGACGAAGTTGAAACACAAAGAAATCAAATAATGAAGAGGTATATCTTTCTTTACTATCTAGAGTTGAACCTAAGTCTTATAATAAATCCAGTAAAGATGAAAGTTGGATCAAGGCAATGAAGGAGGAGTTGACTCAAATTTAGAAAAATAAAATATGGGAGTGAGTTCCTAGACCTACTGATAAGAATGGAATTAGTACTAAATGGGTATTTAGGAACAAACTTAATTAGGATGGAAAAATTGGTAGAAATAAGGATAGGCTTGTTTGCAAAGGGTATGCACAAGTTGAGGGTATTGACTTCAAAGAGACATTTGATCTTGTAGCACAATTAGAAGCCATACAAATGTTCTTGGCATTTTATGTTTGCAAGAATTTCGAAGTATGGTAGATGGATGTAAAATCAGTTTTTTCGAATGAGAATCTAGAAGAAGAAGTATATATAAAGCAGCCAGAAGTTTTCCAGTCTCCCAGTAAAGATGGATATGTTTGTAGGTTAAAGAAATCCTTATATGGTCTAAAACAGGCTCCGAGGGCTTGCTATTCCAGTCTTGATCAATATCTTCAACAAGGGTTTATAAGAGGTATTGTAGGTAGCAATTTATATTTCAAGTCAACAAATGAACATATATTTGTGGTAGTTATTTTTGTTGATGATATTGTGTTTGATGGAAATCAAAATATTTCCAAAGATTTTGCTAATCAAATGCAAATAGAGTTTGAGATATCTATGATTGGAGAACTTTAACTTTTTCTTGGGTTGCAAGTTTCTCCATTGGATACGAGTATATTCTTATCTCAAACTAAATATGCAAAAGAAATGCTCAAGAAATTTCAAATGGAGGATTGTAAACCTATGAGTACACCAATGATAATGAGTTGTGAGTTGAGTAAGAATGATGAGTCACCTGATATAGACCAGAGGTCTATGATACACAGTTTGTTGTATCTTACTTCATCAAGACCTGACATCACGCAAATTGTCTACATAGTTGCTAGATTTCATTCTGCTCCTAAAGTTTCTCATATTAATGTTGTAAAATAATCTTTAGATATATAAAGGGTAACATGAATTATGGTTTATGATATCCAAAGATTGATGATTTCACTCTAACAATTTATACAGATGACGAATGGGCAGGTTGTATCAATGACAGACGTAGCACTAGTGGTGGTGCATTCTTTTTGGGAGATAATTTTGTTTCTTGGTTGAGCAAGAAACAAGAATCTATGACCTTAGCCACTGTTGAGGTTGAATATGTTGTTGCAATTTCATGTTGTACACAAGTCTTATGGATGAAGAAAACTCTCAAAATATTTAAAGGCGATCTATAATAAGTTTGTTTCCATTCTTTGTGACACTACTAGGGAAATTAATATTTATAAGAATATAGTTCTTCATTCCCACACTAAGCATATATACATAAGATATTAATTTTTGAAATAAAAAGTTGCAGATCATGAGGTCAACCTTGATTTTGTTGCTGATACAGAGGAAGGACCTTTAACATGACAAAGACTCAAAACTTATAGAGGTTCTCACTAACCCTAACATAGGTGCAGCCTATGTACTCTTCCTTAGACCACTACTATTGGCCTACTTAAGGATCTTTGAACATACATGCCTTGGACTCTTCAAAATTACATGGACAAACTCGTTATGTGGCCTAAAAGATCAGATGCAACTCCCTTTCATTGACCAAAACAATGCAATGACACATCTGTACAAAGCACTTTTAATTACTCATGTAAGGGGACAGTCCTTTTGTTCTAATGGGTATACAAACATACATTGTCATTCCAAAATCATAATATAGGCTTATAGGGACTCTTTCAACATTCTTAGAAATGTTTCTCCAATTTTTTAATGAAAGACATGATCCATTGGTTCAAACTCTATCTACACTATCCCATTGGATTGTCAACTCTATCCTTTCTAGGAACAAGGAAACATATTAACCAAGTTTAATTCCTTGACCCTTGGAACAAGCCATGTATTATGCACCTTCAAACAAACCTTGTCTTTGCTTGATAAAACCCTCCATTCACTATCCTACAAAATGTCAAACACTATTTTAGATGGAACGGTCAATTTTAACACGTGCAAACCTTAACTCCTGACCCTGCAACTTGGAGATATTAAAGAATGTGTCAACATAGACCTCTCCACCGATTTTTAGCATTTTCCACCATACTAATCAAGAGAAATGATTTTTTTTGTCAAACTAGAAACCCTAGGCATGGTTTTTGACAAACCAAAAGAACACTCTGCAATGTGAGAAAAATTCAGAAATAATGCACAAAAACAAGGATTTCTTCTTCACAATCTCCAACCCCCAAATTTGAGTTGGGAGCACAATTTATACATTTTCCATCTTGTCCAACTGACCAACTAACCATGTTTTTAACTGTTATACACTAAGTTTGCGCCTTTGTTTCAAGCTCTCTTGGTCTTGATAACTTAGTATAACATGGGAATCATCTCCAGGTTGTGGGACCTATGCTAACTGAGATGAGACCTCCAGGTTCTAGGCTGGTTCCTCTTGGATAATCACCTTAATTTGCTTCTAGATATGAAAAGTAAATCTTTTGAGGAAAAGGGATAGGAGTACTTGAAATTAAAAGTGCTTGAAAGCAAACTACCTGCTAGGTGATACACTGAAATGAAGGGTTTGAATCTTAGTATAGAGGATGAAATTAATGAACAACTTAGGTCTAGGAGATCACAACTCACTAAATAGGCCTACATAAATATTTCATAGAAGGGTCTGCAATAGAAAGAGGCTATTCAGGGAAAGAGAGAAACCTTCACAAACAATAGCATTCCTAAGTGTTTAGATGCAATCCACAACCTGTAGACAAACATTCACCTCTGCAACTCGGTATAGGAATGAGACAAGATTGCTAGGGGGTTGTAGTATACCCACAAAAGCATTCACATCAAATCACCCACAATAATACACAACAATTGCAGAAAGAGAGAGGGATCAAGAACCCTAAGGTATCATTCAAAACATACATATACTTCAACTCAATAAGAGGTAATTCAGACAAGGAAGCATAGGGACATGAAGAATTGTCACAAAATACCTCTACAATATTTGAATTATCAATGAAAGATTTACAACTGTATAAGCCAGAGGATAGAAATGATACCACAGATGACCCTTAAGAAAAGTGAAATCCTTTTACAATTGTCCAACTCTGAGCACTAAGGCTCCAAAAAGAACTATATACCTCTCACTGCACGTAGGCAGGAGTCAAAAATTAACCTAACTAGGGTTACAAGATTTACAACAATATCAAACCCTAGGTACACTAATTACCATCATCAAAATCTCCGAGAATACTGGTGATCGAATCATATCTTTTCTTTACGTGTTGATCTTGTACTGAGCCCTCCTCCAAACACAACAACCTTGACTCATCCACCCACCTGCAACTCCACTAAGCCATGAAGGCTCTAAATCTGATCTTATTTCCCTGGGTAACAGTAACGTTCAAAAGGTGGCGCCAACTCTTTCTAGCGTCTCCTGGTGTGACAATGCGGCACAGTATCCTGCAACGCCGGCCAACAGTCATCTCCATCAACTTCCCCACCCACAAATGTCCTAAGAATTAAATTCTTGAGCTACCCGACGTCGTGCATGGCCAAAAGAATGCAAAACCCTAGCAAAACCAGCAAAAATCATTTGAATTTTTGAAATATAATGGATAGCGGCAAATTTAAAACATCACCGTTGATGAGAAATCCCTCCCGGCAGATGAACTGTTGCGATGCACTCAAAAAAAAAAAACTAAGCTTCCCCCTCTGACAGGTCAATTGCCACCTGGAAGTCAGCAACCAATGAAACGCGAGCAAATCAGCATGTCTGACAGACTTGGACCCACAACCTACAGAAAGAGCATCGGACGGTTGTCACTATACCATGATGCTAAAAGTCAAGCATCTTGGATCCCCGGTATAATGACAACCGCCAGATCAAATCGGACATTAAGCTCTTTAGAAATCCCTGACCCAACGGACCCACTGACAACCACTACGTAGCATACCAACCAGCCAATCACAAATGCACAGCTCAGACTACGTGGCAGGACCCACTGACAAATGAACTCTGCAGGCAGGAAGATCGACGATCGTCGCAAGATCTCATGGAATCTTTCGGGGCCATGAGATCATGCGACAACCGTCAGATCTAGAATCTTGATTTGGCTGCTGAACCGAGACCGCCAACCGAAACGGTAACAGCTTGCCAAATCGCTAAGTGTTAAGGGGTTGACCGCCGGGAATCGGAGATTTGGCGACTGAAGGATTTTTTAAAACGCACATGCGAAATGAAGGGACTTAAGTGGCCGATAAAGTAAACTGCAAATTAGAACAGGGCCTTAGGGTTTTTTGGGTAATGGCTAGCTTTATGAATTTTTAACTGCAGACCAGGGGAAAAAACAATTTGCAGAGGCCAGAGGACAAGGCACAACTTCATGAAATTTTCAGGGATGCTTGGCAGGATAAAAACAGAGACCTTGGGATATATATTAGCCAAATTTGCATGCACAGGAAAATTAGGGTAACATTAACAACCACAACAAATTTGACAATTTGGACAAAGTTGCTTGACAACTTTTAATGCAACTTTTGTGCAATTTTTACAACTTTTAACAACTTGGTCTCAAACTCTCCAAAATGGATCAAAATGATCCCAAATGGTCTTAAATGACCTTATTGACACAAAACAACCTAAACCAAAAGACAACAAATGCACCCAAATGGATGCCCCTGCATCATACTCCCTGGAGAGAAAGAATTCAAGTTCCACTTGAATGGAGGTCTACAACCGTCATCCCAAGAGTGATTTCGAAATCTAATTTGTGTTTTACCTTTGACCTTCCTCCCTTGTATGGTGCTTTTCTTTATGTGACCACGTTTTTTGCCTTTTTCCTTTAGGTGAGTTCTTCATCTTGTCCAATTATATCTTCATCCCTTTGCCTTCTTGAAGTCCATCCCCTGTTACCATGTTTGCTTCATATGTGAATGTCTTCATTTGTAAATCTGTTGTCTTCATTGCTTTACCATCCTCCTCTTTTGGTTCTTGCATGTCTTGATGCTCCATGTGTTGTACTTCCCCTCTTGCACTTTTACCTTCTCCTTCATGAGGCAATACAAGCGATGTCATACAATACTTCAAACTGTTACTAACTATTGTAGATTGCATATTCGACTTCATACTCATTTGATAAGGTCTTATGACTGTATTAAAATCTTGAATTGAAATAATTGTTTCCTATCTTGCCTTCATACTCAATGGTTTCAACTCCATATGAATTACACGGGTACATACCTTAACTGTTGATGTTTATAGTTTTGATCAGATAAAATGATCACAATATTGTGAGAAAATAATAAGCAATATATTAATATACATATAATGATGGACATTATTATTATATTAATATACAAACTTATAATATTGAATTAAATAAACATCATTGAATTAATAACATTGTTATTCAGATGAAATGATATGAGATAATATTATTATGCATTATATACAGATATTGATATATACAATAATAATGATATTATTATATATATCAATATACTTATACAATGTATATATTTTAGTTGATCAAATAAATAATATTAAACTCATATATTACAGATTTGTATGAGTTAGTATTACCGATTTGTTTCGGTCCCTCACATTAACAATGTGTATTAATAATACTTCTAAACTGATCGGTCTCCATGCTGCGTTGACTGCTGCATGTTATACGATCCTGCCAAGCAGTCTCAATGAGATGTTATATTAGTACCAACTGTTTTAATAACAATCAACCTGTCAAAGATGCCGATTAGTATCGGTTCATATTAGCGAATGGATATTGTTTGAGATGTGAACGTTAACAACACAAAGTGGATCGGTACCAATGAATATTATGGAAAGACATGTTGATGAATAGACATGTCTCCACATGTGGAGACATGTCTCTTCATCAACATGCCTTCACTTATATATATAGATATTTCTTGATTGGATGAATATATATATAATTGAAACAATACAGTCTTTCTTCTAAAGAGGTGCAGAGTTATAGTATAATACAGTTAGATATATCTGTTAATATATCTGTAATATATATGTACATCTATTGTGATTATATGTATCACACATACTAAGTTGAGATAAGAAAATTTAAAAGCCATACATTCTTGATCCAAAACTTAACATTAACTTTGTTTTTCTGCCTTTGTAAGACCTGCTTCATCCATCCTCTTCATGCCATGAGATTGTAGCAACTCAAGCTTTCTTTCATTGTTCTTGTCAAGTGAACATCCCTAACTTTTATTTTCTCTACATTTGGTTCCAACTGACAAATTTGGCTTCTCCTCCTTGATCATCATAACATTTCCTGCAAACAAACACTCACACAAATTTTTAGTTTCAAAAACACAAGATTTGCTTCTCTCTTCAGAAGCTTCTATCAGCCTCCCTTTCAACATATCTTGCAACACATCCATTCTTGTTGTTGTCATGACAACTCTAGGTCTGATCATCATTGTACCACCTGTGGTTTCCTCTTGCACTATTTTTAAGAACTCCTTCTCACCCATTACCATCACACTTGATCCCACTTGTTGTTCTTTATCTTCATCCTTCAAGGGTGTTAAGGTATAAGAGGGTCCATCTTTTTCTATCACATAAGTATTCTTCCTTCCATCATACTTGGCATTTCTATCAGATTGCCACAATCTACCAAGAAGTATATGGCACACTTCCATTGGAATTATGTCACACAAGACCTTATCCTTATATCTACCTATTTGGAACTCGATCGAACACTGCTCATTCACTAACACTTGTTGTCCTTTGTTTAACCATGAAACCTTATAAGGTGCAACATGTGGAAACCTCTTTAATTTCAACTTTTCAACCATTTCAACAGCAACTGAATTATTCGTACTAACTGAATTAATGACAACTTTGCAGCACTTACTTTGACATTTGCAAGTAGTTCTGAATAGAGACTTCCTTTGGGGAGGCTCCTTCTCCATAGGCACTTTGACCAATGTCCTCATCAATAAAGACTCTCCAACTTCTGGTTCTTCGAATTGTACTAAATAATTCACACCTTCAGCATCATCACCTTGTGGTACTTAATTTCTCCTTTCACTTCTAAAAGAACTAGATAATTGTTCTTCAAGGCATTGTCATGTTTGATGACCTGCAAACTTATTACATTTATAACACTTTCTGGTGAAGCAACTTGTTCCTCCTCTACTCCCAAATCCGCCCCTAAAATTTGGCCTTGTTTCTCCAAAATCTCCTCATTTGCTGCTTGTTCTTATGGAGTACTTGATTCATCTTGACTTCTTTGTGACTGCCCTCTATCAGCATATGATCCTCTTCCTCTAAATGTCCTTCCTCTACCTCTATTTTTTTTCTTGCTTCCTTTGTAGCTTTGCTTCAACCTTCAAAGCTGATTGGTAACATTCTTCAACTGTCCTAGGTGTTTGAAGGCTCATTTCATCTTGTAGGCTATGTCTCAACCCATTGAGATATCTTGCGACTTTCTCAACATCATCTTCCATGGGGCTTGACCTAATCCTCAATTTGTAAAACTCTTTTGTATAGGTCTTTACATCCATGTCCTTTTGCTTCAAGTTTTGTAGTTTCCTATACAATTGGATGGCATAATCACTAGATAGAAATTTTCTCTTCAATGTTGCCACTATCTTGTCCCAAGAGGTAATCTTAGCTTTACCCTTCTTCCTCCTTTCTTCTTGCACATAATCCCACCAAAGAGTCACATGCCCTTTCAATTTGGTTCTAGCTAACTTCACTTGTTGCTCCTCGGGCACATCCTCAAATTCAAAATATTTGTCTAACTCTCCTATCCAATCCAAAAGTTCCTCATTGTTCAAACAGCTTGAATATACTGGGAGTTCCATCTTCACCTTGGAACCCTCTCCCTTGACTACCTTAATCAATCTTTCTAGCCTCGCCTCTTCAAAATCTCTCTCTTCCAAAGATTCTTCTTGTTGTGGATCATCTTCTCCCACTTCTTCTTCTTGGTCACTCAAATCTCCTATGACCACTCCTCTTCTCTAATTAATCTCAATTGTTGTAAGCATTGCATCAAAGATTTCTTTTATTTCTCTCAACTCTTGGGCAAGGGAATCCCTCATCTCTTTGGCTATCCTTTCCATTTCTCTTTCAACATTTACCCTTGGAGGCATCTTGGCTTGTCTTCAACTCAACATTTTTGTATTCTTTTTATGGGTTCTGACTCATCTAACTTTCTCTGATACTAAAATGATGCATGTTTACCCGAAGGGTAGACTAGTTTACTGACATACAGGCATTAACAAGGTATGTAACTTAGCAAAGATAGATATAGCAAAGAACACAAAAGCTTAATTAATCATTCATAGTCGTACAATAATCGTGATGCTTCAAAGAGCAAGTGCAAAGTTTATATACAAACCGAAGGGGTGAAACCAAATGTCGTCACACTTCAACCGTCGGCAACTGACTAACCTCCGTCGGTAACTAACTAACCTCCATTGGAAACTTACACCCGATGGTAACATAACTTTACGGCTAACATCATCCCCCCCTAAAGAAAAGTCGTCTCCGGACGACAGCAAAATGTCCGGGACTAAACAACAAAATAGGAATGACTACCCACCATAACCAAAACTAAGATTGAGAAGTAGAATGAGGGAAAGGAAGCATCCCTGATGATGAAGCGTGCTACTCTGCTAGAGGAACTGGTGTGGTGGATGACCCCAACTGAGCCCGAAGCTCATACACCTGTGTAGTCCAGGTCTGCAAGTGCGCTTCAGCTATCATCTATAATTCCAAGGCCGACTTAATCATCATGGCAGCCTCCAACAGTTCCTTCTCCTTTGCCTCATTTTCTGCCTGTGCTTTTGCCAACCGTTGCTCTAAAGCCACCCATGCTGTCTCTCAGCCACCAACTCCTGGGTCCGCTAAAGTAAGTCTCTCTCTACGGCCTCTAACTTGGTGCCTAACTCCTCCTGAGTTCTCTGTGTAGTCACCAAAGTCTCACGTTCAGACGAGACATACTCAGATCGCCTCAATGCGTAGTACCCATCCCGAAATGTCTACTCCAACTCTCTAACCAGAGATGCTACCTCACTCTCAATGACTGGTGTAGGAATAGCCTAGGCAGCCAACATCTCTACAGTCTCTCCCTCAGGCCATAACCCTTGCTCAAAAGACGCGGCAAATGCTGTACCACAGCCTACTTGAGAAAAGGCTAAGAGACATCTCAAATCCTGAACTATAGTCGCCACAGCCCAGGACTCCGCTACAGCCACCAACCGACATCCTCAGGTGACCATGTCTGCTAAATAGGTCTCCACGTCTACTCCTTCCAACATCCCAAAACTAGTAAGGGCTGTCGGGCGAGCCAACTCGATTCTGCAAGGTACGGCCCTAGCCACCTTGCCCCCTGCCATAGCCCCATCCTCCTCAAAGAAAGGGGAAAGAGCATATGTTGCCACTCTGACATCTGCAAACTCTATACCAATAACCTCATGTGGGTCCTCCCATCGAGGAGAAAGAACTATTGCTGGTGGTGGAGCAGGAACCAACTGAAATCGTCGGCTGATCCAAGAAAGCATGGCTCCCACCTGCGCAGGGTCATGAGAATGAGGTGGTGAGGGATCCTGCAAGAGTGCCACATCCACTGTCACTACGGCATCCGACCCGATCACTTCCATTCGAACCTAACCCTCACCAATGTCCTCCATGGCTCGGAATACTTCCTTCTCTACAACTACTACTGCTACCTCCATCGGAGGTTCAGGATCCCTTTCCCCTAGAATGTCCGTGGCTACTTCCTCAGGTGGAAACTCAACTAGAGGAACTATGGAACTTACCAATCGTGTCGAAGCCAAGTGGGCCAAGAGAGACAACGCTGGTGATGCAAACTGAACAGGGGCTACCGCAGTGGATCACCATCCTCTCCGCCCGAGTCTATGTCAGAAGATTCTCCACTAGCTTCCCGGCCACTGTCAATGTCATCTGGGTCTGACTCTACCACCATTTGCTGCTGTCACTTCTGTCCATTGATTACACCTCCAGTATCCAAATATAGCTAGTAGAACACAGGTGGGCTCCTCCCGTGAGCTTGCCTTGCGGCTTGAGCTCCAACTCGTCCGCGGGCATCTGTCTAAGTGCGGCCTCGAGAAATAATCCAATGGCGTAATGGGGCATGTAAAAGGTGTGATGCTGTAACATCATGAATTCCCACATCCTGTTCGCCAACACCAAAGCCCGGTCATAGACCACACCATTCATCAATCCCTGCATGTCGACGATCTGTGGAAGGGCAATGTCGAATGCACGGCTCGAACCAGTCAACTTGCTCTTAAGGACATCGAGAATACAACGCCAAGCACCCTTTGTTACATACTCCTTCCTCAGGCCTCTCACTTTGGTCGCATTTATCACCTTTTCCAACTCTACTGGAGTGAGCCGACGGCAGACACACTTTATCCAAAACGCCTTCCTCTTTGTTGACATTTTCTACTTTGTGGTATCCACCTTTTTTCCATTGCATCCAGAATGCCAAAGACCCATGTGAAGTCCTCAGGGCCATACAAGACTGTGAGCTTGTGGTTTCGATACATAAATGTACTCTTCCTCGTCTGCCTATCGAAACACTGAATCATTATCCTCAAGGTATTTTCCAGATTATACACAGCAAACAAGGGCATTTGGATAGCCCAATGAACACCCGCTTGCCGTAAAAATTTCTTTACCTCGTCGTCCTCTGGAGTCTCCTTCCACCATTTCCTACATTCCAGTCCATTAAGTCCTTCAAACACTACCATCTGGTAGGTGACACCATCTTTTTCCTTTTCCTCCTGTACAGACTTGAGTTTCTTCCCACTGCTCCCACTTGCCTGATGCACTGCAACCTTCACTCCCGATGGTAGAATGGTAGCCTTCCTATTCATCGCTGTTTTGCCTAAACTTCCTGACTATAATTGATTTTTCCAGTTAATCCTCTTCCTAGCTGAATGCATTTTTGACCGTTTTGAATTCAAGAACCCATTATATGGTTGGTTTTCCCTCCTCCATGCAACTATATTCTTTTACGCTCAACACTCTCATAATCCCCTTTCTCCGTATGGTGGTTATGTTTCTTCCTTCTCGCTGTCTGGTGGTATCTCCTGGATGCCGTGAGAGAGAAGATTACTGGTTATTCGGCTTAACCATTCTGAATGGTTCTACCAGTATGTATATCCCATTCGGCTTCCTTGTGTCGCACCACCTCTTAACATTCCGCCACATAAACTAACACACCAACCACCACTTTGTATTCCTCGTGTCTTCGTGCCTTGTGTGGCTACCGAAGCGTGGGTCTGTTACAACATCACTAAATAACTAGCAAGGGCTGAATCCATCCAAGGCCAATCTCACACAATAAGATTCCTCAGCTGTCATCTTTAGAAGGGCCTTCAATATCCCTCGAGTTGTTCCTCTCAACAAACTCAGTGCTCGCAGGTTCTCCAGACTGTCATAATATGTATTTCGGCCTCCACCCTTCCAATTGTCAATTGCCGAGAGAAAGAATGTAAAGATCTTCAGCTGTCATACAAGAATGATCCTTAGTATCACCCCTCACTACAACACGACGCTCACGGTTTGGTCTGGCTCTCACATTTTTTGTGTGCATATCGTTCTTTGTTCATTCTGCATGCCGAACAGTTTATATGCCTTCGTTCCATCTGCCGCGGCTGGGTTATATGGGCGGACGGTGATTCCACCGTTCGGTGATCCACCGTCGGGTGGTCCCACTGTCGGGTGGTGCCACCATTCGGTGGTTCCACCATCAGGTGGTGCCACCATTCGGTGGGTCCACCGAAACTTACATTTTTTTCTTTTTTCTTTTTTATTTTTTTATTTTTTTCTTTTTCTCTCTTTTTTTTATTTTTTTAATTGTTTTAGCTTTGGTTCCCACTCGACGCTCCATGATGGCCCTGATCATGGTAAATCATTCTGCATGCCGAACAGTTTATATGCCTTCGTTCCATCTGCCGCGGCTGGGTTATATGGGCGGACGGTGATTCCACCGTTCGGTGATCCACCGTCGGGTGGTCCCACTGTCGGGTGGTGCCACCATTCGGTGGTTCCACCATCAGGTGGTGCCACCATTCGGTGGTTCCACCATCAGGTGGTGCCACCATTCGGTGGGTCCACCGAAACTTACATTTTTTTCTTTTTTCTTTTTTATTTTTTTATTTTTTTCTTTTTCTCTCTTTTTTTTATTTTTTTAATTGTTTTAGCTTTGGTTCCCACTCGACGCTCCATGATGGCCCTGATCATGGTAAATCTTCAACTTCGACCCGTTAATGGCATCCGCTATGGGTACCTTGTCTATCGATGATAGCTTAATTGCCTCATTGGCATTGACTTCCCGAACTTAATAAGGGCCTAACCATTTCACCTTGAACTTGTCGGGTTTAATCTCGTTTCGACCATTATACTTCAGTACGAGTTGTCCTGGAGCGAATCAGGGACGGTGGAGATGCTTGTCATGCCAGTGCTTCCGACGCTGTTGCGCTACATCTATTGCCCACTATGCCAACATCCATCATTCATCCAGTTTGTTGAGAGCATGGAAACGTTCTCGGAAGCCTTCCATGTCGCCTAGTCTATTTTTGAGTGCTATTCGGAGACTCGGCACCATAAACTCTGCAGGGACCATGGCCTCTTGTCCGTACATCAATTGGAACGGAGTATGTCCCGTAGTAACTTTATATGTCGTACGGTATGCCCATAGTACCGACGGAAGTCGCTCTTCCCAGTCTTTGCCTTCAACTCCACAGGACTTGTAAATCACAGACACTAGTATCTTGTTAGTTGCTTCCGCCTGCCCATTTGCCCTCGGGTAATAGGGGCTCGAGAGTGAGTGAAAAATTTTAAATTCTGTGGTGAGTAACCGTATCACATGGTTAACGAAATGCCCACCTCTATCGCTCATGAGTTGAATAGGGATGCCATACCGTGTGATGATTTGTTCATAGATGAACCTTGCCGTGCTTACAACAGAGTTGTCTAGCAAGGCCCGAGCTTTGACCCATTTGGTAAGATATTTCGTTGCTACCACAATGTTCCAACACCTCCTCCTCTTGCTTGTTTCTAGCGGTCTAACAAAATCCAAGCCCCATCTCTCGAAAAATTCCTGAGTGTTAGACGGATTTAATGGCGTAAAATCCTGCTTGAGAGGTTTCCCAGCTCTTTGACAGGTGTCACAACTCGTCACCCATTCTCGTGCATCGTTATACAACATAGGCCACCATAGGCCTGCTAGTAAAACCTTCCATGTTGTCGTGTTAGGTCCTATATGCCCCCCTACAGGACCTTCATGGGCTTCTCTCAGAACACCTTGTACTTCCTCTTCCATCACACATACCTCGTCGGGTCCCATTTTGTATAATAACCCGTTAATGAGTTGGAAAGTCCTACTTCTGAGTACCAATTTTCTTTGCTCTCCGGGCGGCATTCCCTCTGGAAATTGTCCTATGGACAAAAATCCTCCAATGCTTGTGTACCATGGAGGAAGAACAGCAATACGAAAGAGATGGGCGTCGGGAAAGTCATCATTTACTCCTTCTGGCGGCTCCCCGGATTTGAGGCATGATAAGTGGTCTGCACACACATGACTTTTTCCCGGGCATACTATGATGTTGAAGGTGAATTCTTGTAGGAGGAGCAAC
This sequence comes from Chamaecyparis obtusa, assembly GCA_027943335.1. Lineage (NCBI taxonomy): Eukaryota > Viridiplantae > Streptophyta > Pinopsida > Cupressales > Cupressaceae > Chamaecyparis > Chamaecyparis obtusa. Next base: position 25,377 of record BSBK01008281.1, on the reverse strand, counting down.
CATCTGCTTACTTGTCCTTGAATAAGCGGTTTGTTCACCGGATATATTAAGGCCTGATGATCCACGAAAAGGTGAATGGGGTGGCGAGTAAGTAATGCCGGAATTTTTGCACAGCATACACCATTCCCAATGCTTCTCTTTCTGTCATGCAGTAGTTCTTCTCTGCCTTTGAGAGGAGTCTGCTCGCAAAGTATATGGGGTGATCTAACCCGTGGTCACCCGTCTGTGCCAACGTGGCTCCAATTGCGAAATTGGATGCATCCACATGCACATGGAATTCTTTATCCTAGTCGGGGAATGCCAAGATAGGTGCGGCTACTAACCTTGCCTTAAGGTCTTCGAATGCGTCCCCTTCCTCTAACCCCCAATTATAAGGTTCTCCTTTCCGGGTTAGTTGTTCCATCGGATGAGATATGTGAGCAAACTGTTTGATGAATTTCCAATAGTACCCGATGTGCCCGAGGAATGACTTGAGTCCTGTAACATCCGTGGGTGGTTTCACCTCGAGGATCACCCAGATCTTGTCTGGGTCAGTTTTCAATCCAGCTTTGCACACAATGTGCCCAAGTAGTTTCCCTTGTGGAACCATGAATTGGCACTTCTTGGGGTTAAGCGCCAGCCGTGCCCATTGGCATCTTTCCATGCACTCCTGAAGGGCCACTAGATGGGTATCTTCGGCACTATAAATAGACCAGTCGTCTAGGAAGGCTTTGAAGTTGCCTACGGACATTTTATCAAAGATGTGCAGGATTATTCTCTAGAATGTTGCCAAGGCATTGCAAAGTCCAAACGGCATCCTGTTGTAAGCATATACTCCATCTTCTACCACAAATGTTGTCTTCAGCTTGTCTTCTTCAGCGATTGATATCTAGTTATATCTTGAGAATCCGTCCATAAAAGAGTAAATTTCACGACCAGCAACCTCCTCCAAGATGGTATCTGTGAAGGGAATTGGAAAGGGATCTTTGACTGTAACAGCGTTCAGACATCTGAAGTCCACACATATTCTTATTTGGCTAGTGTCCTTTTTCAGTGAGATCACGATCGGCGACACCCATTCACTCGTCTATATGCGAAATATGATGCCTGCCTCAAGCATCCTTTTGATCTCTTCATTGACATGGGCTGCATAGTTCTTGTTCATTCTATATGGACGTTTCGATACAAGGACCGCTCCTTGGACCAATGGAATTCGGTGGACACACAGTTCCGGTGGTACCCCCCTTTAAGTCTTTGTAGGTCCATGCGAATACATCCTTGTATTCTATGAAGATTTTAAATGCCACAATTTTCAACACGGGGTTCCAATCATCCCCTATAAGAATGTTCTTGGGGTTGGTGTCATCTCCTAAATTCATGGACTTCACTGTCGGTTCTTCATACTTAATGGATTTCTCTTTGTCGAATTGGTGTGCGAGGGTTTCCTGAATTCGGAGCTCCCCCTCTTTGTACTCCTCATACTGTGGCGGGAATGTAGCCTCCTCCTCCTCATCCCCTATCTGTTCTTCTTCGTCGTCCTCTATCTCCAACATGTTATAGTGCCTTAGCTCATAATCCTCCATTTGCCAATGAAAGAGCTCGTTTAGTGAATCCATGTCATCGTCGGAGAACCCTTCTATTTGTAATACACCTTCCTTGTTCGGTTCTTGTCTTCCTTCATCAACTTCTTCTTCCGTGTCTGATCTCAATGAAGATGCCAGGTCTTCACTAACCAATTGACTTCTCAGATCGATTGTGAATTTTCGGCCATCTTTCTCCATGGAAATGACGTTCCACTTCCAGTCGTGCTTAGCTTTTGCTTGCACCAGCCATCCCCTCCCTAAGAGAGCATCGTATCCCTTCTTTTTCACTGGGATAACAATAAAGTCCATGACAAATGGTTGGGTGCCAATCATCACCCTTTGTGCCATCAGTTTGCCTATGGGTTTAATCCCATGCTGGTCTGCGCCTACCAGTTGGAAGGTCGGTGGCCATAGTGTTGGTTGTCCGAGTTTCCTCCAGGTTTCTTCGGGTAGGATGTTGACACCCGATCCTCTGTTGATGATAGTGTCCATGAGTATTGTGCCCAGGATTCCCATCTCCACTACCGTAGGGTGCCTTCCGGTGTTGAGTGCCAACAACATGGGGTCCTTGATGGATTTTCCCTTTCCGAGGGAGTTTTCCGTCTCCATCACCTTCTCCGTCGTCGCCTTCCTCATGTTTAGAGATGGTACCACGTTAAGTAGGGCCGTTCTTAATTGTGGTGCCGCTGTAAGAAGGTCTCCCAATTGTATTGGGATTTCTGTTTGCATTATTTGCCTTAGCATTCTATGTTCCGCGTGACCTCCTTGGGAGGTTCCGGCGGCGTCGTGCATTTCTTTCCACTATGCCATCTCAATGTCTTCCCTCATCTCTTGCACTCTTTTCTTTTCAGTCTCTGGGTGTGGGTAGGTGGCTTTCAGTGCTTGCTCTCGAGTGATTACCAACACTCCCCCTTCGTTGCCTTCAATGTTCAGAAATTTTACTCCCAATTTAGGGCATTTTGTGTCATCATGGTCTCCGAGCCTACACCATTTGCACAGAAATTGTGCCTTTTCTCCCTTTGGGCACTCCCTAGCAAAATGCCCCCACTGGCTACACGTGTGGTATTGAATCATCGGCCTTCCGCTTGCATCATACTGGAGGCGGCTTCGTCCGTCGTCGGTGTTATTATTACTATTTCCCCTTCCCCCACGGTGGTTGTTCCTGTAGCCGCCGAAGGAGGCTGTGTTCTATGCATTCCCAGAGGCTGAAGCTTCTTGTGTGAACATGACTTGTTGGCCCCGTGTCTTCATATTGAATGGACATTCCTTTGTGGAATGGCCCGCCATTTGGCAAATGTTGTAGAACATCTTCCTTGGGCATGCGCCCTTCGCATGGCCAGCCTCTTTGCAATCGGTGCACCACAATTCTCCTTCCTCCTTCCGACTGGTACTACCCTTCATATTTTTGAATTCCTTGAGCATTCGTTCCATGTCTTTTTGTAGTGCGGAGACTTTCTTCTTTGCTTTCCCGTCACTACCGCTATCATCTCCTGAAGTATTGTCGTCGTCTGACAAAGAAGACTCATTTTTCTTCTTTTTCGATGTTTTTTGTTCACTCTCGAGGTCCATCGTCCGGTTATATGCATCGATGTAAGAAGTGGGAGGAACTATCTTCATCTTCCTTCGAAGGTTGGATTTCAACCCCTCGACGAACCATCGCTTCTTCAAGCCATTGGCTGGTGGGCTCTCCATTTTGCCTACCAATTCTTTCAGTCAGCGGCCGTAGGTCCGTACGCTCTCCTTCTGCCCTTGCTTGGTTCCGTAGATTTCAGAGACGATTTCATTGTCGTCTCATAAGAGCCTGAACTCTTTTTCAAATGCCCCTTTCAAAAGGTCCCAAGTGGTCACTCTGGTTTTGTCTAAGTCGGAGTACCAGTCAATTGCTACCCCTCAGAGGGTTGCTGGGAATTGTTTCATCCATTCAGTCTGGTCTGCAACTCCATTCGCCACCCAAATCGTCTCACATGTGCGGCAATGCCGAACAGGGTCTTCTTTTCCATCACCGTGGAATTTGGGTAACTTTTCCTTGTTCGTCGCCATATTCACCCTCAGGGGTGGGACGATGGTTTGTACTACCTGTTGTACTGCGGATTGAGCCGCTTGGTTTGCGGGAGGTCCTTGTTGTGCCACAGGTTGGGGTGCTCCTCCGATCGGTCCTCCGGAATTGTTTCCATTAACAGATGTTCCCAAACTACTCGGAGTGGTGTGATCCGCGTGCCTTTCTGTCACTTCGACACTTTTGGCAGCAACTACACCCTACTCCCTACATTCGGCTTCCTCTTCTACCTTCCTATGGGCTTCTGTCCTTGGTGTTAAAGTTAAGGTCCCCAATAAGTTCGTCGTTTCCTCTAACAGGTCCTCATCGTCACTTCTGCCTCTCTCCTAGTTAGGTTCCTTTAGACCGTTGCCTTCACTTACCCCCTTCGGTAGTCTATCGGCACATCTCCTGAACCTCTCCCTTCGCTCGGCTTGCTATTGTTCAAGTATTGCTTTTCGCAGAACTTGTTCTTCCTCGGGTTCCTTCCTTAAATTCCTATTCTTATTTAATTAGTTGGGCATAAATGCCTTTCTTCACACCAACAATCAACACACTATAAAATAAAGGGACACTTTTATTCATTCATATTTTATTACAATCTCTTCATGAATGATCTTGTCATTCTTATTTTTACAGTGTCCTTCCTTTCGTCACTTTCAGATGTGACTATTCCCGATGGGGTTTCCCATCACGTTCTTCCTGGAGTCTTTTGTTGACTCATTCGTGGTACTCCCAAAGGATTTCCTGCCTTCGTTCCTCCCAAGCAATTTCTTCCTAGCGAAGTCTCTGCGCGAGTGTTGCTTGTGCTAGAAGCCTTGGAAGGTGATGCAACAGACGGTTAGCTGTCGGGCCCACGTTCAGTGCCTCCCACGCAATATCTTTTGGCACAGTGGCTCTCGTGGCTTCTCTCCGCACGAAGGTTTCAATGGCCGCAGTGAGTGTGACTTGGAAGTCGTTCGTCAAGTGGTCCTCCCATTCAAAAAGTTTGCCATTATCATCTATTCACCTATTAACATCCACTGGTATTCCCATTTATGGACGATACTCCATTTGCCTTTGTCCCAATTCGAAAGGCAATGGCGCCAAATGTTTACCCAAAGGGTAGACTAGTTTATTGACATACATGCATTAACAGGATATGTAACTTAGCAAAGATAGATATAGCAAAGAACACAAAAACTTCATTAATCATTCATAGTCGTACAATAATCGTGATGCTTCAAAGAGCAAGTACAAATTTTATATACAAACCGAAGGGGTGCAACCAAACGTCGTCACCCTTCAACCGTCGGCAACTGACTAACCTCCATCGGTAACTAACTAACCTCCGTCAGCAACTTACACCCAATGGTAACATAACTTTATGGCTAACAATGCAGAGGAAGGACCTTTAACATGACAAACACTCAAAACTTACAGAGGATTTTAGTAACCCCAACACAAGTGCAGCCTATGTACTCTTCCTTGGACCACTATTGTTGGCCTACTTAGGGATCTTTGAACATACATGCCTTGGACTCTTCAAAATTACATGGAAAAACTTGTTATGTGGCCTAAAAGATCAGATGCAACTCCCTTTTATCGACCAAAACAATGTAATGACACATTTGTACAAAGCACCTTCAATTGCTCATGTAAGGGGATAGCCCTTTTGTTCTAATGGGTACACAAACATTTCAAACTCCTAACACGGGCTTATGGGGACTCTTTCAACATTATTAGGAATCATTCTCCAATTGTTTAATGCAAGACATGATTCATTGGTTCAAACTTTGTCTACACTATCCCATTGGACTGTCAACTCTACCCTTTCTAGGAACAAGGGAACATACCAACAAAGTTTAATTCCTTGACACTTGGATCAGGCCTCCAAGACACTTCATACACACCCTACCAACACATGTATTATGCACCTTCAAACTAATCTTGTCTTTTCTTGATAAAACCCTCCATTCGCTGCCCTACAAACTATCAAACACTGTTACAGATGGAACAGTCAATTTTAACACATGCAAACCTTGCAACTTGGGGATATTGAAGAACATGTCAACACAGACCTGTCCACTGATTTTTAGCATTTTCCACTGTACCAATTAAGAGAAATGAATCTTTTTGTCAAATTGAAAACCCTAAGCATGGTTTTTGACAAACCAAAATAAGTCTGTAATGTGAGAAAAAATCAGAAATAATGCACAAAAACAAGGATTTCTTCTTCTTCACAATCTCCAACCCCCAAATTCAAGTTAGGAACACAATTTATACATTTTCCATCATGTCTAACTGTCCTACTGACCAACTAACCATGTTTTTAACAACCACAACAAATTTGACAATTTGGACAAAGTTGCTTGACAACTTGTAATGCAACTTTGACAACTTTTGTGCAATTTTTACAACTTTTGACAACTTGGTCTCAAACTCTCCAAAATGATCCCAAATGGTCTTAAATGACCTTATTGACACAAACCAACCTAAACCAAAAGACAACAAATGCAACCAAATGGATGCCCCTGCATCAGTTTCCACTGAAGGATCAATTGGCAGATGTATTCAACAAATCCCTTCTAAGAAGACTTTTGAGACTCTTCATCAAAAGCTTGAGATTGTGGCTTCTCCAGATTAAGTTCTATTCACATACAAGCATCTTCTTAGGGGGAGTATTTTACTATCTCATTTGTCATTCCTGACTTGTTTTCATTGATGTCAAAGGGGGAGAAATTGTAGAGTTTATTGCAGAGATTTCAATTTGTTTTTTATTGTAGAGATTTTCATTTTCTTTCATGTTTGTTTTGCAGATGCTTTGATGTTGCTACAGATGCTTTGATGTTGTTGAAGGATTTCTCAGTTCAGATTGTGTGATGCTATGTTTAGATTATGGATTTGGTGATTTGAGTTAAGATTGTGTGATGTTATGTTGTTATGCTCAAATTATGATTCTCCAAGCCATGATGCTATGTTCATCTTGATGCTAAGTTGAATATGATTGTGATGTTGTGTGATGCTATGGTTCTATGTTCCTCAACCTATCGGCTAGTTGATTATCCAACTTGTTAATCAATTCCTTGAGGCTACGATTGTAAGACAGTACATTCTCACTCTTCCCTTGCTTCATGTTATAATTTTTTGCAACAATTTCACTGTCATCTCTCAACAGTTTAAGCTCTTCCTGAAATGCTTTTTTGAGGTTGGCCCACTTCGAATTGCTTCCATCTGGTAGGTTTGTATACCCTTTGATGGAAATTCCTTGTAGTGTGGTAGGAATGCTTTCAACTAGTACTCATCATCTTGTCCACTTGCCTCCCATAAGGCTATGCGGGTTTTGCAATGGTATGCAGGATTGTCCAATCTGTCCCCTATGAATTTGGTGAGTTTTTGCCTCTCCAAGTTGTTCGCCGTCGTTTTTTCTCGGTAAGTATTGTATGTATACAACCAGATTGGAGTGTCTCTCTTTTGGCCTCATTTTGGTGCCATTCTTGCAATCTCAACCATACCCCAGTCCTCTACACGTCCACTTGGGTCTTCTACACCTTGGTTGCCTCGTTTCAGTACCCCCTATTCTCAGTTCTTCTATGAGGGACAGATTCCAAGTATAGTGTAAATTAATTTCAAAAATTTCATCAACCTTGGTGTAGAGGTTTTGTTCTTCCCCTTTGTTAGATTGTATGGACAGGCAGCTTGTACTGTCTATAGACTCAGAGTCTTCGTTGGAAATAGAGTGTGCCGCTTGGTTACTTGCCTAGTTGGTGAGATCTTCACTTACTTCGTCATCTGGGAGTGGTAGATTTCTGGAAACCTCTTTCAACTCACTCCACATACACATCCTTTCCCTCTCCCAATGAATTTGTCTCACACTAGGACTCTTACTTCTCGATGGACTCTCTGATCTTTCAACAATTTCTTGTAATTGTCATCTCCTCTCACTATGCTCTTTTAGACGGAGAGATCTCCTTACTGTTACAAGTAGTGGTTGCCGTTGCACCAAAAGATCGACCTGTTAATGCCCGATACAACCACTAGACTTATAGAAGACACAGGAGGCAGTTAAGCCATGTCACAAATCCCGAGGGGAGTGCTGACCATTTTTCCAACAATCTCCCCCTCAATGTTACCCGAGGGGATTCGAACCTGTGACCAAGCTTTGATACCACTTGTTACAAGTAGTGGTTGCCGTTGCGCCAAAAGATTGACCTGTTAATGCCCGATACAACCACTAGACTTATAGAAGACATAGGAGGCAGTTAAGCCATGTCACGAATCCTGAGGGGAGCACTGACCATTTTTACAACACTTACTACTCATCCTCCCTCCTCTTGAGTATATATGATACATCGGTCCTTATTTGGTCATAGAGGCATTAATTTTCAAGGATACGGCATCGGCCACTATCTCGCTCCTCTTCCTCCCTATGGGTCCTTTCTTCATATTGTTGCAGTATTTGTGGTTGATGTTGCTCTCGGTACCTTTCCTCGCGCTAGTCTCACAATTCAATAGGATTCCATCCCAACAACCTTTGAATTCTCCCAAGAAGATCAAAAACCATAGGGCTCACTGTGAGATTGTCACATACCATGCCTCCAAGGACCAGTCACTACCAAGATTTCCTCTTCACATACTGACCAAACAAAATTTCCCATAAGTGTAACAAGTCCTCCGTCAATTGATCCTTCGGTGTTTCTTCCTTGTTGTCATTTTCTGTTACTAGCACTTGTTGTTCAAACAATTGACCCATTACTCCGCCATCTTGCCTGTTGTCATTGGGTTAGATCTCTACGTTTGAACAAGCAACAACACCAAAATGTTTACTCCCTATGGGGTGAATGCTTTAACTTACAGAGTAAACAGGAATGTAACAATGAACGTATGCAATACAATAACTCAAAACAACACATCAATATGGTAGAAAGATATAGCTTTATTATCAATATGCAATGTGTACAACCATAATGTTATAGTTCCCAATATAGGCCAAAAATATATAGCACTCGGCAGTAGGTTAAGAGTTCCAATCGCTAGCAACTAACAACTACCCGAGAACTATTTTATCCATTACATTGTCAGTTATTAAACAAAACATTATTTCTTCTTATCTACAAAACTATTGCCAACAATCAGATATATCAGTACATTGATACTTGGGCCCATAACACTGTGGATTGGGTTACACAATAATTTGCAGACCTAGAGTTTAAAAGTCCCTCAACACCCTTTTGTTAAGGACAAAAAGTTGAAAAATTCTATTTACTAAACAAGATTCCTTACAAGCTTAGCCATGTAAGCATTTAAATTTCAAAAATCTTATAGTTATCTCATTTGATAAGCATGCTATTCAAAAAAAACTATTCATTTTGGAATCACCAAACATTGTCTGCAATTCAACAACATTTTTATTGGCCACACACACGTAAAGACATTGATAGTCACATTAACTTTGTGTCCCTTGTTGCAATGTGAAACTAGCTAATATCAAACTATGTAAATAAACATTGCTGCTAGTTTTGTCCATGCCATGGGAATCTATCCACAAATATTCTGGTTGGGTATAGCAACCACCAAACATTAGCACAACTTTATGGATAGAATAAAAAATCAAACTCTTCTTCCAACACTTTTGAATCCACTCTAGAATTCCTCACTCCATTGGATCTAATTGAGATACTGTGATTTTTGTCAATTTTGGAAAGCTTGCTTTGAAAACACTAGATACTTAACTAGATCAATCAATAACATTCACTCTCAAACTGATGATAAAACTAAAGTGGTTAGTTGTGCCCTAAATTTGTTATTGCTAATGTGGCACAATGCTCATCCTCACATTAGAGATGACTTGATGTTCAACTAGCATGTTTGTAATAGACTTCAAAGAGTTCTACAAGGTATAATCTATTTTAGAAATTATATGGGTTCAAATTCGTAGCACCTCTTCAAGTTTGAACCCATATAGGTTGTCAGATTTCAGTTTGGGAAGCATCAGAAGCAATGAATCTTCTTATAATTGAATCGCCCTTGTGTGTTTGATGCTACTGTCTTCTGCAGCAGAAATGTCTGAGTATGTTTTCTTGTCATTAAAGGAGTCTTCTGGGTTGGAGTTGGCTGATTAAAGGATTTGAGTGTTTAGTGCTTCGGCATACTTTGGGGAGTGATACTGATCTCTATTGCTGCACTAGGGAGGCCTACCAATGGCTATAGAATGAGATATTCTATAGCTGCTGTTGACTGTTCTTTTTTCAAACCTGCTGCTCAAGTCTGAATCAATCTTCAGTGCCTTATATTTCACCGTATTTAATGCTATGGTTGATAGATTCAACATATTGTAATTTCCTACTGTTCTGCCCCGTTGAAATGTCACTTTTTTCATGAACAAATGTAAGCATGATGTATGTACATTGAAAGATTTCCAATCAGACTTTCTGTCAGCAAGAAATTATTATTTGTTTGGTCTATGTACTCTTACATTTGTAAAAAAATTCAAAAAGAATATAGGGGTGTTGTTACACTGCACTCATATGTGAGCGACTGCATGAAAAGGATTTACTATGCCAACAGGAATTCCAAATAGTTTGATCCTTTTTTGGGCCTATCTTCATCAGCTACAACCTCCCTTTTATAGTTTGTTCTCTCTGAATGGTGTTGGCAGATGCTTTCTTGTGACGATTATGCTTAAAATATGAATGATGTGACTTCACAATAACAATTTCCTTCCCTGTGATGGTGTGCCCAAACCAACAATGATGACGATTTGGTTTGCTGTGCCAAATAGTAATTAAAAGACTCTAGATTTTCATTGAATCTGAAACAAATAGTAAATAACAATACCAACAAATGGTAGCAAGTATGAAATGAGATTATCAGCACAACATTTTGAGATGGCAACTTGCTATTTGCTTGCAGATCGTGATCGCTTGACCCTGAAATTTCAGACAAATTCACCAATCAGCATAAGTGCAATCCTTGAAGAATTGTCAAGGGAAAAGTGAGGTTTTTGTCTAACCTTGGAATTTATAGTCAAGGGGGTTTCATCCTTGAATGTGCACTCAAATTGGATCTTCAATAATGAATGTTAGGTATAAGATAAATCCAACTATCGAATGAACAATTTGAAGCTTTTGAATATACCTTCTTTAATTAGAACTCATAGGTCCTATTTTGGCACCAATATTTGAAACTGCTTTTATTTTCATTTTCTATATTTATATTTATATTTTATTTATTTGTTTATTTGTTACATTTTAACCAGTGTTGAAAACACTTGTTTTTTATAATTATTATAATATTAATTAATTTTGGGAAAATAGGACATGACAGTCTAACAAAGAGAGATGAGTTCATCAATACCACCTCTATGAATAATCACCATGGAAACACATCAATTGTTTTAAGTTGAGAAGAAGATAAAATATGCAGTTCAATCCAAGTGGTACATTCTTCAGCAACTCCAACTCATGTTTCCTCAATTAGCTACCCACACAATGGAAACCATTTCTTTTCAGTAAAAGAAAAATTATTGAAGCACACCTGGGGTCAATTGCAACTCCAAGTGAGCTCTGTGCAAGATTCCTAACTTATGATCATTGACACTTCACAAAGCATACATCTTCTTGTCCGGTTAACATTGGAAGGCTAATTAATTTGAGTGATTAATCATGGTATGCTTCCTCACATGGACAAGAAGATGATGCTGAAACATTGGAAGATTTTTGCATCAAGTAACTAATCACTTGACAATTCATCTTCCAAGTCAAGAATTGATATGAACAAATATATTAATAGGCATATCAATGGTTCTTGAAATGAAATTAAGCTGTCATGTAGAACTGATCTATATATCCTACAACTCTACTCTTCTCAATATCCATCATGTGGACGTTGTAAACTACAAACTGTATTTGTTAGACATTGTCAAATATAGAATACCTCTTCGGGTTTGGCCCATAGTCTACACCTTGTTGGGATCTAAGTCAAGAAGCTTTAGATGTATAATATATTTTCCAATAATAATTAGAGGACCTATTTTCCCATCTCATATTCTGTATGAATGTGGAATGGGGTTTTCATGTTTTTTTTCACGTGTATCTCATATGTTGATTAACTAACCTATCTATTAGTTATTTTTGGAAGTTGTTAGTTGTACATTTCTAGACCTTGAATTGTTTCTTAGACCCCACTACCCTAACTTTTATTCAACTAAAGAAATCTCAAATCCTTACTTCTGTTCATAATTGTATGAGACTCCTGAACCTCCATTTTTGGTTTCAGAAGTGAAATGAGGTCATTCTATTCCATTGATAATCGCTGTGGAAGAGTCTACAGAAATGATATTGAGAATCAGTTTTGCTCAGATGTGTGTGGATGTGGTCCTTAGATGGGGACTGTTGTATGTAGTACTATGAACTGATTATGGAAGATTATAATATGGAACCATAAAATGGATTATGAGAATGTTGCTTTCTATTGCATATTTATGTTTTGAATAAGGAAAATTATCCCCTAAATGTTGCAAGATCAGTTTGTTATAAAAAAGTTTCAAGATCCTCTTGACTCAGATGAATAGGAGGCTAAGAAGCCTGATTATGATGCAGCACATGCATCTAAATAACACCATCCAGAGGTCAAAACCATAGTTCAAAATATCATTATCGGCAACTTATCGCCAAGGGCAAAAAAAAAGATATCGGGAAATATCTGAGATAAGTTGGAAACTTCTCAGGAAAATGTTGAGAACTTAAAATCTGTTTTCCAATCAAAAATCAGTTTTTCCAATCCTAATGGAACCTTCTTTCTCCTCTTTGCCCTTTCTCTCCTCCCCAAATCTGTCTTTCCTGTTAAGTTATAGCTTCATTCGTATTTTATATATATATATATATATATATATATATATATATATATATATATTATACATTATGGTTAATAAAGTATTGTGATATATATATTATATTATAATATTATTATTATTATACTATTGATATAATAATAATAATATTATATTATAATATTATTATTATTATATAATAATAATAATATTATAAAACATTAATATCAGTCACGATGGTATTAGTAATACTCAAGCAAATGTATATCAGTCGCTTGTTAACACAAGCGACTGTTGTTAACAGTCGCTTGTGTTAACAAGCGACTGCTAACTAATGCACAGTCAAACGACTGCTAACTAATGCAGTCGCAGGCAGCCATTGTGAGGAGTCACGATCTCTCTGAGACGTGACTTATCACTATTATATATATATCACGTCTGCAGTGAAATCGATGACACAATCAATCACACGGTCATTGGATAATCGGTTTCACTGCAGCAAGCTATTCAGCAGTTTCATAGCATACATATAAACAGCATAATATATATACATATCTGTAGTATTATATATTCTCAGAAACATTATCAATATAATATATTCCCAAGATCTGATTTCCTAACATTTCCAATCAAGAAAATGGGTTTTGCCATTTTCTGGGTTATCCCTGCCTATAAGAGGCCTGTGGGCGATAAGTTTGCTATTTATCGTGATAAAACAGAGAAATATCGCCAATATTTTACCAAGTTCTCTGCGATATTTTGAAACTTCTCTGCGATAACTTGATGTTACTTCTCGGGAGCCAAAATATATCGCGATAAGTAGACTTATCACAGATATATCTGCGATATTTTGAACTATGGTCAAAACAATATCGATCCATGTAACTGCTGATAAGTAGTCATGCATGCTACTTGTATCTTCTCAACAATGGATGAAACAAAAGAAGAAGATTCCAATCTCATATCCAATGGCATTGCATGATCAACAAAATTCTAAATGATTTTCTGGAGATATTAAGGTTGAGTAGCTGTAGTTGGTAGTCGTTACTTTCCTGTGGATTGTTTTCTGTATCCAGATCTGCATTCTAATCATTTGTACTCTCTGTTTTGCTGACTTTAGTAAACTTTATTTTTTCTCATTTCTAAGAAAAAGAAGTCAAGTCAAATTTGATAGTAGCACCACAAGGACATTTAGGAAGTGTGAACCACCTATGGACTAACAGCCACACAAGGTTCACCTAATTAGCTACCTCATGATTAGCATGTATATTTATTGGTTGTCCAGATAGGTCATGGTTATGAAGAAATCATAAAATTAAATGTTATATCTGGAAACTAGTCTTCCTTGGAGTCAGTTTCAAGGTACCTCAACCTTAAGAGTCCCGCGTGGAATTAATTTAATTATTTTAAATGGTCCTATGTTTTTTCCAAAGCGCATAGCTTAATTGTGGGGCCCAATGGGAGTTGGGTGCAATTAATATTGAGAAGAGAGAGGGGTTGTGCCACATGTTGTAAGGAGGGATGTTTTGAGAAAATAATTGCCAAGAAGTTCCAAGAAGATGTGGTTTTGCAGCAAGTGGCTGCATAGTTTTATTCCTTTCTTATGCACGATTTTGGAAAGATTTTTAGCGATACCAAATCTTCCACACAGATAGACTTGGAGATTTAAAAATGGAAATTTTATTTATGCAAGAGTTGTGCATAAAGGAAATTTCTAGATATATGTAGAAGATACATTGAATGTAGATGATTCTTTAAGCAATCGCTGTATTTTGCATTGGAAACTCTATAAATACAAGTGTTGCTAGAGGAGTTGTATGAGAAAGGAGTTCATTTCATAGGGGTTATGCTATCAGATTTTCTTCAAGATGGAGCAGGATGTAAATCTCCACGTTAAGGCTTAGAACCTGAAGATCGTATTCTACTATATTTTGTTGCTGAATAATACAATGGTTCTCTAGTTTAGGAGTGTGGGGTTTTTTTTACCCGAAACGGTTTTTCCACGTAAATTTTGTGTTCTATCCTCTATCTGTTTCATTTTGTTTAATGATTTTGTATTGTTGAATCTTAAAGTATGCATATTGCTGAAACTGCCTAATCTGGCGAGATCTAAAATAGCAAGTATTTTCGTCTAAGGACTAATTGTGGGAAATAAACTATCTGATTCCCCTTTATGGCATAGTAGTATGTGTTGGTATCGGCATATTGTCATCTATTTATGAAGAAAGAATAGGTACTAGATGCACATTCTGATCTCAGATTGCTTTTTTGGAATGCCCAATTTCCCTTCAAGTACCACCACAAGGACATTCAAGAAGTGTGAACCACCTATGGACTAACAGCCACCCAAGGTTCGCCTAATCAGCTACCTCATGATGAGCATGTATATTTATTGGTTGTCCAGACAGGTCATGGTTATGAAGAATTCATACAATCAGATGTTATATCTGGAAACTTATCTTCCTTGGAGTCTGTTGAAAGTGGGTACCTGCAGTAATACAGTGTATGCACTTCATAATTTTGAATCAAATCCTTTCCCAAATACAATATATGCAAAACCTAAAGACATAAAACAAAATAGTTAGCATTTCTGTATGTAAGAAGCCTGTCAACTCATCTCAACCTGGTTCTTATCCTTATGAATTTGATAAAACCGTATTTTCAAATCTAATATGATATCAAATTATTTCTGGTGTGGGCATTGGTAAGAAACGGGAAATGAAGGTGAGCCTGTTGTTAGCAAGCCATTAGATAATTGCCTTGGATAGAATGGAGAACAAATAGACCCTGTATGCATACAGAATCCACCCTTACAAACTAGGAAACTACCATCATAACTTTACCAAGATTTTGTATGTCAAAGCCTGGATTTTAAGGATCATACGAAACTTGCTGAGACAACATCTTTTCATGGTTGCTTCTGAAGTGTTAGGGAACGGATGGGAAACTCAAACAGTAACATAAAATTATAAAAGAAGGCTACTTCTGCTCCGTTTGTTTTATAAACAATTACTGGTCATTAGAACATTGATAATAACAGGGATTAGTGTCACTGTATAGTATTCACAGGCACTTTCTTTCACCGAGATTGATTGAGAAACAGATGCTCTCTATGTTTTGTAAGTATGTTTGGAATCTACAGTAGATGGCAGGTGCTGAGGATTCTCATGCTGAGTTGGCATAATTGTTCTCCTGAATTATACTAATGCTATTCTTCATTTGCTATTTTAAGTTTGGCAAAGCTCTTTCCGAACTCTCCAGAGAACGAAGAGCTCGTGCCTTCATCTCAAACACGGCACTGAATGAAATCATACAGATAAAGGTATCCTGAAGTTTAGTACACTATGCAGACCTTAATTACATAGGATAACGTTTTCTCCTAGTAGGATGCTTTCATTGTCACTTGCATTACAAGATGCATCCGATGTGCATTTAAGCCATTATGGTGCCTTAGGCTTTCCATGTATATCTTTTGTAATCTTTACCACTTAGTGCGAAAAACAGTCAATCTTGAGAGAAATACTCTGGACGCTGATTATAGTTAACTTCTACCTAAAATAAATCTATTGGGAAACCTTTTCTGCAACCTTCTGGATGGTTATTTGCAAAACTCAAGTTCTGTAAGGGAAAGGAAAAATAAAACAGAACAAAATCTAAATATTAATTTTCTAAGCAGTCTTTTCGGGATAGCAAGCATAATTTATGTGATAACAAAAGAATCCTATTTGCAGTGTGATTTTAAAATCAATTAGAGCTTCTAAAGTCAGGACAAGGGCAGAACACCTTTTCCAAGCATTATTAGGAGACAATTTTTTCAGAGACTGCTACAAAATTCTAAGGACCATCACATAGATAAACAAGAAAAAAACTGAAACATATGCTGTCACACCATTATAAAAAATCATAAACAACCCCAATCCCCGTTTTTCTAATATCAGGTCCGTCTATTCAAAACTCAATGAACCTTAAAAAAAATGCAGACAGACTAATCACATATATTCTGAATGCACAACACTAAAAACATAAAGGTGGTATTTGCAGATATGGAAGAATATAAATTACAAAAGAGAGCAAATATTAGCGAACTGCCCACAGGGGATTCTGTTGAAAAAAGGTGGTGACAAAATTCAACATCTGACATACCTTGCATTGCAAGAAGGCAACGCTTGAAATCTGCCAAAAAATAAAATCAGCGTATCGCCAAAACACAACAGAACAAGCATCGTTATGTGGACTTATATATTTGTGTGTGTATCATCTAAAACATGGTGATATACACAGCAGGAGGGTGCAGAATTGTGTGTATATCATTGGAAAGGATGATGGAGCATTTTTCGGTTGCAGCTGTGGAAAAGCATATGGAGCAGAAAATGGTGATTAAGAGGAAGAGAGGGGCTGACACAAAAAGTGTTATTGTCTTCTTCGGTTGGCACAATGGCAGACACAAGTGGGGTAATGCTATTTATTTGCATTTCTCTGCTACACTCTCATATTATTCTGTTCCACTTCAATGCCTAGTCAACTAAATGCAGCTACTTTTCCTCCTTTTCACAGGTTTAACATACTAAAGCCAAAATTTCCAGTCTCCAACAACCCTCTAAACACAAGTGATCCCCTCAGTGGGTTTGCCATTTCTCGATAGGTTATAGGGTAGTCCTTCAAGCGATGACAGATATTGTTGGCTCAAAAGAATTTTGATTCTCTAAAATAATAAACATGGGTATACTCTTAATAAGGTAAAAGAAAAGTTATGTAAAATTCATGATAATAGAATTTTAGATTTTGTTTAATGAAGATATAAGATATTGTAAATTGGATTTCATGACTGCAAATCTAATATATATGTAGACCAAAATTATAAATTACTAATATAATTTATCTGGAATTGGAAAATAGGAATTGGTGAATTGGTATAGACCAATTCTAATTTTGGTCAATTCCAAGAAAACATAGAGTGCTTGAATTCACTCTGCACACATTTTTGTTTTTTTGTTTTTGAATGATCCTAAAATTAGGTGGTGTTCGTCAAAAGTTACACAATGCTTATATTTAAAAGCATTCAATGTGCATTCATTCATGTCAATTATCAAGGTTAAAATATATTCTAGGAATAATTTTCTTTAATAGAATAAATGGAACCTAATTCTATATCAAATCATTCTAAGATATCTACATATGTGTGATTGTTCTTTGTTGAACATCCACCTAATTGTAACGACTATAAAATAGGGTTGACTATTAAACATCACAATTCAACTTGATGTTCCAATATACCTTACTTAACACTAATCATGGTAAAGTAAATATTAGGAATAAGGATGAAATATGTCACCATAATTCATAATGTGAAGGGTCATCTCTCTCAGTTTTAGTTCTCATTTAAGACAATATTTCATATCAAAGATATATTAAAAAGAGAGTATTCTTTTCTAATACAAGAACATATGTAATTTGTAAGAGTCTACTCTAATTATTGAGATGCTTTACAGCTATGTTTGGACAACTTATAATCAAGAGAAAATACAACATCTAGAATCTACAAGACAACAGATTTTACTCTTCATCATAATTCTCAAACATAAAATGTTATATTCTTCACAAATAATTTCTTGTATTAACATTAAGATATACTTGATTTTATTATTTAAATTTTATTTTTGTATATTTATTTAAATTTTTAATTAATTAACTTCAATAATACATTTTTAAAATTATATGTTTCTTAAACCATCAAATTTAAGACGATCTTAAACCATCAAATTTAATTAAAGAATTAATAAACAAATAATACTTTAGCAAATTAACTCCTTAAACCATCTACTGTTAAAATTTAATTAAAAATTTAACAAACACATAACCAGTTTAATAATAATTAAAATTATAAGACAATAGCGACCTTCTCCATGAAAAAAAATTAATATGTCAAACATTTTCATATTTATATTTATTGTATTTTTCAATCACTACTATATAATTTGAAGTAACAAAGTAATTTGAAAGAAGATTCCAATCTTCAAACATTAGAACTCATACTTCACCAAAAAAAAATTAAAAAATAAAATTTAATCCTACCTTATAATCATAAAGCAAAAATATTTACCGCTAAAAGTCATCCAACATACATTTATTTATTCCTAAATTCAAAATCCTCATTTTTGTACTGTCTAAATCTGAAGGAAGCCGCCTATTATGACACGTTTTCCAACATGTCACTGATTTCTGCTTTTTTAATAATGTATCTGATTTGTTATTAGTCAATATACTGCTGATTGTCTTCCCTATGGTAGGACGCACTACAACTCCATTGGGTAAACCTAAAACTTATGAGGCATGATGATGTAATGCATACGCCATAAATTTTTAAAATAACAAAATGATTGGA
The DNA here is from genome assembly GCA_027943335.1 of Chamaecyparis obtusa. Taxonomy (NCBI): domain Eukaryota; kingdom Viridiplantae; phylum Streptophyta; class Pinopsida; order Cupressales; family Cupressaceae; genus Chamaecyparis; species Chamaecyparis obtusa. The sequence continues at coordinate 6,589 of BSBK01008281.1, read as the reverse complement.
GAGATTTATTGAGTATTGAGCAAAGAGGCAAAGTGGAGACAAGATGTGTACCTTTGTGGAGGGAATGGGAACATATCCACTACACTATGAGAGCTTCACTTATGCCATCTAAATACTTTGTTTTCTTAATGAATGTCATTCTTGAATTAACTACACCCTTTGTTGGGGACCCTTCCTTTTAATATTATAACTGGATAATTGTATTAAAATATAGCCAGGTGATAAGTTAATAAATATAATGATTTCAATTTATAAAGGGTTGGTTTTCTTATATATATAATAGATTTGGTGTATTTTGTAATTTATGATTAGACAAAATTAGGATTGGATTTGTATTGTTGAGATTATGGAACATATTGTTAAGATTAGGTTATGTATATAATCTAGTCTAATGAGAGTTTCTTAATTAGAGATTTGGTTTTTTATTAATTTAGCTTCTTGTATTTTATTCTTGACTTTGACACTTTTATGTTAAATTATCTCGTATTGTATTGTTGGTTTTGACACTTATATGTTAAATTGAGTTGTGTTGAAAAGCACAATGGGGTTTGTTGTGTGCGGGAGGAGGATTTGGACTTCCTTGATAATGAGGCAAAGTTCATTTTTTATAGAATATCAAAGAGCCACCAATTAAGACATCTTTATAATGTCAATATTGATGTATTATTTTTATGTTAGCATAGATGGTTTTTTATAATGATTTATGAGTATATCCTATGAGTAATAATGACCTATGACTATTTAGAAATATGAGATCTTAGTTGTTGATCTTGAGGTGTTTTTGGTACTCAACCTGCATGCATTGATAAAATTTAGGAAAGGGTTGGGTCACGGTGATATACTTTGAGTTTTTGGAAGTAGGGAGATGGATAGGCCATAGTGTAGCCTAGTCCAAGAGACATGATTACACATGTGACATAGTCCAAAAAATAAGCATCATTTAAAAAAGAACTTTTCCACCACTAGAAAGATAGAATCATTCTCTTTATACATGCATGACAATGTAATAATTAAACCTATGGAAGACTCCTCCCAAGTTCTATTTGGCATGCACGATGGTGTGTATAACCTTGTGTTTTGTGCCTCTACTTTGTTATTTAGTAGATCTTGCATCTCTCCAAATTTATACACATCTTGGCACAATATTAGCTAGTGGTGCATTATTTCCAATATGGAATATGTCTTCAATCCACCAAAGTATCATATAAGTCCATTGTGTACCCCTCTAATGAGCTTCTCCCTTGTTAAACTCTACAAGATGTACACCTATTGCCTCCAAATAGGATCGGGTTCCTCTATGAGTTTCTATATTCATAGGTACCTTCATCTCTAAATCATGGATCCAAGCATGCACAACATGCATCTACAAAATCTAGATCTAGACCATACAAATCCTCCATTACCTCCATGCTCACTAGTCTAACTATCATTTCAAACATCAGTTACATTTTATCCAAGGCTTATATAACTGATGAAAGGCCACACCACCCTTACAAACGCATAACCAAATTCAAAACCATATAGAGACAAAGAGAGAATAAAAATGTTTCATAAAGCATGGATTGATAATACTTGATGGTGATTACAATACTTCCAAATACTTAAGGATGAGATCCTTACAACTTCTTGAGAAAGAGATCATTACAACTTCTTATAACATGAGATCATTACAACCTCTTTCAATATGAGACCATTACAACTTCTTGAAGAAGAGAGCTCCTTAAAAATGTTCATATGTCTTTCTTATACAGGCGTTACCACCCAAAAGATTACAATCAAAACCAATGTCGGATAAAGTTTGGAGAGAGTAGATATAACTACCCATCTATGAATATTAAATGAAAGATGCATAATATTAAATGACACCAAATATTATTTTTATTTTTATTTTTAAAAATCACCCTTTTTTACTTTTTCCCTAGGTTTTTGAGATTCCCTATCTTTTTAGGCTTCCCTTTTTTTTGAGGTTCCCTATTTTTTGGGGGTTCCCTTTTTTCAAGATTCCCTACATTTTTGGGATCTCTCTCTCTCTCTCTCTCTCTCTCTCTCTCTCTCTCTCTCTCTCTCTCTCTCCCCCCCCCCCCCCCCTTAAAATTTGATTATTTATTTATTTTTGGTTTATGCAAGATTGCTCTAACACCCTAGATGTGCATGAATCAATAACCTTATTGGTTCTACTTTCTTGATGCTTTAACATAAGGGTGTAATGATTTAACTACTCTACCCACTTCACATGACCCTAATTGGTCTATTCTTCACTCATGTTGAACTTCAACTCTTGTGGTCAATGTATAGTAATACATCTACTTGTATGAAGGCCACACCAACACAACACCACTTAATATTATTTTGAAATGATGATCAAATTGGAAAACATATCCAAATTATAGGATTTCTAAAATGGTCTCCTGTGTCAACTTATTTTCAAGAAAAGAAAACTTATGACAACAATAATCATTCTCTTAAGCCTACTCTTTTGCATCCATTACATCAAGGATGTAAAAATAAAATTGAAGTTCTCAATTATTTTTTAATCTAGAAGCTCGCCAAACTATGAAATATTTAGCCTCTATTGTACTTCTTAGCTCTCACAACTCAACAATTCCAAAACCTTCTAGAGATCCATGTAAGGATATATTATATAAACCTTACCTATCTTGGTTCCTTTTTATGAACATGAACTCCTTTAGGTTGAAGAACATGTCTTCTCTCCTAAACTATAATAGCGCCTACTTCAAGTGTGTAAAGGCATCCTCTCTCATTCTTAATAATAGTAAAATTTTGTAAAGATATACAACCATAAATGATATGTGTGAGGAGTGAGGAGGTCAAATCAATCTTAATCTTTCATGAGAACAACAAGCACCAAGAGAAATAATATAGATAATAAATTACAACTATATGATAATAGACCTTCTTGATCTAAATATTTTTTGGAAATGAAGCCCCTCTAAAAAATCTAACTTATTAATCAAATAGAGTGTAAAAATCCCACAAATTGAGTAAAATATATATCTAAGTAATTAAGTGGAGTGTAAAAATCCCATAAATTGAGTGAGATATACTCGAATTATAATCTAGAAAAATGATATGGATAGATTAAAGGAGATCATTAATACCTTTCCAAAGCTCCAAGAATCATAAAAATTTGATAAACAAGCAACAATCGTGAGCTCAAAGATCAAAATGATAAAACTAACTTCAATTAGTAATCAAATTTAGTAGAAAAAAAATCTATTAATGAGACCTACAACATTGAAAAGTACATGGAACCAACTTTTTAATGGCTATAAGAAGTTGAAAATCTAATACCTGGGTAGAAAGTTATGGCGTACAAACAAAATTGCCCTATTACAACATCAAGTTTTGGCCATCATTGCTCCCTTTTGGTGGACAAGCCGATAATATTACTATAGTGAGGATCTAGTTGCTCAAGGAAGAACTAAGGTATAGGGTTGACAATGCAACTAATTATAATTGCAAAAATGGTGAAGAAAATTATATTGTCAATTTGGGTAGTATATTTTGGTGGTGTGATTGACTTATCAGGTGATGGAAACATGTTACCCATGGTTTTTGTGACACTAATAGGCCAAGGCAACTTGAGTTGGATGAGATTACAGGTGGAGGAATAGGCCCACTAAAAATAAGTTTGCTAATTTAGTGCAAAAGCAAACAAACAATTTTTAATTTAAAATTTATAACCATCAGACCTACTTACATTTCCTAACACAACCTAACATTAGAACTAAGTAATATGTTATTGAATATGTTATATAATTGTACCCAAGTATACTCTCACTTACACAATAGACTTGTATGGTTTATATTATATTAGTGTATAGATTCCATAGTTGTATGAATTTTCAACCCGCTAAATCTACAACTCTTTCCAAAAATGCATAAGAATTTCCATCTCTAAAATATGAAGTGTTTTATCTAAAAAATACAATTTGTGAGCCTTCTAAACTCAAGAGTGAGGTTGTTTATACCCCAAAATACACTTAGAAGAATCTCATGACCAAATTAGCCTAAAATTTGAGAAGGGGTTTGTATATCTAGAACTTTGATACCATATGAGAGTTGATAGATACTTATCACTTGCAAAACCAAATATATATTTCCATAAGGAGATAGATAAAAAATAATAGATTTCTTGATTATGGTGAGATAATGTACAATGATCAAAATTTCAAGTTACATAATGGATATATGAGGCCTTTCATGTGTAGGCAAGCTTGAGATTTAAGACAAGATAATAGTGTGAAAAGTGTCAAGTATTCCTATGACCTAAGACATAATCTCCTCATACGCTCCCTTTGTCTTTCTTTTGTTTCCTCACATTGTTCGATTGTTCCTCTCTTGTTCTTTTCCATTGTTAATATTGAGTGTCCTACATCATATCATTTTGCAAATATTTGTTACAAAAACTTACACAATCAATCACCAAAAAAACTACAATTATCATCATTTTTTATAATAATTTAAAGTATTAACAAAAAAATAATATCAAGAACAAACAAAAAAGTAAGATAAATCAATCATTTGAACTCATATGTGACAAAAAAATCTCTTACATTGTCTAATACTATCTTAGAAAACTATGAGAAGTTGTTGTGGGGCCTTGAACAAGTTTTTGAATAAGGTAAAAGCAAGTTTTGAATGGATCCCGAAACCATATACATTCAGTTTTTGGAGGGAATTGTAACCCAGATCTTGAAGATTGGAAGAATAAGCTCAGAACTAAATGATACAACTGGAGAAAAGGATAAACATAACAGCACCCCTCCATCACAAAAAGCTAGTAGAACTACTAGCAGCACAATATCAACATAAGAACTGCAGCCAAAAGAAATAGACGGAGAAAGGCACAAGCTACTGAAGCCAGAAGTGTAAAGCCATTGCTTTACAACACCGTCATGTATCTAGGGTAATCAAGCTCCCTAGACCACACATAAGGGTTTTGATGGCTCCCATAACCAAAATGGGTTTTAACAACCAACAAAACTGGCAGACGGACTAGTCCACCCTATCAGAACCAAACCAAAGGAAAAACAACAACTTAAACATATGAGCAAGAAAGTCTTCAGCTGCACCATAGCATTTAGGGTTTTGAATGGCTCCCCCAACCATTAACAAGGAAATGGGAATGAGGATGACTCCCCAAACCACCATATCACAATCTGCCAGAAAGAAGAAAAGACCATCAAGGATCTCTGGCAACAACATGACTCTCCAGCAAAGGCCGAGTACAATAGGGTTTTGAAAGGCTCCCCCAACCTTTTGAACCAAAGAAAAGAGATAACAACAGCTTAAATAATTGAGCAAGTAGAGCTTCAGCTGCACTATTACATCTGGGTTTTGAAAGGCTCCCCCAACCTTAAACAATGAAATGGGTATGAGGATGTCTCCCCAAACCACCAAATCACATCCAAAGAAAAAACAACTTAAATAAATGAACATGTTAAGCTTCAACTGCACCATTACATTAGGGTTTTGAAAGGCTCCCCCAACAAGTTGCAATAGTTGCAATAGTGTTTTTTTGGCCATTAGAAATGAAATATAGCTCAATAGAACCCATAAAGGTTATGTTTGGTTAACATTCATTCAGATTCTATTAAACTAAATGCCCAACATTCATATTGGTGTTAAATGCACCAAGTTCATACTCTTATAAAACCCCTAAACATTTTAATTATATAAAAAAGGTAATTTCTCCCTAAGATAATTCCTTATAACAAACTATGAAAGTGAGGAGAGAAAAGGGAGACAAGGGAGAGGGGAGGGAGATGAGGTAGACTATGAGAATAGGTTAATAGAGAGAGGGGTGGATTAAGAGGGAATAGATGGAGAGAGATGGGGGGTAATTATGGGGGGACATGTGAGAGATAGAGTGAGAGAATGGGGAGAGGGTGAGAGACATGAGGTAGAGATAGAGGGTAAACATGGAGGAAGAAATGGTGAGAGGAGGGAGGGAGGAGGGTGAAAGAGGTTAATTAGAGAGATATAGATGTTAGAGAGAGAGTGAGAGAAGGGGGGAGGGTGAGAGACATTAGGTAGAGATAGATGGTAATTAGGGGGAATAGATGGTGAGAGGGGGAGAGATGTGGGAGAAAGGGAGAAGGGGGAGGGGAAAATATGAGGTAGAGAGAGAAATAGGATAATTATGACATGGAATAGACAAAGATGGTGATGGTGGTAGAGAGAGAGAGAGAGGTAATTATAGGGGGACATGTGAAAGAGAATGAGAGACGAGGGAGAGGGTGAGAGACATGAGGTAGAGATAGATGATAAATATAGGGAAGAGATGGTGAAAGTAGGGAGGGGGGAGAGTGAAAGAGTGTTATTAGGGGGAAAGATATGTGAGATAACGTGAGAGAATGGGAAGAGGGTGAGATACATGCATATATAGACACACACACACACACATATATATATATGTATGTATATATGTGTGTGTGTGTGTGTGTATGTATATGTATATATGTATATATATGTATATATGTATATATATACATACATATATATATACATATATATATACATACATATATATACATATATATATACATACATATATATATACATA